>JADFUC010001083.1:0-325047 GCA_019722365.1 Lithospermum erythrorhizon | reverse complement strand
CTAGTTACGTATTGCTAAACCATGCATTAAATTCGCTGCTCGTCACCAAACAACGCGAAATTCGCTTTGTTATGTAACAACCGTGGGCACCGTTGTTTTCACCGAACCACGCAAACTCGGCTCACGTGTTGTCAATCGTCAGGTTACACAACCGTCAAATCAATGTCGAATCGTTCTCGTATTTGTGTTCAATGCTCTAATTTTTGTCATGCTTGGCGAGTAACAAGCGAATTCTTGTCATAGCTGGGACAGTAATAAGCAACTTTTTTCTGCTTCTTCATAAAGATGGTAATTACTTGTTTGTTCATCTAATAACACAAAATAAATTTGATACTTTATTTTATTTATTTTGAAATCAAATCAAGACACGCCAAGAATCAAATCGCATAATGTAAATTTATCCATGTAATCCATTTTAATCGTCGATTGACTAAATTATAATTTTCATAATCTCAATAATTTCATATTTCATAAAAGCAAATTGCATTTAACGATCACCTAACTTTTTACACAACGTCACTACTGATCATCCATCTTTAAACGCATACAACTCGATCTAGCTGGGAACATGTCCTAAATGGTCACACCATCGATTTTCCGGCAATTGGCCGTTAGACTAATTTTATTTAGAAGTAATTTAAGAATTTACCAGATTTTAGCAAAAAACCATGGCAAATCTGCATTATTTATCACCTAAATTTACACAACGTCACTAATCACCACCCATCTTAAACGCATAACTGATCACCCATTTTTCAAATATTGCCTCTAATGGGCCCCACCAAATTTTCCGCTAATCAAGTACAATTGGTCACATGACCCCTCACGCGACTACTTCGTGAATGGTAATTTAGTAATGTCACTTTTGGTATTTTTGCATAAGATTCTTAATAAATTGAGCTATCAGACAACTTAATAAATCCTTCACTAGGAACAAATAACGTGACAACGCATTTAAGCTATCATAACTTTTCAATTCACCACGCCGCATCACTACATGCGTTTCCATAGCCACCCAATAATATCCTCGAACCATCTCTTTCATTAATAAAATTCTCACTTTAAGCTAAAAATGACATGTATATTATAGGTATATAATCCACTTCATCGATGAACATTCGATATACAAATTCCTGCATCTACTTTCTATTTGAATGGCTTCTCAGCTTTTAATCTTTTTTATATTAAAGTTGCGATTTATGTCAAAATTTTAAAAAAGCCATCGGGCAATATTAATCACATATATACTATTGAGGTTTAACTTTTTATAAAAAAGAAAGTAATAATAATTACTTTAGTTTAAATGTTCAAGAATTATAAATTTTATAAATTTTAGGTAAACGTTTAGTTAATTATCAAAAATATAATTTATAAATTTAGGTAAGAAAAATGAAAGATCGTTTCAGACGCTTCTAAAGCATTTTACGATCAACTAGCCATATCACAGAAAGCTAAAGGATCATCCATAACATTTGCAAAAATACAAAAGTGAAATTACTAAATTACCCTTACGAAGTAGTCACATGAGGGTCACGTGACTAATTTACCTGCCACCGTCGAAAATCACTTGCACCCACTAGACATATTTCAAATATAGGCGATCAAGTCAGACGCTTGTAGTTATTTACGACTAAAATGCATATCACAGAACCAGCATCATCCATACTATTTTCCCTTCATAAAATTACAATCATAATTTTATCATAATCTCATTTCATAATTTCATCATAGTTTCATCATATTTCATAATTTTATCATAATTACAATTATAATTTTATCATAATCCATATATTTCTATAATTTCATCATAATTTCTACTCATATTTCATAATTTTATCATAATTTGTCCATATTTTATTATATTTCATAATTCAATAATTTCTATAATATACAATTCATAAATTCTCAATTCAAATGTAATAAATAGAATTATAATTCATTTAATTTCTATAATATTCGGTCACAGAGTTATTAAATCGGGGCCGCCACACAAATCAAATCAAGTCAAATCAAATCTTCTTTGTTGTAACAAGCGAAGTTCGCTGTGCTTCAAGGAGAACAAGTCGAGTTCGTGTTGTGCTTGCTGGTGAAACGTTTAATTGATTTCCTGTACTGCTCGTTAGGAATCAATTTTACCATTCTCTTGTTTCTTATAAACACGGTAATTCAATGGTTATCGATTCTCGAAATTGCAACCGCGATAGTCAAATCATGCACGTTGTTTCAAGGTTTTCCTCATTTTTCGTGAAAGTTGTATACTATAATTATCGATTTGAAAATTTCAAAATGCATAAAAAATTTTAGAGCTGACAATAACTAACGAATTTGAAAATTTCGTATGCAGTAATTTATATCCCTCTAATCCATTTTCATTGTCGTTTGACTAACTTAAAATCGAACTTTGACGTAATTTCACAATTTCGATTTGTCTATTAAAATATTACCTTAATATTAAATTTTTAAGAATTCAATTAACTGTTTAATAAAATGACTTATTAATTAAAATATAGTCAATTAAAATAAAATACTACCTTGAATGATAATTGTAGCTTTCAAGGCATAAATTCAAATTCAACTGTTTAAAATCAATAAAGGTGTAATGAAGTTTCAATTATCTTTACATATTTGACTAGAAACAATAATAAGCCTAACTATTTAAGATTCTAATTCAAGTTGTTTTATTACAACCACCGAAATAATTCGCTTGTTTGAATAATCGTCTGACATGCGTGAAAGTTAAAACAATGAACAACAATTTAATATCTTATTAGAATAAGTATTTGAATAATTTTATCATATTTAAACACCAATTAACATACAGACAAACATTAGCACAAAATAAACAATTGATTCGTGTTTAATAAACATGAGATAAACTCACTTATGGGAAACAATCATTGCGGCAATTCGCTTATAATATAACAAACACGAAATAAATTTGCTTACAGCATAATAAATAATCGGTTGAATTCGCTTGTTACAAAAATAAACATGGTCATAATTTGTTCGAGTGTAATTGATATACGTGAAAGTCACATGTTTAAAATCTGGCCATTTTTGCACTAATTAGAGATCAAGCGAACTGCTAAATCAGATAGAGTCAGAAGTTAGAACCAATAAATGGATCGATGGTATTTTTCGTAAGCAACGGTGGTAATTCCGTCATTGCACGAAACAAGGAAAACTACACCTTTATATCGAACATTGAACAATCTCTGTTTTCTGAAAACATTCGACTCATGTGACCATTTATAATGCCATCATTCACGTGAATAGCAAAGTGAAAACACTACATAATGGATTTGTAGAATCTGAAGTAGTAAACACTACAAAACATATATAAGGATTTGCGTAATCTGTTAGTAAACACTAACTATAATTACCGATTCGACGTCATCGTGTTTAACCTATAAATAGCGTTGAAAACAACAAATTAATTATACGATCAAATTCAATATATTACACTACATTATATTATTATACTATCAAATTAATCATTTAATACTAAATCATATTATTATACTATCAAAATAAATTAGTTAGTATACTAAGCATCCTTTTACACTGATAACAACATAACTACGATTTGATCAATCTCTATAGTTTCGATTTTAATCCTGAAGAACTTGAATATGTTCGGGCCGCGGGGCTAAATATTACGTCATGGGTCCGGTTCTAAGAAACGACGTAACAAAAAAGTGGCATCAGCTTCGGCTCAGAGTCATGACTTGCATGATTATTAAGAAAAAAATTCACCTGAGACGCCAATGAGAAAGCCAGAATTTCGCCAATCTGAAAGAGTACCTAAACGGTGGAAGCTGGTCCAAGGAAGCATTTAGACATAAAACCATCCATTTCCTTCATATGCCGGTAGGTTCAGTTGGGCCGACCAAAGAATCACCAGTACGCAAGGCAATTCTGGGAACAAGAATGATGCTACTCAGTTTATTACGTCAGCATCACAAACAGGCCGCACCCGAGAAATGTTACCGACCTCACCGAAGTTTACAATGTAGTGGGCGAAGATACGTGAAAGAGAAAAAGAGGGACACAGACGCAAAATTTTTTGTTTCTTTTGCAAAGAGCATAAATACTTCTTCGACTTTTGTGCCGGGTTTGTCAACTCTCGAGATTTAGTATTCGCCTCACCTAGCCTCCCATATGCCATGCTCAATGCATATCCTCGCCGATAATGCCTTTGATTGCACCTATAATAATAAAACATGTATTTATGACACTACCGAGGTCGCTCTGAGCCGACGGCAATAAACCTTCACGGTATGTTACGCTTCGAACATGAAAGCGGAGGAAAATTACACATGGGTTTTGACGCTGCTCCAGGAATGATTTGATAAAGTGAGATGTGGGCCACATCGCATTGCTGCCGCATCGGGATCCGGCTTTGATAAATGCTCTAAGAAAAGTTGTTCCTCGATCTAAACACTATCTATGCTCACGACACATCAACAACGCTGTTTCTAAGCGTAGTGGATTCAAACAACGCCGAACCTGCCATACTGGGTGTACCAACGGTGAGACGAATTTGGGAGGCGCATTGGAACATGTAACATTTGAAAATGGTGTCGTCGATTGATCAATATTTAAAACTATACGATCATCCTATCATTTAATATCCTCAAATTATTACGCCGACCGCTACTTCCACTGCCATTATTATACAACCAATGTGCATGTTATTCAATATAAAACATAATCGACAAACATAGTTCAATGACATGCATTAAATTATAAAATTTCAGGGTCATGGGGAACATCACCTGTCAAACTAACTTGAAAGTGATTTAAATTATCCGTTTCGACACCATATATTTCATACACTTCATAAAGTCACGGCGGTCAAATTATCGACATAAAAAAAGCGTTGGTATAAATGAACTAGATCCGACAACAATATCAAGACACTTAACTTTTCAGAACCTCGTTTAAAAGATCAATGAAAGCTTTTCATCTAATAAACGGGAATTGGAAAAGTACAGGGGTCGATTCCGAAGTCATGGGGTTGTTACATTCGACCTAACACACGGCTCACTAAGGCCATGTACTACAAGACATCCATCGGTAGACAAGATTCCTCTTGCTGCATACACGAGTATCGGGTAAAAGTCGGACATGTAGCTTCCACAAGTGCTACGACGAAAGTGGCGAAAAAATAGACTCAAAGATTCGAGCAACGCATTAAGTCCTCTCGCGAATTATCAAGGTAGTTTTAACTTATAGAATTTATTATCGTTGAAACCCAAACATCCCAAACTATCGCGCCTATGCTCGAGCCAAACCGAGTAAATCAAATAAAAAGCCCACGTTGAATTCAAGATCTCGTTTTCAGAAAGCTGCTAAATTTATTTAAACAATCTCCTAGCAAAAAGCGGCGCTGGGCGTTGCCGCTAAAGCGGGTTCGTTTGTGGTACTTAACGAAAGATTTCAAAAGCCAAGATACGGTAGTCTGTCGTCCCCGACACCGAATACACAATCATCACTAACCCGAATGTCCCCCTCTCGCATGAGATTACAACCGCCCCTATCGCGACCATTACCACTACAAGGTTCTATTTACGCCACCACCTCCCATATGCTCCTTATATTGAAAATTTTACCAATGTACGCGAGACAATCATGGGTTTTAGAGGTCGACATTGGCGATTTACGGAATGATGCATGGTAATGGTTGGCCAAGCCAGTAAAATCCATCTTCTTGCCGACCTCTTTGCATTTACCTCACAACTTTACGAGCGATCTTAGGCTCATTCCAATGCTAATACTTACCTTTCTTCTCAGACTATTCTACTGGCCTCGAATTTATGGGGATAAACGGATTTATATCGCTCGACGCGATTAATGCCGCGGCTACTACACATGGGCCAACGTCGTATTTTCGAGTATTTTACCGACGCTATGAATAACTTGTTCTACTATTTCATCAGCCGACCGCCAAGAAAACACTCGTTTTGTAAACGCTAATGGGCTTAATCATTTTATACTTAAAGATCATATCTCTCGAAATTACGAGTCACTTCAAGTTATTATCAGACAGCCAATTTGTCAAATTTTAATCAGAAGGCCACGATCAACTTTGATCATCCTATCCCTCCGACAGATTGTATTAAAATGGACGAGATGCCAGTCAAGTATGAAATTCAATATAGCAGTTAATCAACTTATTCAACGCATTAATACTGCGTTGTATTTAACCACGCCGCCAGAGATATCAAGTCAAGACGGAAATAATTGCTTTTAGCTATTTTCATCATTAATTAATTCATTCTTATATAATTAATTATTTAATTTCTTCTACGTGAATTACTATTTAATTCATTCTTATATAATTAATTATTTATTTCACTCTTATAATTAGTTATTATTTCAGTCTGTATGTAATAAACTATTTAATTCATTCTTACGTAATAAATTATTTAATATTTCTTATGTAATATTAAGTCATCTGTAATTAATTATTTAATTTATTTTATGTATTCATTCTTATGAATTTGCATCAGGTTTACATATATAAACAAACAAGCTAATACTGGCTTCATATCGAACAAACACACAAAAATCGCTTATCATAATAAGCACGGCACTAGTTCGCTTTACATACGCATAAACAACTCATAGTACGCTTTCATTATCAAACAAGTGGGAATTCGCCATATTATGCTAAATAGGTTAATTCCTTGTTGTCTATCGAGCAATCGGACATTGCTTATAAAGAAAACATCCACCGAAGTTCGCGCATAAGTGGCAAAATAGTCATTTCACGTCAAAGTAGTTATCGCTTTTAGTTTGTGTGGCAAGGTTGCCTTTATAATAGGTACAAAATAAAATTCACTCTAGGAAAATTACTCAATGTACGATTTTATCAAATTGGAAGAGGATCGATCGTTGCATTTCACATCGATTTTCATGTATTTCATTATTACTCGAGTTCGACGGATCTCGATAAGCCGACTCGAGCTCGATTAGCTTCACTCGTTTGATTCCTGACCTCGAGCCGAGCTATTTTGATTTCATTGAGCCAGCTCGACTCGATTCGAATCCTCGATTCGATTTGATTTGAACAAGCCTGGGCGAAATGGGATGTACGCCCCAGTCTCATGGACTCGAGACCGGTCTCGACTCGATATGGTCCTGAGCCTGAGAGCCTTAGCAACAGATTCCGTGTCGGGCCGTACGGACTGGACTGGTCTCTGTACTCGACTTCCTGCCTGCCTCTGCACTCACTGACTTACCAAACGGCTCGAGTACTGGACTTACTTCTGACCAAGGGACTTCTCGTGAGTCGGATGTGCTCTACAACGAGACTTTGAGATTGACATGCTTCACCTTTTGTATGGGACTTAGCCGCCTTAATTTATTACTGATTATAGAGCCACTGATATTTATTAATTCGATTTGTGGATAATCAGCTGAAATAGATTTAGACATACAGTTAAGTCAGTCATAACGCTGCTTTCTGCTTAACTACAACGGCCTTAAAAGTTCTCACGTAGACCGAGACTATGATACGCATTCATACTGGGACTTAATGGTATTCGGCCTCACTCAGCACTTCTAATGGCATTTGGCCTCACTTTAATTTTAAATTGTATTCTATCCTCGATTTAGTTCTTTCAAGCTTACGCCACTTCTTAATCCTCACTACTTTTAAAGAGTTTGTCAGGTAATGACGATCAAGATGTAATGAACATCCCAACCTCATTACGTGATAATTTGATAAAACTGGGATAGTGGCCTTAACAAATAAGTTTCCTCTGTAATCCAAAGCCTATGCGACCTAACGTTCGCTTTGTCTCCTATATCTCGATTTCACGAATCAAACCTAAAATTTATCAGCGTTTATCCAAGTTTATGAATAATCAAGAGTATAAATTTTAATCCTCAATACTGAAGCCTTCGAGAACCTTAATGATTTCATCGATTATTAAACTCAAAGCAAGATTATTACGCTTTGCGCAATAATCCTTAATTTTGTACGCTTATTACGCTTACCCCATGGTATTTTTCACCACGCTGTGTTTACCGGGCGGTCTTCAAAGTTTAACTTAGAAATTTCTGCATCATTCTCCGAATTTTCTCGTGGGTTTTGTATTTTTTTGCGCGCGCGGAATCAATGAATGTCGATGATTTTGTGGATTTTGGTCGCCAAATTGGGAGTGGGGTATTTATAGGTTTCGATCCTCAAACGCTAGCCCTCGACGTACTGCAGATTGTATGATTTATCTTCGATCAATAATTTGGGGCGCAAAGATTCTGATCAGTTTGACATTTTCAATTACTGCATGCCACGTAACCAATATAGCGCCTCTTTTATTAAAGAAGGCCCGGTTCTTTCTGTGCCAAACACATTTTCATATCGATCCCTGACCTTTTGATCCTTGATTTCAGCACCACGCCAGCTTTCTCTAGAAATAAGCTGATTTCACTCACAAAAATTGCAGTAGTTTCATTTTAAACTCAAGGCTTATGATTCTTCATTTTGTGCCACGTATTCTTGAACTTCCCATTCGTCGATTTCTTTAATTAATAAAATTAGGTTTTCGAGCCCTAATTTTATCCTCGATACATTTAACGAGGCTATTTTTTGAACCCTATTTCTGTGAGTTCGAACTAGTATAATTGCAGGAAACCTTGGCCTTTTACTCGATTAACCTGTGGGCTCTCGATTTTACGGAACCCTCGCTCGGCCCGAGGCCATGACACCAGTGGTTTAGTCGAGAACTCTAATCACCCACGCGTATCTTTTTAATGTTTAACTTACCTAATTTATTTAATTGCCTTAACTCTAATTTTTAATCAATTTAATTATTGATAAATTTTCGATGTCTGAAGACCATTAATACTTCTCATAAGATCTGAACATCATGTGCCAACGCAATTAAGGACACTAAAGTATCTGTATAATTTTAAAAGAAAAGCATGCCTAAACTAAGAGATTTTAAATAATTAGATTACCATAATAAAATAAAATAACTCTAATGCCAGAGCGAAAGTCCTTTTTTTAATGGTCAAAGCGGATAGTCGAAATTCCAGAATTTAACTGGCCCAAAGAATGTTTTTAGGTCAAGGACAAGATTTGCCACTCATAAGTTATTTGGTTTGATACAATAGATCTCAATGGACACCAGCTACGTACACACACCATAGTAAGTTTATATAGTCATCACCCTGACATTTAGTTTTATATATGGGATCACCCGCCCCGAGTCTAAGTGCCGGGATTCTCCGTCATCAACCTGTATATCCGAAATAAATTTTAATCGATTTGTCACACGAAAAATACACGTTTAAAAAAACCAAGAACTCCGATGTTGATAAAATAAAAGGCTTCTGAAAACCGAAAAACATCGACATGTTGTAAAATCTAACCATCGCCAAGATTTCTAACTAAAACTCCAAAAACATAAACACTACAACTAAGTCAAAATGACTACAAATATCTTACAATTTCAACATCTCCAAAACCAAAAGTAAAAATTGTTTAAAGATCCGGCCTCTCACCTAAATAAAGTCACCTACACTGCGAACTCAATGGGCTTCAAAAAAGGGCACCCCACAATCCTGAGCGAAAGCGGTGTTTCTGTCACCATGAAACTGGACACCCTGACGGTAATCTCATCCATATCCAATATACAATAAGTTGATAAACAGATACGTAGTGCACGTGAAGAATAAGACGACAACATTGCTTTCATATTATATATATAACACGTAAATACGCTAACTACCTGTGCATCATAACAGTAAAATACTACTTCATCATTAACCCACATCTTCAGAAAACTCGACTTACGTTAACTCACGTCATATTTTACATCACATGACCAAACAAAGTTAGAATCAAAGAAAATTTCAACACGTTAATACCACAACAAAAAAATAAACAATTCACAAAAAAAGAATCCCACAATAACATCAAATATAACAACTATCCTTTTTCCAGGCCACCCTTCGAACAATCTAACCACAACATATCCTTTTCTTTCCCCGGCAAAGCTCACCCTTCGAACAATCTAACACGCCATATCCTTTTCCCTGCGCCACCCTTCGAACAACCACATCATCTCAACATCCACAAATCAAACAACACACAAATCACACTTATTGTCAAAATTACTACAACAAACAATAGCCTCAACGTAACATCCATATCACACACAATAACCAATTGCATAAAAACCTCGGCAACTGCAAACAGATACACCCTGCATACGCCCATACGACAAATATACTCAACATGAATACAAGAATACACTCAAAGATAATTATACCTAAACAATTACACTTACAATACAAATAGACTCAAACATAAATACCCTCTAACAACCACACACCATAACGACGAATGGGACTGATTACATGTTTCAACAATTCACATTTCGCAACTATACACACAGCGTATTCATAACATGCATACATCGTCATAACCAATTTACCATACGCAACACCCAAACATAAATAAGATAAATAAACGAAAATGATAACTTCACCTGCTGGGCATCACTCACTACTACAATAATCGTGATCCTCACGTCAAGCTCCCACGTCCCGAGTCTGAACAGAAACATTTCGAAAATATAATCACAACTCGTAACCATTTCAACCCCTTTATCCTAATTTAATTCCGGATTTTTTAACCCATTTCAGTTATAAATTGACAACTTACGTCAAGATTAATACACACTATAAGTTCCATTAACAATTTCAAGGACAAACCTCATACCATCTTGAATAAATTCGATAATCAGCCTACATCTTATTCAACTTCCAACATTTCCAAATAATTTCAATCAATCCAATTCCAACTTTTTCCCAATTAATTGAACCCTAACTCTCAACCCCTAATCCCTAAGTTCGCTTACTACCCAAAATTCACTAAGATTAATTCCAACCTATTTTCTTACAACACTTATAATTCATAATTGTATCCCAAAACAATCACAATAACAATCCACTAACTTATTTACATTAACCAATCTACATATTTTAGCGAAAAGTCAAATCTACCCATCACCCCAAAGTCAATTCAACTATAACACTTTCAACTCCCTAAATATCTATCATTATCAATTCATATACTGCTTCAGACGATAATTCTATTCAATAATATATCCAAAATTCCAAAGTCAACCCAAAAGTTCAAAAGTCAATCCGCCTCTAAACATCCGAATTTTCACATCAAACACAATATTTCGAATTCCAATAATAACTAATTTACAAACCCAAGAATCAATTGGAAAATAAAATTCAAAATAATCAAAAGTCAACAAAAGTCAAAGTTTGAGATTTCTACAAAATACCAAAATACAAGACCTTTTTACCTTGAAACGACGCAGTGATGACGAGATGCAGAACTCTCCGAAAATTCAGTTCAAAGTTCTGGTATTTGAGGATAAAATCGAAAGTTAAGAATCGAATTTTTTTTCTTTCTTGAAACCAACTCGGGCAAAGAATCTTACCGAAGAAAGTTAAACGCGAACGGTTTAAATTCTTGTCATTTAAAAAGGACGGTTAAGAATTGTCAGGCCCACAAATTTCAATCGGGTAAAATCCGATCATTTTATCTCGATCGATACCTCTCGCTTTTAACTTATCTCGACAACTAACTTCCAATAACATCGATTTAACATAAAATATTGCTGTTCCACATTTACGAAATAAATTCACATTTTAATTTATTTATTAACGAAGTCGCTACTCTGCTATTTACATTCTACCCATCTATAACAAAACTACCTCGAATTTCAACTCAAAGCTACAAAAGTAATCAATATAACCAAGATCACTAACCTCGGGGATTTAACAAATACAGACTGCTCTTCCCGCCTCCCACGCGGCTCTCCACTCGATGATTCCTCCACAAAACTTTTACCAATCTCACTGCTCAACACCTTCTCTTCTCGATCCAAGATCCTCACCGGTCCCTCCCTCATAAAGTCAAGCCTTACACCCAGTCATCCACAATAAACGCTAAGACACTATCCTAAGACGCATTTCCTCAAGCAAAGACATACTGAATATCATGAATCCTTCCAATTTCTAGTAAGTGCTAAACGGTGTTCTCATCGCCTTCCCACCTTTGTCAAGATTTCAAACGTCCAACGTAATGACTCAACTTCCCTCTTCTCCGAACCTCATCACACCCTTCCACGGGAGAGATATCTTCGTAAATACCCGGCCACCTACCCGAATGATGCCTACTCTGGCCGGTCACCAGACTTCTTTTGTCTATCCTCAGTCATTCTCAAATGTCATTGTGATTACTTTTATCCTCTCTATCGAACTCTCCACCAACTCGCACTCCATAAATATTTCTTCTACCTCATTCCAAAGATAATCGAAATTCCTCCACCTCCTAGCCATACAAAGTTCTTTCCGAACTGCCAACTTAACGCTAATTTAAAACTATTAACCTGGCTGCAACTCCTCATCACAACTACCTGAGAAACTCAACACACAAAGACTCAAAGATGCCCTCCAACGTCTCGAATCGTTTCTGATAATCATCCTCGCTATGGATCTAAACGCAAGATCAACGGACCTTCATTCCTAACGCCTCCGAAATCCTCCCCGAAACTCCTGAAGAAGTCCCTCGTCCCTATCCAACATCAAACTGTTTAACGCACCACTCGTCTACATACATCTCGCCAACTTCCTCCTACCATCATTGCTTTTAATAGGTAGAAAAATGGTCTTGCATACCATCCACAATTACCCAAATCCTTAATTGGTTTCTTTTCTCGAGTCCTCTGAAGCCCAAAACACAAAGCCTACGCGATCTTCCCACGCCCACTGTGGTTTGAGAATGTCATAAAGAACTCCCGCTGGAAGTTTTATGGTCAACTCGAATTGCTGCAAATCAAGCACTGCCAAGCAAAATCCGCAATTTTCATCCCCGGCCACCAATAGCTTGTCCTTAAATTTTTGTACATTTTTGTACTCCCCGGATACATATTATACGAAGCATCGCGAGCCTCATCCAAGATCTCCCTTTAGGCTACAAGTAGCGGGCACAACCACTCGCCTCTCCCAACTGCCAGAAACCCGATTTACCTTCTCCCCGCCTCGTCTCCCCGAATCCGTGCCCTCGTGACTTTTACCATCTTCCTTTCAGATCTCCCCTATTTGATCTAGCAAAGACCGGTCTCACCTTCATAAAGCCAACAAGATCCATCACCTCCAACCTCAAAGCCTACCCCTAACTGCTCCTGCAACTCTCTCCCTTGGCTCCTTCAACTTCACTTTTCGGCCCAAGGCATCCCACCATGATTTTTTTCCTGATTTATATTCAATCGCGCATCAGAGTCACTAAACTCGTCCATCTTCGCTGCTCCTCAAGTCTAATTCTCTCAAGGAGATATACTTTCAAACTTCGCGGGTCTCAGAACATCTGCATTTAACCTCATACAGCATGTTTCCAAATTTTCAAAGCGAAACAATCATGCCAACTCCAAGTCATGGGTAGATAATTCTTCTCATGATTCTTCAATCGTCGAGATTTATACGCGATTACCTTCCCATTCTACATCAATACGCAATCCTAACCCTGATGAAGCATCAGTTGCATAATCACATACTTCCCTCATTCCCCGACGGTAGCGCCAACACCGGGCACAGAGTCAACCTCCTCCTCTTTAGTTCATCGAAACCGGCATCACACTCTTCGCCTCCAAACAAACGGGTACACCATTCCTCACAATCCTTGGTCACCTGAGCAAAGAATCAATCCAAGTTTCAGACGAATCTTCTCCAGAATATCCAAATTAAACCCAAGAAACTTCACCAATCACATCAGCATGCCTCCCAATTCATCACCGCTTTCCACTCAGGGTCCACACTAACACCTTCGCCCGAGATAACAATGCACCCAAGAATCGCACCTTCCCCAACTGTAAATTCACACTTTGAAAACTTTCATGTATAACTGATGGTAATTCGTAAGATTTCCAATACTTTCCCAACGCTTATGTTCCAAACCACTCTAGAATAGACAGATGTCATCAATAAATACTACCACACGAACTTATCCAAGAACTCTCTCGAAAAACACGATTCATCAAAGTCCATGAAACAAGATTTGTCAACCCGAACGGCATCTACTAAGTAACTCATAGTTCGCATTCGTAGACGAAACGTCATTTGATATCATCTTCCTTAATTTCACCATTGGTGATATCCGTATCTCAAATCAATTTTTGAAAACACCCTCAAGATCCCTTAATCGTCAAAAGTCAATAATCTCAATGGTACCGGTTCTTAATACTTGTTCAACCTGCCTAATCAATACAAAGCCTCATCGCTCCATCCTTCTTCGAATAACAATACCGTGAGACCTCAAGGAGAATAACCTCGTCCGATAAACCCCTTCTCCAACAACTCCCTTCGTGACCTGTTCAACTCCTTCAACTGGCTGAGCCATTCTCAGACGTACGCCATAGATATCGGAGCCCGGCCCCCTGCACTACTCAATCGAAAATTCAATCTCTCTCCCTGCTCGGGAGGTAACCCCGCAAACCTTCGAACACATCCCCGACCCTCTCACAATCCGACATTTTCTAAGCCAGCCTATCTTTCTGAAAGTCTGCCATTTATCCCGATACATCCCTTTGCTCCAAGAACTTCCTCGAGCTTCCAACACCTGAATCGCACAAGACGACAAAACCTCCTATCCCCAACAATTCAGAATTGTACTACCGGCTAAGTAAACACAATCTCCTTACGATGACAATTTATTACAAGCACGCGCTTCCAACTACCCATATCTCAAAGACAAGTCAAACTCCACCAACTCTCAAATGTAACAATGTGTCTACTCTAACACACGATTATCAACACTTAAGTGGACAATTTCTATACCTCAATTACCTCAACCGACCTCTAATCATTATAACTGTAAAGGTACCACGAGTTCGTAATTCAAAGATAGCATTTAGCAAAAATTCAAAGATATAAAAGAGCGCCAGCTGTCTGCAATCAAACAATACGCTGAGCATCAAGCACTCATGTAAAGATGGTACCGTCACCATTCTCTGGAATATCCTCGCGCTTCCCGGCCGGGCAAGGACGCATTAATCGGCCTTCCGCCTGCACCCACTATATACCGCTACCATACCCGCCGACGACCACCAAATCTCGGCCCGATTGCTGCCCTCCAAAACCGGCCACCTCGATTACCCCGGTATCCACCTCTCCCAAAATGTCGAAAAGAAAGCTCGCCGCTCTACCGGTAACCCACATAAGCAGTGACATACATTAAAGAAATGCCCTGCCGGGCCGACATCGGAAACACGCCACCCTCCGTACCGACACCTCGCTCAGGCCGATTCCCCGCCTACACTGATAACACTGAATACTTATTATCGGCCTAACACCAAATACCACCGTGAAAACCACTCACTGGAAAGGCCAGAAGTTCCCCCAAAACTGGGTTTAACGTATTGCAGTAATCAAACGCATTTCGCCTGGCGCCGAAAAGTTCCTCCTCAAGCCCCTCGCTTGCATGGCCCCTCGGTAGCCCGGGGCCTCATCGACTCCTCTTTCACCTCCCTCGATTTTACGCCCCTCTCCCCCACCTGCAATGCTGCAGATTCCTCTGCACCCAAGCGAACAAGTGACAGCTTCTCCCGACCAGATCTCACTGACGGAAACTCCGATCCTTCAGTCATGGGTATATTCCTCGAATCAAACGGCACAAGCCGCTAAACCTCTCCTCATACCATCAATCGCTCTTCCCCCTGTTGCATCTCGAACCAGCCTTCCCTTCCATCGCATACAAGGCGAGTCTTCCAAACAAAAAATCTTGGGCTCTGAAAGAGTTCCCCTCAATCTAACCTAGCTACCCAGATTCTCACCCCCTAGTCACTGTACCCATGGGAGGCGTTCCACCCAACTCCAGCTCTTCCCCGATAATCGCACAATCGCGAACTTACCTTCAACTCATCCCCTAAGCCCATCGGTTCAAACTTATTCTAATGCCTCCAAGAATTCGAACAACCTCCATGTCACAGATCACGAAACTCAAAGGTCCCTTCTTCAGAAACCGGCTCTAGTAACTGTCTCACCCGCCTCTGGACACTTCGAATCGGGGCCCGCCACCCCACCGCCTCTCCAAAAAATCCTCATACTCGAATTCTCCGGGAAATGCATCTCCTCCCTGTGACCGGCCGGCCTACACTGGCCTCACCACTTCCCCTTCCTCTTAGCTCCCAACAGCTCTCGCCTCCCAGCACTCGCCCCAGTCTACCCCGGACTCTTCCCGCATCACCCTACTCAACACTAGTCTCCGCCTCTACTCTACACCTCTACCCCTAATCCAAGTCCGCGATTCGACCAAGAACCTACTAACCTGAAAGAAAATAAAATACTTTAAGACTCATAAAAGCACTCCATGCACATTGCACTTTACAACGCCCGCACGTACACACACACCACGTAATCCCTGGGCTAAAACGAAAACCTACGCCTCCGATACCATAATTGTATCTAATTCGCCCGAGCCGCACGCCTCGGTGTCGAGTCACATCAACTCAGAGTATCTCGAGCTACCAATCGACGGTCAATATACTCTTAAAACACCTCGCTTAAAAACCAAAGAACTCGACATTGATAAAAATAAAATATCAAAATCGAAACATCGACATACAAAATCTAACTATCGCGTATTTCTAGCCAAACTCCAAAACATAAACACTACAAACTAAGTCACAACGTATTCACAAAAATATCTACAATTTCAACATTCCAAAACCAAAAGTAAAATTGCTATATCGAAATAACGAAAAAGAGGACGCCGGCGATTCTAGCTACACCTGCCTTCTCACTCTAAATAAAGCTACTCTGACACTCGCGAATCAACTGGCTTCTAAAAAGCGGTACCTACAATTCTATTGTTTAGCTACTGAAACTATCACCCGACAGAATTTACCCATATCCTAAACGTAGTATACACAGTGATAAAATGCATACGCAGTATCGTGAAGAATAAAGATTTAATAAATATGTCAGGAGCATATATATATATATAACACAGTAAAATATGCTGAATTTACCATGTGAATCATAATGTAAAAATACTTCATCATCAATAAACGCACATCTTTGTAAAACTCGACTTACGTTAACTCACGTCATATTTTCACATCACATAACCAAACAAGTAAATCAAGAAATTTCACTCAACACGTTAATACCACAAACTAAAAAATAAACAATTCACAAAAAAGAACCCACACAATATCAAATATAATAATTCATCATTTTCCTAAGAGGCCACCCTTCTCAACACCCAAACCACAATATATCCTTTTCCCTAAGCAGGCCACCCTTCGAACACCCAACATCGTCATATCCTTTCTCCCTCATAGCCACCCTTCGAACACCCCACATCATTCCAACATCCACAAATCAAATACCAATAAATCACACGCGACAATGTCAAACACACAACAAACACACAATAATTTCAACGAACATCCATATCACACACATAACCAATTGCGACAAAACTCGCAGACTCAAACAGTAGATACACTCTGTATACGCCCATAAGACAAATATACTCAACATTAATATATGAATACACTCAAAGAGTAACTATACTCAACAATTATGATTTAAATGATAAATATACTAAACATAAATACCCTCCAGTAATAACTACATCTCATAACGCATCTAACGCGATCGCTACACAAGCCAACAATTCACGCCTCACAACTATATAATACGTAAGTTCATAACACGTATATATCATTACAACTAATTACTTACACACAACACCCAAACATAAATAAAGATAACAAGAAATGATAAATCCCCACACTGGCTACATCAATTAGCTTTTCCTCAAACACAATCGATCCTCTCATGTTCTTATCCAATCGTAAACATTTCGAAAAATATAATCACAACTCGCAACTATTTCAACCCCTTTATCCTAATTTAATTTTACTTTTTAACCATTTCCCGCTTATAAATCGATAACTTACTTCAAGATTACTAATTATGTTCCAATAACAATTTCTCAATGACAACCTCACTACCCTGACTAAATTCTAGCAATCAACCTATCTTATTCAAATTTCCAACATTTCTAACTAATTTCAATCAACTAATTTCACTTTTTCCCAATTAATTTAACCCTAACTCAACCCCTAATCCCTAAAGTCAAGCATTACCCAAAATTCACTACATTAATTCCAACCTATTTTCTTACAACACTTATAATTCATAATCAGATCCTTAAAACAATCACAATAACAATCTACTAACTTATTTACATTAACCACCACATTTTAGCGAAAGTCAACCCACGACAAATTAAAGTCAATTCAATCGCTATAACAACACTTTCAACCCCAAATATCGATCACACACTTTATATTATAATTTAAGCCTAGACGATATCTATTCCAATAAATATATTCAAAATTCCAAAGTCAACCTAAAAGCTCAAAAGTCAACTCCGCCTTAAAAATAACTGAATTTTCACATCAAACACAATATTTCAATCTAATAATAAATTAATTTACAACCCAAGAATCAATTGGAGAAATAAAAATTCAAAATAGCAAAAGTCACAAAAAGTCAAAGTTTACCTGTAAAATATAGCACTCTTACCTCTTGAAACTACTATACGATGATGGGTAAACTCTCCGAAATTTGAAGCCCAAAGCTCGAGATGGAGGAGAAAAATTGAGAAGGAAGAATCGATTTTTTTTTTCTTTCTTGAACCCAATCATGAAGAAAGAAATGTGAATGGTTTGAATTTTTGTCAGCTTAAAGGATGGTTATGAATTTGGGGTTGGGCCCAATGTAATCAATTCCGTAAAAAACCCGATCATTTTATCTCGATCGACACCTCCTCGCTTTTAAACTTATCTCATTAACCAACTCCTAACAATAACATCACAAACATAAAATATTAAGTGGAATCTATTGATTTACTTAGCCAAATTTATAAAATCTCACATTTAATTATTATTAATTCAGCCATTTGCTATTAGAATAGGTTATCCTATTAAATAAGGAATTCTAAGTATCTAATGAACTTTAAATCCAGGAATAACAACAACTAGCGATTTGTTTAGTTATGCAGTAGGCCTTTGAAATTTTTATAGAACTGTTGTGCAATCCAATAGTGTGACCAATCATATAATCAAATGTGAGTCCAATGTACCGCCCAAACATCCGGTCTTGCAACATATGATGTTCGGACAAGATGTGAGCTCATCTAAACAAAATAATCAAAATATGCAACTCAAATATTCAATACCTTTTAAGGTCTAGCTTCACAAAAGTACACATTACTCGTACTAAGTTAAGTGGCTGGATTTATATTTAATTTCTAGTGAAATCAATAATAATAATAATAATATAATAACTTTTTTTATAAGTCTAGTGTATTTATTGATTGAGAACATTCATAGAGCTCTTACATACTTTGATTCCTTGCTGCCTAAACACATAATAATAATATAATAATAATAACAGATATAATAGTTAATAACATAAAAAATAATAATAATATATATATAAAAGTCATTAATAATTTTTATGGTGCTTTTTCAATTATTAATTACTAAATTACCTTCTAAAATCTAAAAGCTTGGTAAAAATATTATCTTTTTAATTAATAATTCCACCTTTAAACTGATAATTCACGTAGTTCTAATAGCAATTAACTACTAAAATTAGCAAATATTATCTCTTTCATTAAAGAGTCGTTATCTGACTTTTTTACTATAAGTCAATTTTGACCTTAGATATTTTGTTTTGTTTTTATAATATTTAATGAAAAAATATATCAACGGAAATAATTTGAAATTTATTTCTTACTAATATATTTTTTTCATAAAATATTATAAAACACAAACAAAGATCTACGGTCAAAGTTCATTCATGAAAAGTAAAAAGTCAAAAGTTTTATTAAATTTTAGTTTAGATTTTAGAGTATAGACCTATTGTTATTATTATTATTATTATTATGTAAATGATTTTTATTTTTTATTATAATATGTATTAGTTAAATAATCATATAATCGGGTGTAGAATTATTATTATTATTATTATTTAATTTCCTTACGTATAAGGGAATAATGAATAACAAATAATATATATAAACGCAGTGAATAAAGATTGTGTTTCCATTTCAACACTATTAATTACTTTCACAAATTACCTTTCTCTCTAAAAATCTAAAAGTTAGTAAAATATTATCTTTTTTAATTAATAATTCCACTCTTAATTGATAACTCGCTAGCTTCTAATAGAATAACAACATTAAAAGTTAGGCAAAAAATATTATCTTTTTTAATTATTATTATTATTATTATTATTTTGTAGAACGATTTTTCATTTTATTATAATATGTATTAGTTAAATAATCATATGTTTGATGTAGAATTACATATTATTATTATTATTATTATTATTATTATTATTATTATTATTTAATTCCCTCATATGAATACCTCTTTAGTATATCGAGATCCACAAAATGAATTGTATTTCAAATCACATCAATTTAAATGGTAAAAAGTTAAATAATTAATACTATATCGATATTCACTACCAATATATTAAACTGTATTAATAATAATTTTTAAATTAATATTTATATCTCTCTACGACTAATTTTGTATAGTTGATATATATATTTCTTTCAATCCTAATTACAAATGTCATTTTCAAGGACATGACATATAAAATGTTACATTCGTGATATTTTAAGACAATTTATAAATGACAAATTATCAATATGTAAAGATATCTTTATACGCTAAGTAATTCATTATCATCATCATCATCATCATTATTATTATTATTATTATTATTATTATTATTATTATTAATTATCCCTTTGAGTCATATACAAGTATTAGGATTCCTAATAAATTATTTCCACCCTGTCATTTAAAAATCAAGCACGCTGAATATCCCAAACATGCTGGAATACCAAATATTTCCTTAATATTAATATTATGTATAACGATTCTTTGTTAACACAAGAACGTTATGTCTAGAACATGTTTGATTAATGTGTCATGTAAAAAAATCTTTTGTTTTCTTTAGTTGTTAAAAAAAAGATTTAGATGTTTAAATCAAGATTTTCATCTTTCAACCATTCTTTTCATTTCACAAGTTGCATATAATATATTTGATTGATTATTATTCTAATAATGTAATTTTTTGGATATTAATATTATATTACTAATATTTTACTAAAAAATACATTACATACCTTAATCGATATATATTAGTTAAAACATATTATTTTTTTTGAATATGTATTAATAATAATATATATTAATAATTTAATTAATATTACTAATAAAATTATATTTGAAATAAAATGTACTAGAAAATAAAATAAATATTGTCCACAAAACGGTAACTCGGTCGCTGCTTATAGAATCTGATACTAATGATCTTAAAAATATTTAATCATCGCATTTTATAAGAATTTTTCATTTTATATTTATAAAAGTTAAGTTCGCGACAGCATCTATTAAAAAAATAAAAATATTAATTAAAAAAAAGTCGAAGGAGTGTAAGTTTTTACACAATTTTATATTGATTTCGAATTAAAGATGAAAAATGATATATAATGTATCAAACATTTTAAAAATCGATGGTATATCGTGAATCGGACGTCTCATTTACTATGAAAGGTATATTACTCGTATTATTTTACATCTAACGTAGACTTTTGGGTTCTCTAGTATTTTTAATTAATTAATTACTTATATATGGAGTCCATAAAACCAAGAAACGAATGAACGTATATGGCGTTATATTATATCAACTCACTGATTCCTCCATGCTTTCAGTGAGGTAGGTTTCCTTATTTTTTTTTAATGATTTTGATGATTATTTTATCAAGTGATGGTGACATATATGTTGATTTCTTGTCCAAAAGACGCAATTATCTTCGGAGGAGTATTTTAATATATTACCCATGTTTCATTATAGTGTTAATATAAATATATGTCACAGGTCAGCTGAACTTCTTCTAGAAATGGCCAAATTGGTGTTCGGCCACTTTCACGGATCATTTTGATCTTCATTCAATTGGATCCTTCTGCAATTATTGCGATTCATTATTTTCTCATTTATATAATACATTGAATCAATTTACAATTTAAAACTCATTTATATATAAAGTACAACAAGTATTAGTGAAGCATAAATACTCCTCTAAAATATATTACAAATACGAAGTATGTTTTTAATTAAACTTCGTCCATAATACCATATTAATTCTAATAATTATCCATTACATTGAACGAAAATGATATGACGATGTATTATGAAAAACAATGGGAATATATGTAAGAATACTACGAAAATGTAATCTTTTGTACTAAAATGTTAATCAATCTATCCAAAAAAAATTAGTTAACATTTAAGTTTATTGATAATATTAACTAGTTCAATTAAAGTTACTAATTAGATATATACGTACACACACACATATATATATATATATATGCAAATACTTAATTCAGTACTGCATCAAATAATTTCAAAAAATGTTTAATTTTTTATTACTAAATATGTAAATCAAAACTAAAGATGTCAGCAATAGGAAAATAAAGTCAACTATATGCCATGCTCTCTTATAAATTCAAGTGTTCTTCGCTCTATCATCATTCCAATTTACATCTATTGTACAACATTTCAATACAATAATTATTACTAACTAAGTCTTTAAAGGAAAGAATCATTCAAGTCAACAAAATGACAGTCAAAATCTACATTGTGTAAGCTTCTCTTCCTGATCACCGTTTACTTTGCCGATCGAAAACAAATTTTCGAATTATTCTTTGTGTTTATTAGATAGCTAGTTACATGTTTTACTTTGTTTCATAGTAACTCTTAATCAATAAGTTTTGATGTATTTTGCAGATATTACTCTATGTACGGTCATGTTCTTAAACTTGCCGAAGAAATAAAAAAAGGTGCTGAATCCGTCGAAGGGGTAGAGGCCAAATTGTGGCAGGTGTGTTGTTAAGTCACTCCCCTTCAATATTATTTCACGCCAATATAATGAGAAATAAAAATAGTTTACCTCAATCCTAAATCGATGTTTAGGTATTTATCACAGTCGTTCTTGTTTTTTATGTCTGAAATAGAAACAAAATATGCAATAAAGTGCACTCGTGTGTACACTTTATTAAGTGAGTAAATGTGTTACAGTATCAATTATTGAGACCAAAGTACAACTTGACCTGAAACCATATTTGTAATTAACTCCACTATCCACCACTTTCTCGACCAATTCATGTTACGTACCCTTACGTTTATGTTTTCTTAAAATTATGACTATTTTTATTCCAGGTTGCAGAGACTCTACCTGAAGAGATACTAGAAGCTATGCATGCTCCACCAAAGGGGGATGCACCAGTGATCAACCCCAGTGAGTTGAAAGAGGCAGATGGTTTCCTCTTTGGTTTCCCAACAAGATTTGGAATGATGCCAGGACAATTCAAGACATTCTTTGACTTAACTGGTATTGCATGGCAAACTGGCGGATTAGTAGGTAAGCCTGCTGGTTTCTTCTTCAGCACTGGAACTCAAGGTGGTGGTCAAGAAACAACTGCGTAAGTTTCGATCCAATCAATTCATTCAATTAATTTGATCGTTCCTTTAAATGATTTTCACTACTGGGAAAAACACAAAAATGTCATAAATCCATCGTATTTGGCTATATACGACAGTTTTATGATATAATATCGTTGTCATATGATAAGCGTCGTTTTTGCACGATCAAAAACCGACGTGAATACTTGACTCAATGACTACTTCATAAAATGGCTAAAACTTGATCCCATCATATAAAAGCGTCGTTTATACTCTAAAACTTAAAATGACAGAATCGACACGACATTTTTGGTGTTTTTGGTTTGATGAGAAATTTAAAGGGTTGATGGGATTATTTTCAGGTTGACTGCAATTACTCAACTTGTCGCTCATGCCATGATTTATGTACCAATTGGGACTGGTATGACCTGATTACTTGACAGATTGTCAGGGGTGGGAGTGGATACGGAGCTGGGACCTTCGCCGGAGCCGATGGATCCAGGCAGCCTTCCGAGCTTGAGCTCAAGATTGCTTTCCACCAGGGCCAGTACACTGCGGAAATTGTCAAGAAGCTTAAAGCCTAATTATTATACTTTGTAGGATTATTTGATATTTCTAAGCCTTCTATGTATGCATTGTAACTACTATGGACGCCAACTCACACAAATTTAACTACCTTGCTTCTTGGTACCGAATAAATTATACGACGTCGCGTTCTATTTTATGCTGTTGTACTTGGTATTAAGGCCTTAAGGCACTATGTTGAATTTAATAATTTTCTGGTATTTGCTCTCATTTCATGCTTTGTAGAACACAGACTACATGTTTTAGTCTTCGATAGCTTTTTTTATTTTTATATAGTTAATACTTGTATAATAATAATTCTCAAACTTCCTTCCATATAATGAGATTTGAACTCTTGAGTTCAAAGATTAAGGGGGCTAGCTCAACCGTCAAACCATTCAATTATCTCTAATCGCTTTTTCTTAATCGAGATGTGTATCTACCAAAATTTGAGTGATTTGGTTCTCTAAATTAAGATAAAGTTACAGGTTGATCTTCAATATATATTGCAGAAAATTAAAACTAATTATCACATTTATACATCGTTTGATCCCAAACCAAAAGTACTCTTAGACAGTGTTTTAATGAGTAAGTACGAGTGCAAATAGGTTAATTTGAACCGGCAGGACTTATCGATAATAATAAGTCAAGCAACCCGTGCAAATGTTATTCCGAAGTTGATCATGTCCTGCCCAACCAATCACGCTAAGCAACCAACGATCGTCAATTTTACATCAAAAACCGGCTATCGTTAAATTGCTCCATTTTTTCCTTAACATTTAACGTAGTACGCAGGTGTTAATTTTGAGACCATTTTACATTACACATACTATGGGCAAGAGTTGCCACTGTGCCGGGTAACCCAAGCACTGCTTCGAAAGCACATGACTGACTACTGACTGATAGACCGGCTAGATAGTTAATCTGGGCAGCCCAAGGTTATGCTCGTTTTGATATATCGCCTCCGCCGGATATTTACTCGATCCGTTAATAAATTATCCATTAAAGTAATTTTATATTTGTGTTGTAACATATCTATACTCAAGGTTGCAAACATCCCACTATTACCCTAACGAGCACCGGCCGAGCCCTGCCAATTCAACCCAGTTATCTTATTCCAATACTCGGCTCGACTCGTTTCCAGTATTACTTATGAGGATCATTTGCACATCGATAAATACATCCAAACCAAACTTACAGTCATACTACTAGAACCATATTTCAATTACCTCAATTATTTATGGAATTAACAATGTTTACATGAGTCCATCTCATGTCAATCAAAAAATTGTCCCATGTTTCTTTGCGTGACAGACTGATCGTGAGAATATACTGAATATCTGGACAGCACCAGAACTTTCCTCCACTCAATATTATCCTCAACTGATGGCATGAATGCATGTCTCGGATGCGCATGATTGCATTCCAACTTTTGCTAATTCAAAATTTTTTAGGAACTTTTGCTAATTAATATATCCACAGAAAGGAAAGACGATCTCTGTACAATAATTTACCTCTAGCACAATCATAATTCAAACAAATTAAATGAAACAACACCATCAACTATCTACAGATAAGCAAAAATCAGCAAAATTAAGCAACAACGATATGAGGGTAGGCTCGATGTGCCATGTACTCTTTCTTTATTTCTATGTGAATAGGGCCAACTAGAATCTGTCAATGTAAGGTCCTTGATCAGAAGAAATATAGGTGACTGCCTTTACTTCATATCTTCTTGCCACCTCCCAAGTAACTAAAGATAACAATAATAAATATAAGAGCAAAGTACTTATCCATCCATTAATTCACACTAAGGGTAAAACAAAGATGTAGTACTAGTTAATGCTTAGAATATTTCAGACATCCGCAAAGACCAACGCATGCCAATCAACAGCTGGTAGGTTCTTGATTAAAGATGGTTCGATTAGATTGATGTAAAATGCGCTATAACCGTAAAACATATACCACTTATAGAATGCTAAGAATCTAAAACATACAATATCACATCAAAATCTCAGCCTTTTCCATTCAAATCAACACCAATCAATATTCAATGAGAGAAAGAGGAGAATAGATCGTCTATTACACTTTCTACGACATTTTATCTTACACTATGTTAAGACATTGACATATATAATAAGTTTTATTTTGAAGCAACTAAAAATAAACGGTGTATATAATTGTAGATATAGTCCCAAGAATTGTCAAGCTTACACTTTAGTCCAACTAAATGTCAACATACCACATTTGGTCCCTAAATCAGGATAAATTATTTACATGACTAGTTGATTAACGCATTTGCCTTTTAACATCCAAAATAAAAGGACTAAATATTTTGACCAGGTAATAATTTACTTAAATGTGATATTCTACTAAAACTAAAGTGCAATCAATTTATATTGCAATTAACTCTAGCATGTAACGTAGGCAACATAACCAGCACTGACAATAGAGAGATAGGGTGTCGAATTGCTGCATGACATGGGCATCCCAGAATCTTTGTGGTATTAAACCTTAATAACAAACTCCAAAAAGGTGAAATTGTTGAGGTTCCTCAGATTTAAGAACTCCCCTAAACCCCTTTCTCCGAGTTTCAAGCAATCAATAAGAACTACAAAAATTTATGGAAATAAATGCATTAATAAGAATTCCCATGTTCCCTCAATGAGCCACAACCACCAACAAACCCAAAGACCGCCACTAAATTTCACTATTATAATCTATGTTGAGTATTTTTCTTTGAGAGCATCAAATTCAACCACAAAGCCTATCAAGAACTAAGATGTCTCAAGTTTCTAAGAAACAAAACCATGCCCCTCCAAAACCAATTCATTGAGTTGTTATTAATATACCATTACATAAGCTCCAAAGAACAACAAAGTCAAAAATTAGCAAATGATAATTAATCGAAAATTAAAGACCTGTTATTATCTTTGTGGACACTCTTCTGGCCTATGTATTTGTGTGTGAAATAAAACTCATAGAAACATCCTATATTTATAGGCAGCAAAGAGTAGTATAACTCTACAGACCCCAAACTGAGCCAAACCGCCTAAATTAGGTCTCCTGACTCACTAATCGCCGACCCCATCCAACACTCACTATTAGGTTCACGATGTGTGCATCCAAGAATATAACTTATTTTCTCTCATCGTGGATTCCTTCCATCTTTGGACTACCACTCACGATGGAGGTGCCACGAGGTGGCAAAATTTCTTCTACTTTTCAACAATCTCCACTTGAAGATATTTTCGACCACCGCTTCAAAACACCATTCAGCTAGCTTCCCTGAAATTATCATCTTACCTAACTCCCACTGCCGATCCCACCATCATCCCAGAACATCCTGCTTTATTATGCACTAAATTGATTTATCAAGAATCTAGAATAGTCTTTACCTCTACTTGCTGATTCTTTTTCCTCATTCGGGACACCACGCCTCCCGCCTTGCCCCCCCAATCTCATGACCAACCCAGCACCCTAGAAACCCAAAGCCTGGATCAACAACGATCTCTTTTCTATTTTCCCATTCCACATCGACGACGGTTTTGATTTAATTTATTACCTCGATGTTTGCGGGAATATTTTCATCAAGAAGAAAGACCGCAGGTTGGGAATACTTCTCAATTGCGGATTTTGAAACACGCCGCACTCAGATGATTCATGCAACACGTAACCGGCTCGTATCCTTCCCGTAGTTCTCCAACCGAACCCCACCACCGAAACCAAGCATCACACTTACCCAACAAAGAATCTTCCACCTCCAATTTCATTTGCACGCCTCGATCTCCTTCGAGAACTCTTGGTGCCAACAATCCCAGAACAAGAACCCCCACTAACGATAATCCTTTTCTATCTTCAGAGAACTCCCATGTCAATCTCACCTGCTTTTTTCTCTCAAGACCTTTATCCTCTCTTCAACCTTCTTTCTGAACTGGCTGGCCAAAAGATGTAGTACCCGACTTTATGCTCTTGTATTACATTGCTTTCACCGACAATCCTTCTGCTACTAATCTCTAAAGCAGTCCCACAACCACCACCATCCCAAATGACCCCAACCCAAATCAAAACATTCCTTTAATTTCTTTGAACATACTACATTTGTCAATTTCCAAAGAACTATTCGACAACTTCAGATTCACATCTCCATACCATTACATCCAACTGCTCACCATCGCAAGAAGCATGGTGAATGTCAAATTCCCATAATTCCCGTAAACATAATTCACCATTGCTACCTTCATGCGAAGTATGAAAGTATGAAGCCCAGAATCTACTATCCAGAATCAACGAAAAGCATTCACGTATTAAAACCAAAGCGCCGACACCGAAGCCAACACAACATTTAGCATCACTGCTAGCTTTGGTGTTGCCTCTTCATGTGACCCATCTTGCCACAACCTCCCCAAAGACACAAGATCGAATTACTTCTACCTCATCAGGATCTCCCAATTATTCAAAAACCCTCCCCGCTTCCTCTTCCTACACTTAATTTAACCATGACCTTCACTTGATACTTAAGCTTACGTGACTCTGGCCAGATACCTACAACCACCTTGTCTCAAGTTTGTTAGTGTTGGAATCAATAAGAATTTGACCTATTTTATTATGTCTGCTATGCATTAATTATGTGATTTGAATTCATTTACCAATTGTCAAAACGCATCAATCTAACCCAGCGTCCAACCCAGCAACCAGATATTACTATTGGTTTCATGAGCACTTGCTATCGCTAGATCTTACTTCATTAATCGTTATAATAGTAATTGGTCACCTGATATTATTACAACTTACTATTATCCAGCGTCAAAAACACACAAATGACGCTGAGTTATATTTCATGTATGAAATTAAAGAGAATCAGATAATTAGAGAAATGTATTTCTCAATTATATTCTATATTTATGTGAATATCGATTGAACAAATAGAATCAATTAAATAGTTATTTAATTGGTTCGAGTAATTTTAGTATTTATCAATAACCCGAGCAAAGATTATTGATATTGACTCCATTACTATTTAATTGCTTAATTAAATAGTTCAACTCATAGCAACTCATTAGTGTCTTAACGAACTAATAGAGCACACTAGCATGAGGCCATGATTGTGGCCTGCCTTGAACCCTATAAGAAAACTTGTGGCTTTTATGATAAGTTTTGAAAATCTTTCAACGCAACCCTAGTAAGTCCCTGGGCCTCCAAATCTCCAAAGAATCTTCGGATTTTTACTGCCTCATCCCTCGCTTTACTAAGATAGTCTAAGTCTCTGATCTAACCTCTCTGCGCATTCAACTAGAGATATCATACGATTGATATTGCAACAATGAGCTGAGTGGAAGTCAAATTAATGTGACTTGAAGCGGTGGAACTTGTTTAAATCCCAGTCCCAATGTAAGTACTCTCGTTTATTCATATATCAGAAATATATATTTTTGTTTAATAACGAGTATTAAGATCCTGACTACTTGGATGACAGCAATTCACACATCCACAGTACAATCCACCCGCCTAGCACCCACGCAATCACCAACCCACCATCGCCCACAAACTCCTAAGTAACGGTTAACAAAATCAGTTTCAGATCTAATCATCAACATTAACATCTACCGCCGAGGTTGATTAATAATGCTATTTAAATCACAGGTATCTCATATGGGTGTACTTTCGACATCTTAAGGTGAAATGTCAGCTTTTTTCTATGAGAAGACTTTATTATTGCGTATGTTTCTCTATACAGACGTGATAAAGCCTTCCATCGCCCCCTCGCGCGGTCTCCTTAGCAACGTTAGCAACTACGCTCCTTGACAAACAAGTCTCCTGGATCACACCCAAGACCTCGTCATCTAATTCCCATCCATTCATCCTCATCCATCTTCTCTTTCTCCCTAGTGGTTTGTTCAGCGAATTTTCTTCCGTGACGATAATCATAAACATCTTTCCATCGTGGAAAATCGATTCCATCGACTTCTATACAAAGATGTCACAATTCCTTCGCTCTGAGCCATTGATTCTTAAACTCACAACTGCAGTACCAATCTCGATACCCACAATTGTTAGGATTTAAGACCCCGAATCCCTTCCGGAGCTCTGCCAAATCAATGTTAACTACGTAAATTTGCGCGAAATAAACACAAAGAATCTTTAATCCTGTTGTAGAATCCACTAATAAACTGTAAGATCGTTACAACATACTACTACCTAGTAATCCATGTTGAGCATTTTCTTACACCAAAACCTCAACCATAAAGCCATCGCCAACTAAGATAAATCCCTTTCAAGTCTCTTCAAGAACAAAACTATGTTCTCCTGGGTCAATATTAAAGACCTAATATTATTTAGGATGAATTTTCTTATTCTATATTGTGTGATAACAAAACTCTTTGAAACAACGATATTCATGGCGTTACGCAACCTGGGCTAGACTAAATGGTAATAATTTGGAACCAAACCGCTTCAATTAGTCTTCGTGTTTTGTCATAATTTCATCAGCGACCAACACCACTCATGGAGGTCACGAGAGAAAGCGTTCTCCAAGAATACAACCTCACCATCGCAGAGTCCATCTCGACTACCACTTGCTGAGGTCACGATAAGGCAAAATTTTTTCATTTTTCAATGCATCTTACTGAGAGTAATGCGACAACGTGATGTGATTAAGGGCGAAGTATAATATTACATAACATCTTACTTTATTTATTTATCGCTATCTTTTAACCAATGACTCAAGAAAAGCACAAAAATATAACAATAATAATACAACAAAAACATGAATTGTTCAATTAACAATCGACATGACATTGCTCATTTCCACCAACCCACACAACCCCCATAAATATACAGTCATGAACACCCCTTTATATTTCTTAATAAGTAAACAATACTTCTCTTAATATCGACAAACACTTGTCCAAATTAGCTAAATCAATTCCAAAAATTGTACTCCCTGTTTGAATATATTATAAGAAAAAATTGAATCAAAATGCAAGTAATCAACAACAAGAAGCAAAACGTAATGAAAACATGGAACAACTTGATCAAAAAATGGAGGCTAAATTCAAGGAATATACTTTGAAGCTACTAACGCAAACTCGAAACAACTTGGATCAAAAAACCGGATGTTAATACCCAAACCCAAACCCAGCCACATGTAAAATGGATGCTACGGTGAAATCAAATGAAGTTACCAATGCAAAAATGGATGATTTGAGAGAATTAATAATCAATAATAGGAAGGTAATAATATCACATAAATGGGATCCATAAGTTTTATCCCAAAAATACCGTCCACCCCTAACACTTACGCTCATAAATTAGACTCTATAGCATTAATATATTGTAAGAATATTCTTCAACATAAGCCTCATTAGCTGCCACTAAGAGTGACATTATCATATTAATAAAACCGCTATAACTGCTACAAATCTAAATTCCTCATTGACAAGAATCCAACGTCCACCTACTATGTCACCATCCTCTACCTATATACAAGATAGCCCATTCTCCATCTAACGATGCAAAAAAATTATCAAACACATATCTAAAGAATTCTAGAGTAGTGCAAAAAGGTGAGCAGAAATCTTTCTTCCTCAATCAAGTACTTGGTCGAACAATCTCCTCCGGTAATATCCTATTCACGCCTAATCACCCATACCACATTAACTAATTATCTCGTTAGTATCATATATATGATAATCAGTAATTCAAGATTTTGAGATTATGTTATAATAAATAATCATCTAACATGGGTATCAGAGCCCAGAAAAGGGCGTAATGACATATATATGAATATGTTGAATGGATCTATAGATCCGTCTTTTTTTCTCTCGCCCATGAATGTATTTTGTTTCCGCATTATTTTGGCTCTATTACGCTTCGACCGAGAACCCAGCATTACATTACTTTGTCTAAATTAGTCCAGATACATTGTACTCTTCATGCCAGATAGTTAATATGTAATAAACAAAAATCAAATCAAAGAATTGTAGAGAATACGAAGTTCGCATGAATATGATGATACTTAGTCCTATTTTCTTACATGCAAGAGAAGTTTCCATCAAGACACTAGCTTTGGAGATTTATTATTGATTACATGGATCGCATACTAACCATTATTTATGATTATTGTTAATCTTTAATTATTATTTTAACTTGGGTCATATTTATTTATTTATGATTATTATAATTCATATCATTATAATTTTATGCTCATTTCATAAATGTTTAACATCTACGTTAAGACACTGACATATATATTGTTTGTTTTTTAAAAATTAAAAATAAACAGTGTAAGAGATAATTGCAAATATGGTCCTAGTAATTGTGTTCAAGTTACACTTTAGTCCAACTAAATGTCAACATACCACATTTGGTTCCTAAAATTGGTACAAATATTACAATATGATCTGAAAGTGACTAATGTTGCTGTCTTTTAACATCCAAAATAAAAGGACTAAATATTTCGACCACTGTATAATTTACTAAATGTGATATTGTGCCACTTACTAAAACTAAAGTGCAACTCCACCACTCTTAATTTTTATATTTTGTACTATCCCTAGTATGTGAACGTGGAATATAAACATAAAATCCAGATCATGGTGCGTAGAGATAGATAATTTCGACTGTGGTATTTATTTAATGGGGCACTCCAGACCTTAGAGACAACTTTAATAACAACTCCGTATGGAAATTGCTTGAGGTTCTATCAGAGTGATCAATGCTACAACCAACGGGACGTGACCATGGCAGGCTACGCCTCATCACACAAACATCCCCACCACTACTCATCCATCTTAACCTCATGACCCAACAAAAACACAACACATACGTAAATAAAAATTATGAATTGTTCACTTAACAATCCACATGACATTATTGTTCATTTAACAACCCACATGACCCTCTATAAATATATGTCAAGGAACACTTACACTCTTACCAAGCAACAATACTTCTCTAACAATATGTCTATCAAATATGCCTTGTCCAAATTAGCTAAATCAATCCCAAAAATTGTACTCCCTGTTGGAATATATTATAAGAAAAAATTGAATCAAAATGCAAGAATCCTAATAGCTTTTAAAACCTAATGAAACATGGAACAACTTGATCAAAAAATGGAGGCTAAATTCAAGGAATACATTGAAGTTACCAATGCAAAACTGGAACAACTTGATCAAAAACTGGATGCTACGATGAAATCAAATGAAGTTGCCAATGCAAAAATGGATGCTACGGTGAAATCAAATGAAGTTACCAATGCAAAAATGGATGATTTGAGAGAATTAATAATCAATAATAGGAAGGTAACAATACACGTCACATAAGTGATCCATGTTTGTCCCAAAAAATATTGTCCACTTTAATATTTTTATGTTTATAAATTAGACTCTATAGCATTAATATATGTATTGTGTGTAAGAATATTCTTCAATATTGTTCCCACAGTATGGCCTTGCCAGTAGGATGTTTATTATCATATTATTTCAAAACTGTTATAACTATTACGACCGTTAAGAATCTTAAATTTAGGATTTGTTAATTCAAGAACGATGATGAGGAGTTGAGCGTCCTCCTCCACTTATATATATGCATAACATTCTCTCATCTAATGTATGTAAAAAATATTATCAACAACACATATATAAAAATTACAGCAAAGAGGAGAAATCTTCTTCAATCAAGTAATTTTGATCTGAACAATTCCTCCGCAACATCCCATCCACCCCAACGGAGGCATCAATCAACCACACTATGTGTTAAATTATATAGATAACTATGTATCTGTTTTGAGATTATTTATGTTTATATAATCATCTAACATTGTGTTTGTTCCAAAATAAAAGATTGTCCACTTTTAATAATTTTATGTTTATAAATTGGACTTTATAGCATTAACCTATTTTGTTTGTCCCAAAATAAAAGATTGTCCACTTTAATATTTTGATGTTTATAAATTGGATTCTATAGCATTAATATATTGTATTAGGATTGTCTGCTTTAATATTTGTATGTTTATAAATTGGAGTCTATTAGTATTAATATATTGTGTTTGTGGCAAAAAGATTATCCATTTTTAATTTGTTTATGTTCATAAATTGGATTCTATCTGTTTGTTACTAAATTAACTGAAAGAACTTTAGAATAAGATATTGTGTCCAATTGAAGAATGACTGTAATAGCTGCCATATGTTATGTTCCCACTTAGTTTAGTTGCTAATTGAGGTTCCCGTTTGTAGTTAATTATCAACACATGGATGATGTTTGGTTGTACTTTGGCGAAACCAGTTTCTAAATGTCCTCATGAAACGACGACACTATCCCAACCCGGCTTATACACACACCAAAAAACAAGAAATGAATCAGTGCGAATTACCATGTTACCTGCAATTCTGCTTGCTTGTACAAAATTGACTTCACAGAGCTATGGGAAACAAGCGACTGGCCTCCCAGACAAAAAACAAGCGAATCGCCATTAGACACAATAAACACAAGTCTAATCTGGCGACATTGTTAAACAAACATTGATTTATTAGCTTGTTTAATCACCTAACACGACCTAATAAATTGCCATTTCTTCCTTAGGCAACATAAACGAAACCGGCAGCCCGTCCGCTGTCCACTAAGTTCCCATATTAAATATCAGAAACGTTATTTTTATCGATATCAATCAAAGATTTATTAGCATCAGGAATTTTGTTGGGACCATTTCCAATTTGACAAGTGGCGGGTTTTCTTATGTCTCGCTTGTTTGTAGTCGAATCCCATGTATTCGACCGGCTCAATCAGCAGTACTGGTGAGTGGACCATTCCCCGGTTTCGAACTTAGTCATTAATATCATGTTGCACATGCTTTTGAAAAAATGCTTTTGAAATCCTCGTGAGAATCCCTCGAGTTCAACCGAGACACACAGACATTCATGTGTGCAGGACGCTTTAAAGTTTATCAAATTTAACTGCATAAAGAAGATATCCTACATCTTATCTCAACAAGCTTATGAACCATACATAATATCTACCGAGGTATTTTCATGCGTATAGATATTACATCAACATTTGCCCCCTGAAGAGATTTCAGCAGAAACCACAATAGAACACACCAGTCATAAGCACCAAACAATAAATGAATTGACAAAATAGAAAATAATCATCATCCTTATCAATACTCAAAACCAGAACGATACGTTATTGTTCATAGTTTTAAAATTTTGATAAAACTTTGAGAGAAGTTTAGATAAATTACTAGGTGATTTAACAACACAATACATGCTCATATATATAAGGAAAGAAAGATAAAGAAATTCATTTTACTTGTTATATTCAACAAACCACAACAACCCAATCCCGTCTTCCTTATAAACATTTGTCTTCAACTCCGATTTTTTAAGAACATGAAAATAATTCGCCGTTTTCTCTCAAACATGACTTCTAATTTCTCCTTGTTTGTTTCCACCTCTGTTTTTTGTAAAAGAGCCATCCCCATCATATTGGACTGTGGGAACACGTTAAACGAGAAAATTACTAGTGAATCAATTAATAACATAAAATACCTCAATTAAAAATAACATAAAAATGACCTGGCGAATCATAAGTTGAATAATGTTATCATATTTCTAAATTATCATACTGAGTATTCGAAGAAAACACAGCCAACAAAACCCCTCTAAAATACACAAACATCAATCAATAAATTCCCGGAAATCATGAAAACCGCAAAATCACTAACATTAATTATCAATATTCAATTATCAAAATTGAATTAATATCATTGTAATTATTAACAATAAATAATTTGTCAACATTCGAAATTATAAAAATCGAATTATGTGAAAATTCAAAATTATTAACATTCGAATTATAATTAATATTAAAAGCACCTGGGAATTATGAAAATTGAATCATTAACAATATCAAACGAATTTTTCTATCCAATCCATTTTTAATTGTCGACAAATGAATTAAAATCGAACTCGCCAATCTCAAGTTGCATATGTCTATTAACATTCGAAATTATTAACATTAAATAATTATCGACATTCAAAATTCGAAATGAGTAGAGCTTGACAGTAACTATCGATTTGAATAATTTTATTACAATAATTATTAGTACAAAATATCAGCCACAACAAATCAATTGAATAATTTTATCATATTTAAACACCAATTAACATACACCGAGAAACGGTAGTACAAAAATAAACAATTGATTCTGTTTAATAAACATGAGATAAACCCATTTACTAGGAAACAACCATTACTTCCACTGGCTTATTATATAAACCAACACTCAATAATCTGCTTTTGTTGCAGTACAAACATGGTCATAATTTGTTTGAGCGAATCGATATACGGAAAGTTGTGTTGTCAAATCAAGTCAATTTTTGCACCAATTTGGGAGACTGTGGAACTGCTAAATTGCATTAGAGCTTGTAGTGAACCATAGTGAATCGATGATGATTTTTTTTCGTAAGTTAATGGTGGAATTCGCTTGTTTCTCAGAACAACAACAAACAAGTGGAAAAACGGTGGCTTTGTCTTATGGCCGAATATTGAACAATTTTGCTGGAAACAATTCAATTTGTTTCAGCTTCTATTTATAAGTCATTAAGATCATTCATCTATGAACAGCCAAATGACCGCACAACGATCTTGCTAACCCAAAAACATATCTACCATGAATATATATGGATTTATAGACCAAAAGAAAAGTAACTGTAGAACCATAATTATCAATTTTATATCAGCAAGCAGAACCTATAAATAAAGAAGTTGAAAACAACAACGAATTGTTATCAAGTTCAAGTATTACACTACATTCACTATTATACTAACAAACCAACTCACCTATCACCAAACCCACACACATACCATCAAAACAAACAGTCACCTATAGGTATGATCCTATAATGGATAACAATGTAATCGCTGACATCAATTCGAAGTGTTTCGATGATCGTAGATGTAACTCAATTGACCGACACGGTCCAATCGCTCCATCATCTTATACATCATGGATGAATTTAGTTATGAACGTGAATGATCAATTCTCCGGATAAGCCGAGGAATTTAGTAATCCGTATAGCGGGTTCGGGAAGAAGAACTTTGAACATGTTCGCTCAGGGCAAAGACGTGAGAAACATTACGTTGGGCGGCCCAAGTTCTAAAGAAACCGGATTTAACAAAGGGAGCAAGTTCTTCGGTTTGCAGTCAGACTACGAACCACAAGAAAAATTCACAGCGGAGACGCCAACGCAGTAAAAGTCAGTATGAATTTCTTTGACCGGAAAGGAGTACCTTAATGGTGGAAGTCGGTGGTGGGTCCAAGTGAAGTATGGGAGACATAACCATCCATTTCCTTCATATGCTGAGGGGTCTAGGTTGGGCCGATCAGAATCACTTATATGTAGCAATCCTGAACAAGAACAAACGATGCTACCTCCAAGTGATGCTTTCAGATTATTAAAAAGAGACCTAATCCTAAGAACAAGCCACCCAACTCAACCCCTCGATTTTATTAATGCAAAGGGCGAAGATACTGCAAAGAGAAAGAGGACACCGACCTCAAGGTAAAGTCTTTTGTTTTTGCAACAAAGATAAATACTGACTTTTAGTGTGTCGGGTTTTTTCAACTCGAGATGTAAGAGCCTGCCATGCCCAATGCATCCTGAGCAAATAAAAACATTCAATTCATGCCCATGAAAGTGAGGAAAATTACATACGGGTTTTGGATGGTGGCTCCAGCATTATTTGACAAAGGAGACGGGCCACACGCATTCGCCCTGGCACTGGGACTGCTTGATAAATGCCTAAGAAAGTGTTCCCTAGATTCATAACACCATCTATGCCTGGGCATTACTGAACAATGTGTTCTGGGCAGCACTGCCTCAACCGACGCCTACCGCACAAGCAGGGATTCAAACAATGTCGGAACTAGCTATACTCAGCCTAAATGAGGAGGAATGGGCAAGATGGGAACATGTAACATTTGAGTACCAAGGTTGGCCTCGATTGATCGAATATTGCGGTAAACGACATGGATCATCCTCATAGCTCGTAATACTTCATTGTCACGCCGATCAAGCATTTAATTTCCTCATATTATACAACCAAATGTATGTTATTCATAATATAAAACAATCAACAAAACATGTCCCAAACTATCACGAGCAAAATCTGCATCCAACGCACATCACCGGTCAAACGGGAACTTGAAAGGACGAAATTATCCGCTCGATTAACACCATATATTTCATACTTCATAAAGTCAGAATAGTCAAATTATCACAAAAAAGTGTCCGTATAGGAACTAGGATCCGACAAATGTAATATTGCACACTAACCTTTCAGAACCTCGCCCTCCTTTAAAATACTCAATGAAAGCTTTTCATCTAATTAAACGGGAATCAAGAAATGTACGGTAGGCCGCATTCCCAAAGTCATACAGTTACATTAACACATGGTCTACCTGAAACATGTATCACCAGCCAAAGAAGACATCCATCGAGGACATTAGCATTCCCTGGTGACACACGAGTATTGGCAAAAGTTACATAGAGCCTACGTGGTTATGACGAGGGTATAAAAAAATGTATAATCCCGGCCAGAACCAGCATCCACTTTGAGAAAGGGATAAATTATTGTCATAAAACAATTCCTAGTAAAAGTATGTAGGCGCTGCTAAAGTGGGTTCGTCATAGGTAGCCCGATGAGTATTTCTCTCATAAAGCCAGCATAATGGTAGTCCGTCGCCTCGACAATCAATACACAATCATCACTAACCCGAATGTCCCCTCCCATGAGATCACATGCTAACCGCGTGGCTTAGAGTACTGGCTTATCATACGGAATGATGCATTTAATGGCCCCTAAGCCAGTAGCATCTTCTTGCTTAATCTCTTTTACTTACCACAACTTTATCATGACCTTTTATTCAACCCCAAACGCCCACCAACTCGTCCCATCTATCTCACCTCGGTCCGGCCCCGTAGATAAAATGGATGACATTGCCCGAATGTGGACACGCCGTGGCTACCAGCATACAATGTCGTATTTGGAGGCATTTATCGACGCTGCAGAACAACTTGTCTTCCACTATCTTCGATCAAAGTGACCGCCAACGAGCACTTGCATGGTTTTTGTGAAATGTCGGATGGAGGAATCATTTTATACTGTGATCATATCTCTCTCAAATATGAATCACTAAGCTTACATATATTGTATGCTAATTTGTCAATTTTAATGATCAAGATTATCATCCTATCCTCCGATTGCATTGTATCGAAAATGGACGAGATGCTTCTACCAAGGTTTAGGAAATTCAATATACGTAAAGAATCAATTTATTCAACGTCATTACCGGGCAGATGAACCACGCCGGCCGGGCAGAGATATCAAGTTAAACGCCGGATCAATGCTATGCAGCTCACTTCACAATCAACTAATCCTATGTAATTAATTATTTAATTTCTTCATAGAATTACTATTTCTAATCTATTCACGCAAATCAAATCATCTATCTACCCTTATGTACTATCAGCCACTTATTTCATTCGTATGCAGATATATTTAATTCATTCTTGTGTAATAAATTATTTAATATTTTTTAAGCGTATTCACTATTATATCTATCTAGTGTAATAACCCGTTACAAAAAAAAAAAAATTAATTTTCGTCTATGGGACCTGGGATAATATAAATAATTTCATGATAATATTATTTTGTAAATTATTTGAGCCGAATTATTTATAATTTAGTAGGAACAACTGGGGCAATTGTTGTTAGACGTTGTGTCCGATACCTCGATTCTGGCTTCCTTCATACGTTTTTCGTGACTTAGGAGTTAAGCAATCCAAGTCATCCTTATCATAATTATTCACACAAATATCACAAATCATCCTCTCTTAGAGAGCTATAATGAGATTCCTCCTAGGAGCAAAAAGAAAAAAATTCTTCCGATTTTTCACTTGGTTTATTATAAACATCCTCAAGTCAAGTTACAAGACTTTATCGCTTTTCCTACGCATTTTGGAGGTAAGAAATTTGAGTTTTGAGTTATTTTCTTTAAGACTTTTTTCATATAATTCAATTTTATGATGAATCTTAGTTTGTAAAAGGCGTGGTTCTATGACGATATGTTTTAATTTAATTCATGATTAGAGGTCGTTTATGATGTAATGAAGCTGATTCTTTTTTAGGTTTTGTTGACTTTTTAGGTTGGATATTTTTCTTAAGACTTTAAAATGTGTAGGAGTTATATTGGGACTTTACTATAGTTGTTGCTGTGATGTTAAATTGGTGATTTAAATTCAGACAGTGGAGTTAAGTCGGAAAGTGTTAATTCCAAGTCGAAGTTATAATTGATATTTTATATAGATTGCTAATTGCAGACCTCGCCGATTAACTAGAATGACTTATAAGTCGCATTCAGTAATATGTTTAATGCCACTTTTAAACTCAGAACCCATTTGCCAGTCCAAAGGGACTATAACTGATAGTTTATCCGCCATGTTAGATTGTAGATAGTTCCCAAGAGTCGGGTTATGCATCTTCTAGAACGCCGAAAGCATGTTAAGCATCCCGATTATACTTTTGGGTGTTAGAGCTGCTCTAATCCAAGCCACCCCTGATTGTTCTCGCTAGTTTCTTAAAGAGTTAAGCAGAGGTGAGTACTTATCTCAAGCATTTTACTTATTTCATTTTAAATTGTGTGAACATGTTTATCGGTGATATGATTATGTATAGATATACATGTTATGATATGATTGGTGTGAGAAGAGATAATGTTATTGCAAGCATGATTACGTGAGAATGACATACATGTAATTGCTTATACATTATGTGGATATATTCTGTATGCTAAGACACAGGTAAGTAATAGCTTCAACTCCCAACTTATTTCGATGGCGTACCTTGTCGGCACTTATGCGATTTCGTGGCCTTTTGGTTCCGCCACTGTGTTTACCTCTACGATTGTGAGATGTTTTATTTGTGCTGGATATTGTTTGGGGAGTAAAGTAGCCGGTTATCGGTAGGTGATGGTTGAGTTATCTATGAGTTGGTGGATTCCTATGACGTGACTTTAACCCAGCCGGATGATTAGTTAGCATTCTCCTTCCTTGCGTATATGCGATTTATATTAGCCTTATACTTAGTGCAAGGCAAAAAGCCTGCATTTAAAGTAGTAAGAGCGGTGCGTCTTATACTTAAGAAGAGCGTTCCTAGACTTAGCGTATAAGCGCGTGCCTTATACTTTGTGTATAAGAAATGCGTGCTCAGTATTTAGTGTATAAGCGGTGTGCCTATAATGGTGTATAAGTGTTTTGCCTATGTATAAGTGCGGGTGATTATTGATAAATCCATTCCTGCAAGTGTAATTTGATTGAGAAGCAGTGTATTGGGAGGATGGTATATCAAAGGGATAATGGTAGATAGGAGGTTTTGGCGACTAGGTAGTTTTAGTCATTGTTGAAGTCTATTGATTTCTTTTCTAGAATTGTGTGCTTGTTGTAGACCTTCTTATTATATCTTCATGTATTATGTCCGAGTTTTTCTCAAGGAATTATGTTGTATGACCTTTTTAGGTAGTTCCGATATATGTATTTCATCCACATTCGGACCAATACATTGGTTGATTGACTCGCTCAGATGGTAAGCTCACCCTCGTTAAGTTTCACTAAGCTTCGCGGCTTACACCCATTTTCGCATTGGGCGGCATTTCAAACCAAACGTCTCGACACTTGTTCCGTAAGGTGAGCATCGGCGGGGCAGAGATCCTCACACCGATTTTGATGTGTTGTCAATCGCTTTGATTGTTGTCATTTCTTGTATTCGTGATACGTTATGTATCATTCAGCTGTAACCTTGCCGCATATTTTATATGGGGGATATACAGGTATATATTTACGGGTCAATAAGTTTCGATATCATCTGACATTGAGGCAAATTAAAAAACCTGCTTGGATTTGGGGAAACTAAATTGTGATCACACATTTTGGATGAAACGAATTGTGTTTTAAACTAGAAGCCGCCCATCGGCTCAAGTGACTGCAGCCTGGATTTTAACACTCACTCGGGAGCCGACCTCGCCAAGCCGTTATACTTGGCAACGGTCAGCCCCTATCACCAGCATCCGCAGGTTTTCCTGTCGCCAAAGCGGTTTTGTAAAAGTTCCGAAGCCTTTTTCTTTTGCTGCATAGACTGCTGAGTGAATTTTCACCCCAGCCCGAGGCTTGGTGCAGCCGGCAGGTGCCCGGCAGGCCCGCAGAGGTCAAATGCATAAATTGCCGATTTAGTACAACAAGGACCACAGGTCCGAGGTGCAAAATTTTCTACAAGCTGGTGAGGTCGAGGCAGACCTCAGAAGAAAGGTGAATTCTCGTGTGGTCGACCTGCAGCAAGTTGTTTGATCGTGTTTCTCGTACAGGATCCCCGTGCCTGCAAGTGGGTCGCTGCAATGTGCCATGGAGTTCATCCTATTACGAAGTCGATTTTTTAGCCGATGTGATCAGCAGTGAAGTTTGCTGATTATAGATCACACGAGGGGCGCGACTCAAGGAGAACCCGAAAGGCCTCATCATGGTAGGGAGGTTCATGTGTCCTGGAGTTTATTTGTTGAGCTCTTCCGGGAGAATTATTGGCCGGAGTAATCTCACATGGCAGCCTCTTTCGGGAGAGATCTCGATTTCTTGACTCAGGTTCGAGGTCGTACTGGTGCATATGGTAGACTTTACCAAAGGATCTCGTGTCACTACTTCTCGATGTTTATCCGTAGAGGCGAAGAGGATCATTAGGTCTGTGGACGGGGTCGACGTGGGAGATAAGGCCACCAAAGTCTCACTGATGGAGCTTAATAGTTTCCATGCCATGGTGACGCAAACAAGAGGAAACGGAGTCGTGCGTGAGCCGCAGGCGAAAGGGATCAGGAGAGTCACCTGAGACTTTCTATTCCGCAGACCTTCTAGCTCTAGAGTTCTATGAGACGGACCAACAGAAGTCGCCCCTGTGGGGCAGTAGTCACTTCAAGGTTCGACAAGCCACCTTTAAATATGTGTTACTACTCCTTCTCAAGACGCGTGGCCAAGTGAGATCCAAGGGCTCAGCCAGAAGTCTGGGGGTCCGTAGAGGTATCCGTTGTTACCGCTAGTGGCCGATTGGCACAGCCATGATTGACCCCGCTGCAGGCTGCTATCGTGATCTGTGGTGGTTTGCCGAGGCCTGCCCAGCACATGGGTAGCAAATGAGCCGGGGTCGAGGCCAGTATTCACGCTGCCACTATCAGAGGCATTGTGATACCTCAGAAGTATACATACAATATTTCAATACACCGAAAGCCAAAAGTTGTTTGACTGGGCCATGATTCTTTTGCTTCTGTGAGTTTTATTTCTCTCGCCTTTATCAGACAAGGCGTGCCTTTGCTCACCTTAATTAGAGATTTCATGACACCGTAGGGTTGCCTCCATTGTGGCTTGATCGGTATATGCAGATCACTCTTGATTGTCAGTGCGGTCAGCTTGTTGTCGCTGGATTTACTTCATTCAGCCGATTTTGACCTTTATCTCGGGTATGGATCGTTGGGGAAACATCATGCCGTTATTGATTGTCATCGAAGGAGACATTGTGGAGCCTGGGGAGACCAGAGATCCATTTCCAAGGGAGATGATATTTTGCTCGAAGCTTTGTATCAAGATTGCAGGCTGTGAGATTGATTCTAGAAAGGGTGTATGGGGTTCGGGTACGTGGGTTGATCTGGTAGCGTAAGAGGCCGAGTGCAGGCAAAGGGTCATAGAGAGTTCAAGATGTTTTTCCAGGACTTCACCGGTCACACTGTAAAGAGGTTTAATTTGCTAATAGTTATTCTGCACGGCACCAATTTCATGTTTATTGTGATGGCTCCACCAAAGGCAGTGAATCGCTGACTCAGCTATAAGAGAGCCGTTGGGACAAGGATTCATCGCATCGAGCGATTCCCAACCGTCGCCCGGCAGAAAAAAGCGATGGTTCATACGAGGCCGCAGACACTATAGGTCCCAACGACCTTATTTGTTTGATCACCGGGCGACGCGAAGGTGTTCTCGAAGACTGACTAAGCGGTCCGGCTATCACCGCTGAGGACCAAAGGAGTGACATTCCAAATTGGCTCTCCGATCAGGCATGGAGAGTTTTATGAATTTATAAATAGTAATGCCATTTGATCGGGACAAACGCATCAGCGCCTTTATGGATTTGGAATAACCAGTGTTTCGGAGTATCTTAGGAGTTTGGTGGTGGTATTCATTGACGATATACCGATATATTCTAGAGGGGGGAGGAGAACATGAGAAAGCATTTGCGCATTGTGTTTGAGGACCTTTAAAGACAAAGACCAACATGCCAAGTTTTCCGCAAACGTGAGTTCTAGTCAAGCGCAGCGCACTGGCCGTTATTTCAAGCGAGGGTATTTGTGTTGATTCATGCAAGGAGGCCGGGGAACACTGGGAGCCAGCCCCACGAGCGACTGTGCTAGGAGTTTCTTGCTACTGGTTATTATAGGAGATTCATCAAGGACTTTTCCCTGACAAGGACGCCATTGACCAAAGGACTCAGAAAGCAAGCCCCATGACTGACGATGGGATTGCGAGGGACCTTGAGGGCATTAAAGGGGAAGTTGACTACGACGCCATAAACCATCCCACCATGACCCAGACAGTCTCTTGCCGAAAACTGTATCATCCACGTCAAAATTTACTCTCACCCATCACAAAGAGCTCAAACATCCACCCACCACAAGGCTAAGACCTCGAACTCCATGATGACCAGTCCAACGCCGATCGCCACTTGCTATCGAGTACCACCTGTGGAAGGCAACAGTAGTTTGACAAGGCCGTGAGAAAGGGGAACAAAAAGGACCTGCAGAGAGATGAAACAAATTGAGTCGGGATTTTGACGTCATAACGACGGGAGATTTCCTCTCCCACCCAGAAATTCGACTGTCAGATCGACCAGCATCAAGCAGCAGTAGACGAGACCAGCCACCCAGAGTAATTTTTCAAGGTTTGCTCCACCACCCGACCTGCTTTTTGCCCCCCATGACTGAAAAACCCATCCTATAACGTTCGTTCCAAAGACCTCGACCTGTCCATAATATTTCCTATGCTGCATAATCTGGTAGCACTAAGATGTACCGTGACTGAGGCTACCGACGTGACAGGCTGTGAAGGAAGAGAGAGGTTTGCAGCTCAGGCAAGTGCTCGTTTGTCACATAGTGAAGGCCGAGCATAGACATCCTCAAGGGCTTATTGCGCACTTTCCTATTCCCGAGTGGACACGGGGAGAATATCACCATGGACTTTGTCTGGGCTTCCTAGACGTTGAGGCCATTAATCTTAATCTTTTAAAGTATCAGGATAGGCTATCGAAGACGCCTCATTTCACCAGTACGACGGCTGCATGGGCTCCGAGAGACTAGTTGTGAAGATTTATGTGATCGATCACAGGCTGCACGGGACCCGTGTCGATTATTTCCCTGACTGCCATGGACTACTTCGGTGTTCCTGAGGGGTTTCAGAGAGGCACCGAGACCAGAGTGGAGTCGAGTACATCTTCACCCCTGCATGGGCAACTGAGAGGACGATACGGACATTGAGCATATGTCGCAAGCTTGTGTTCTCAATCTCTCTCCGGTAATTTGGGACGGCGAGCGCTCCAAGACAGAGAAGCCACAACAAATCTCCATGCTAGTATCAGATGGAAACAACATTTGAGGCATTAGCGGTCGGAGATGTCGCACCTTGTTGGAATGAGGTAGAGAGAGGAAAGTTGCTGCTTCCGAAAGTTAGTCGAGAGCTCAGAGAACTTGATCGTTGATTCAAAGAAGATTTGAGGACAGCCAGATATGTATATGCGTATCAGTCAGCAGTAGACTTGCTTGAGGTCAAGGACCGCGTGTTTTCGAGGGTATCTCCGTGGAAGGGAGCGATGTCTGGGATATCCCACATCCTTAATCACTCCTCGGCATCCCCGCGAGCCATGGCCATTCAGTGCTTAGATCTGCTAATGTGTTCCATTTATCTCGCTTTCTGAGGAAGTATATTCTAATGAAGTCGCATATTTAGCTACTCGTGGAGTTTTCGAGGAGACCTCACGCTGGTGGTTAACGGTGGAGATTGACCGAAAGAGAAGCGTTTTGGTGAGTGAGACACATGCTAGTGGAAAGTTCCCGGAGGAATCGTCAAGAGGCTTACTCGGGAACGGAGGACGGTGATGAAAGGAACCATTACCTGAAATGTTTCCGAGGAGATGCGAAGTTTCTGTTTTTCTTTTATTCGGTATGGAATTTGTTTGTGTTATTATATGTTCTTGTTATTTGGGTTATTTCAAATTTGGAGGTCAAATTTTATTAGTGCTGGTAGATTGAGAACCCATAATTTAAAAAAAAATTAATTTTTTCGGCCATGCGGGGACCCGGGATAATATAAATACTGGCGATAATATTATTTTGTAAATTATTTATTTCTAATTACATTTATAATTTAGTAGGAATAACCGTACCTGAAAGCAAGCCAGACCCGCCAGGCCGTCCCACACCCATCCTGCCAAGCTCGTGTATGTGTTTTTCGTGACTTAGAGTTAAGTAATCTAAGTCATCCTTATCATACACTATTCACACACAAATATCACAAATCTCTATCCCTCCATTTTTAGGAGAGCGTTTAGATTCCCCTAGGAGCAAAAAAGAAAAAATTTCTTTCCGATTCTTCACTTTGTCGCATATAAACATCCTCGCTGGTTGCTAAGACTTTCACGCCTTTCCCACGATTTCGAGGTAAGAAATTTGAGTTTCTTGGAGTTATTTTCTTGGGTTGACTTTTTTCCATAATTCCAATTTTATGATGAATCTTAGTTTGCTATGGGCTCTATGACGATATAAGTGACTTAATTCATGATTTATGTTGTTTGAGGACGTTGGCCGAGTTAGGACTTTTAGGCTCATGGTTGATTTTGTTGGATATTTTTCTAAGACTTTAAAATGTGTAGAGTACATATTGGGACTTTAACATGTCATGCCACGTCAAACCGCCTACTCAAAACCGACAGCTTGAGTTACACAAAAAATAAGTAATTCCAAAGCTGAAAGTTATAATTGATATTTTTGAGTATAGATTGTTAATTATAGAATCAATAGGGACAATAGAATGACTTATAAGTCGATTTGTAAGAAAGTGATACATTAAATTAGCGGGAATCGATCAAGCAGTCCGGGAAAGTATCACACTGATAGTTTATCCGTCATGTTAAACAAGCAGTAGATAAGCCTCAAGAGTTGGTTATGTATCTTCTAGATCTGCATAGTAGGTCTTGATTATACTTTCTCGGTGTTGTTTAGGCGTGATCGTGAAAAGGGCAGCTACCTTGATTGTCTTCGCGAAGGCCTTAAGTGTGTTTAAAGCGCAGGTGAGTACTTATCTCACGGCAAGCTACTTACGCATTACCTTAAATTCCGTGAACACGTTATCGTGATATGGATTATGTTATTAAAACGACACAATGCCGGGTCATGACACATGATTATGTGAGAATGATATACATGTTATTGTGCTGGCGATTACGTGGAGAAACGACATATACATGTAATTCAGCCATATGATTATGTGATTATATTCTCAGGCGATTACTGCGTAGCACAGCTCTCGAACTCCCAACTTATACTTCGATTTACGGCCTCATGGGCACTTATGATTTCTCAGTGGGCCTTGTCGGCGATTGTGTTTGGACTTCTCACCACCGCAGACGCCCGAAATGCAAAGCCTGACACGCCCCATATTAAATTCGGTCACGACATGCCATCTGCCGCAAGCTATCTATATTTGTTATATCAGCACGTGATTCTGACCTATGTCAGATGACAGTGGTTGTAAGAATTCCTTCCTAAGTGCGATATGCCAGACGATATCGGGCCTATACTTGGGCCAGAGTATGCGGTGCCTTATACTTAGTGTATAAGAGCGTGTGTCTTATACTATCTCACACTCAAAATACATGTCTATATGCCTTTTATACTTACAGATAAAGGCGGTAAAGCCTTATACTTTGTGTATAAGGCATGTTTTGGCCTTATGCTAAGTGCCGGTGATTATTGATTACCCATTCCTCAAGCAGGTAGACTGATCGAAGATACGCGCATGTAGGATGATACCAAAGTAGATGGCAGATAGGGAGGTCCGAGTCCGTAGTTTTAGCCGTTGCTGAAGTCTATTGATTTCTTTTCTTTGTGAATTGTGTGCTTGCTGGAGACTTTCTATTATATCTTCATGTATGCTCGAAGTCATAATTATGTCAGATGACCTTTTAGCTAGTCCGATATATGGTATTTATTCATATTCACCACATATATTATCGATCGACCTGCCCGTATGGCAAGTTCACCCCCGCGTTAAGTTTCCCTCTTTCACTCAAGCTGCTTACACCCCTTTTCGCATTGGGCGGCATTTTCCGTGCTGTGCCGATGAAGCGCAATGGAGCCAAGCAGCCGTTGAGAGTTTTGTTCCGTGTGGCTAAAAGCAGAGTATCAGCAAGAGGATCTCAAGGGCCCGATTTTGATGTAAGTGGTCAATCAAGCTTTTGATTGTTGTTATTTTGGTATTCAGATACAAGACGCATTATATACAGAAGCCTCATTAGCTTATGAGATATGCCAGAGTATATTTAGTTGTTCAAGCTTTATATTTGATCACTGGGATTATAAATTTTAAAACTGCTTTTGATTGGGGAACTAATTGTGATCACATTGATGAAACGAATTGTGTTTTAAACCCGAGTCGTCCATCGGTTTCAAGCGACTGGGTGTTCCTAATTTTAATGACTCACTCTCATGGCTGCTACAAAAAGAAGCTTTTTTACGTGATTCAATTTACCTTGGCTCACATATAAACAAAACAAGCTAATACCATGCTCAAGTATTTCGAAACAAACACACAAAAAAAAATTCGCTTATCAGCAGAATAAGCACGATTCCCTAGCTCCACTATGTACAAAACAAACAACTCTAATAGCATGCCAATTATCAAACAAAATAATTCGCTGTTTTGTTATAAAGAATGCTAATTCGGCTGGTTGCAGCTGAGCAATTAATTACTATATTTATAAACATCCGCGAACACCCCATCTCTTTTCTCTCTGATCCCTTTCCCTTCTTCCTCTGATCGCTAAGGGGTTGTGGGCACTAGCATTGCCAAGAACGGTATTTCTTGAGATGGCAAAATAGAAGTTGCATGTTACATTAGAGGCCTATGCATAATAATTATATACTCCCAAAGTCAAAACATAACGACATGAAATGTCAAATAAAACATTTGACAACAAAAATCAGGAAATTCGCATCCGGGGGCGCCCTCCACATAATTTCTTATATTATCTACCCCATTCTTTTCAAAACTATGTCATTATCGGATGAAAATTCGGGTTGGGCATTTGATCCAAGTTAATGCAACTCTATTATTTGTATTTATTTATTTTGTGTATTTTAATTTTACTTTTTAGTTTATAAAAGTTAAATATGTGGTGAGGCTTTAAAAAAGTGTTCTGGTAATTAGTGTCAATGTTGTAAAATGATTTGGGGATTGATTTAAATAATAGTGAAATGCATTTACCAGGCCAGCTATCGAGGGTCTAGGTTAAGGAATGTATTAAACATCCTATCTTTTGAGATACATAGGAAAACTAAAGTGACAGTTAGACGAGGATGTTTGGAAGAGCTTGGGCTATCGATTTAGTTTTTGTCCAATTTTTTGACGATTTGGCAACTCTGGGAAGGGTATATGCTGTTACCCCCCCCGAACTATGCTAGTCCAGTGATTATATGCTAGAGGCGTCTAACAAACTGGAGAGATCTGTGTCTTCTTAAACCCGCATTAGTAAAAGATTGATCTTCTGGATCATAAAACTTGCTCATTATATAGTTCCTCCAGTTTATTTGAATGGCCTACCTTGGATTTACACAAAAAGTAAGGATAATGGTTAACTTAGTTTAAATATGATATTGAGTACTTTACCTTTGTTTAAAAAATGGTAGCAAGTAACAGGTGGCAGATTTGAAATGTTACACTAGTATACATAGGCTAAAATGCTAAATATGGAAAACGTTACTAATAGTAGGGAGATAAGTCATTATTCTTGCAGAATGTTTAGAAAGTAGATCATTCCAATAAAAATGGGCTAAGTATCCCTTTACCAAGTTTTATGCTGTGTTTTGTACTTTTGTTATTTATACTCTTCTACGTCTTAACATCCTTGCAACTAGCTTATACGCATGGTTTTATACATTCTCAGTTTTGCTTCAGCGAGAAACAAAAACATCCAATATCCTATATGACGTGATGCAATTATTGGAGGAAAACTAGCAGTGTTTAATGCAACCAGTCTCATATCGCATATTCTGTTAACTTATTATGATTTCTCATTATGAAACTAAAGTTGAAAGCTGATGCAGTTTTTTTAGATTATATTAAACAAAAACCCGTAGGGATATAATTTCGTTGTTATTGTTCATTATTGCAATCTCTAGGTCTTATCACAGGTTTTCCTTTGACATTGGTATGGTATAATATGAGTGTGTTGTTGCTGGCCTTTGTTATTTTCCAATCCTGTGTACTTCCTTTTAAATGCTATTCTACAACTGTCAATTTCAAGGGAGCTACTCCATCTCTCCAGGTTTCATGTATTTATCAATTTTCTGAACCTTAAAGCATGATGATTCTCACTTCGATTTTCTATTTTATTTTTAGCTCAAACACAGTTCATATCGTCCCATCAATTTATATCTTGTAGACTTATAATGATTTGTTCTTCCAGTTCGGAACTTGGTGACTCCTTTGGAGCGTCTGACGAGAAAAATGATTGTGGCTCCAGAAAAAGGTGCTTCTTGTTTTGTTTCTGCCCTCTCGATTCACTTAATTGTTATTTTCTGTTGACGTCTGATAGACCTTTCGATGATACTTATCTGTACTTTACCACTATTATGTTGCTTTTGTTGTCTTGAAAAGTTATACATCTTTGTATAGAGCCCGAGGTGTTGCATCTGAATCTAAAGCATTCAAGGAAAAACTGCGCAGGGGAAAGCTCAATGATAGGCATGCTCCCTCTCTTTACTCATGTTTATTAGGCACACTCATGCAATCTTCTAAGCAGTTGTTTAATTTTATGATTTTTATTCTATCCAAGGTTTCAAGAATTGAGTGTTATCCTGGAACCTGGAAGACCTCCCAAAACTGATAAAGCTGCTATATTGAGTAATGCTATGCGCATGGTGATTCAGTTGAGGGAAGAAGCCCAAAAGCTACAGGAGTCATCTGAGAATTTGCAAAAAAAGGTAATTATCGATAGCAAGTTTCAATATCTTAATTTTTAATATTGTACTTGCGAGTACATAATGTATTTTTCATTTGGTTTGCAAGTATTTGCATGTGTAACGTCAAGAGGTGAGATTACCCACATTTTTCCAAGTCAATATACTCGTTTTTTATTCTTTCCAATCATCTTTGTGATCTATTTCTTTGAAGGCAGAGAAGAATGAACTCCGCGATGAGAAGCATAAGCTAAAGGCGGAAAAGGAGAAACTTGACGAGCAAGTGAGAGCTTTGAGCAGCCAAAAGAGTTTTATGCCGTATCCTATGGCTATGCCTACTCCATTTCCACCTCAGCAACAAGTTGGTAGCAGCAAGCTGGTGCCAATTATGAGTTATCCCGGAGTCCCAATGTGGCAGTTTATGCCTCAGGGTGCAGTTGATACTTCAGAGGATCATGTTCTCCGCCCCCCTGTTGCTTAAACACGACGCATTGGTAACCATACAGAATCTAGTGTGTTTCTAGTTTCGAACTTAGTATATGTCAACAAATTGTTGACACGCCTTATATAGTAATTGTCTATGTAGAGTATGTACATTTAGTTGGTCACCATATGGCTATCATAACTTGATCTAAGAAATTTATCCATTGATGTACACATTTATAGTTTCTGATATGTAAGATTTAAAGTTTTCCTTTACCTGCCAATGGAAGGTTAATATGGAATTTGAATTACAATGATAAGAGTGCCCAAATCACTAGAAACACTGTCTATGTATAAATCTTTCATTTGCATGTGAATTCATTGATAAGCACTAGACAAATATCGCTTACATTGTTTCACTATCGATAGTAATTGTATATTTGTATTACAATTTGTGAACAATAAAATAATTTAATCTGGAATTATGTTATTTGTAATTCTATAATTGTATTGATATATTTGTAACTCTATTATTGTTTTGTCTTTTCAGAACTTTGTTTTAATGGTGATGAGGTCAACCAGTGCTAAATACATCATTTTGTGCCGGATAATTGTTGACATTATGATATTGATTGCAACAAACTTTGTTAAATAATAAGAACATCATATTAGAGTACAAGATTCGTTTTATAGCATCTTTGAATGTGCATCCAGAGCATATCTGTTAAACTATATCATTCATTCATTACAATATTTCAATTACTCCTATGTTATTATAATTCCATGTTTTACATATAGTCTGCGTTATGTTCGAAGTGCACAACATGTACCACAAAAAAATATTCCCTAGTTATACTACTTATTTCAGCAAATTTAATGATACATGCAGATATTTCCAACATAATCAATGGTTTGTAGATTAGTGGTATCATATCATAGCTTAAGGCAAGAGACTTAGCATTTAGTGCTGGTGCACCGGGAAAAATTAAATCGTTCTTTGATGATTGTAGCTCCTCTTAATGTTTCATTACTAATTAAATAAAATTTGATGGCCTATCCCTCTGAAGATAAAAATGATGGAGCAAATTTTCTTAATAAAGCAAAACTATTTATTGTGGAACTCAGTACCTCAGGAAATTTCTATCTTGATAACTCATATGGTTAACTTCAAAATTTTATAATATTTTATTTCCACTTTGAATTTTCATGAAATAGATTTATGTGCTAACTTTAAGTATTCAAAAGCATCTCTAAAAATACATGCCCTCGATTTAATAATTACTTCGCTATAAACTTTTTCTCGAAAGAAAAAATTATAATATCCGACTAATATAAAATGTTTCTTGAATCTATATCATGCCCAATTGGCACAACATGGATTGTAGTAATATATTTAATAGTTGAAGCACAATAGTGTGTAATTGAATATTTCTTTATTATCTATCAAGAAAAAGATCACTCATAAATAAAGACTTAGTATAAGAGTAGAAGTACTAACTATGTAATAAACTGGTGCAGGGTTAGTATAGGTATCAATTATAGTTTGCCTATATAATAGAGAGGCAACTTTGAGGCAGTCAAATAAAAAAGTAGGATCCATATATAGTGAAGAGGAGATGGAAATTAGCATTGCAATGGGGGTGGCCTTAGTATTGGGAATTTTACCTCTAGTGGTGTCTCTGTTATGGTGGTGGAATGACATTTGGTACGGTTTACCAGCAAGCTTAAGATGTTCAAGCAGTGGCACAAAGCTGCCTCCTGGATATATGGGGTTTCCTTTCATTGGAGATTTGCTCAGTTTTCTTTGGTATTTCAAGTTTCTCCGGAAGCCAGATGACTACATCGACTCTAAGAGACGCAGGTAATTTGAAATGTTACTCTCTATTATTCCCTAAATATAAGATTCATTTATCTTTTTACAAATTTTAAGTAAATTTAAATTTCTCTCGCATTTTTAATTTGGGTAAAAGTCAATGCAGCCTATCAAATTATTATCTTTCTGCTCATTTCACCCACTTTGTAATAATTTTTTCCATTTCACCCATTAAGCATTCAAAAGCCTACCATATTAGTCATTCCGTTCCGTTAGTTGACCGTTAGTTTGACCCTTAACTCATTTTAAATGGGATAATTTTGTAATTATTTTTTAAATAATCCCTTTTCAGAATTAATTATATGTAAAACAGGTAAAAGCTGTAAGTTGTTACCCAAAAAACAAAAAACAACAATAAAGTAACCCACCACCACCTTCGCCATCACAAATTCACACACAACAACATTATTTTTAGATACCATAGTAGTATAGTACAACAAATTTTTAAAATGTATCATAATTCTTGAAGTGGCCAGACCAGTTAAAAGACCAAGCAAGATAATGTGAAACCGCATGGCTGCAAAATACAATCCGCCTGGTTCATTTTACAACCCATACACAAAGCCACACACATTAAAACCCTGTTTTTTTGTATAATAGTCTAACTTCTGCTAAATAATAGTTATAGATGATTAGAAAAGAACAGTATAATCAAGATGGAAACAGATTACAGGTATAGTACAAGGGTTGTAAATTAGTTAACGAACAAAAAAATCATAGGCCCAAGTTAAATCAGAGAGGGGCAATGCCCGTTTAAGCAAAAAGAAATCATAGGACCAATTTGATTTGAAGGGGGATTAGATTTTTGTGAATATGATTGTGATAGTGATGAAGGTGGTCGTTCCAGGCGGGGAGTTACAGGTAGGTGAAGGGGCTGACCTGTTATGTACACATTTGATAAATTGGGGTAAGAACTAAATATTTTAAAATTACAAAAATACACCTATTTTGAAAATAATTATAGAATTAAATTGATTTAACGGTCAAACTAATCGTCAATCCAACGAATGACCAATAATGACAGTGCTTAAACGCGTTCAAATCGACGGAAATCTGAAAAAGATTATAAAGCCGGTGAATGAAATTTCATTTGGCTGCCTTTTGCCCTTTTAATTTTCCCTCCAATGCATTGTTTCACAAATAAAACTTAATTTAGAGATTTTTTAAAATGAAAATAGTCCTAACATTAAGGGATGAGTGGACAGTATTTGATTAAGTACTCGGTTAATAAGTTTTGAGCTTTCACTGTAAAATCCAATAATAACATGATTTATTGAATTGATAATCCATAACAATTCTCTCTTTATTGAAATAATAGTTCTCAAATTGTCTCTATATCAAATGTTTTTTCAAAGATGTGGGACATGACTTGATAAAATATATAATTCGTAATTATGATGAAAGTTAATTCATTTTTAACCTTCTAAGACTGATTTTTTAAACCATGAAAGTAGAATAATTATTACAAATAAAATAATATGTCTTCAACAAAGAAGAATCCAAGATCTCAAGGGAAGCCAGCTATATGTCACCGCCTATTGAAGCCATCTATCCTCCAAGACTGATATAGAACAAAAATGCATCTAAATGATTGATTGTTAGTGACACGAAATGAAAACCTCCGACGACGACACCACCTTCGCTCGGATAATAACCAAGAGAAAAGTTTATTCCAAAACATGCATGTACAACGAAATCTCCCAGTACATGAAAATACGGGAAAAGTGTTAAAGAGGTATGATTTAAATCGAAAATGAGACAAACTTATGAAAAAATGAACCTAGATCTAGGCATCTAGCAATGTGGATTGAATTCTCCTCAATAAAGATGATGGCCAAACTAAATAAAATGTTAAGGCTTGGTACACCATAGTCACCATACTTACTTAAATCTATCGAGTTCCACCCGAAAATATAAATAATCACTAGGAGAGAGATACTTTCCTACGTGAAAGATGAAAGGTGGACTCACAATATATCAATCATAAAATCAATCTATATCTATCTATATCTATATTTATATATATTTTAAATGTGTATTAAATTCTTGTATTTCTTCCCTTTTTTATTAGGATCAAATTGCCCCCCATTAATTATAAAATAATTGTGAAAATGAAAAAATTATTGATTAGTGAGAATTAACACCTTACTTACATGTCTTTTGATCTTACCAATATAAATGAATCCATTAATATACCAAAAAAAGATTAAGCGAAGATTGTAAAACTTGGAATTGAATACATCATCACTTGCATAAAAAAATTAGGCTTTGCTAGAAAAACTTGAGATTTCATATAGACCATAAAAAATCCTGCACCACCCCTCTAAACAAATCGAAAGTAGCTTAATTACAAGAGTATTAAGAAGGCGATTTGCCTAGGTAGAAGTTGTAAGGAGTGAGATGAGAAGACTTCACATAGCACATTATTTTTAATTAGGGTATGAATTTTTAGAATTATATTTGTTTTTGCACTTAAAAGCAACTAAGTTTTAATCAATACGGAAATGATAGTCTTTTTATTCATAGTACGAAATTTTATTGATATTATAATTGTTTTTGCACATTATTTGCGTTGAACTCATGCAACTCTTGGTGCCCCCAAATATTTCAATTCTTAAGGTTACTCAGTAGATTGAATGATTGTTTGTTGGATGAGTTATTATAATGGTCTATGAGTACAAGGTAATGGACGATCTATAAGAATCATGTTAACCACTTCAGGAATGTAGCTAAAGCTTATTTATTGGTTACATGATTTATTTTTCAAATGGCTCTTCTTTTTCTCATCGAAATTTTACGCCTCAACCCATTTAATTAACTTTCGTATTCTCGCCTATCTATGGTTAATGCCCATTTATTCAGGCCTCGCCATTTATCTATTGAGAGCCCAATCACTTTGGTCAATCCCGAATCAACCCATTTATTCATAAAATTATAGATTACTTTTCAGGTTCGGATGTAGAATATTAATATGTTAAATATTTGTTATCTCAGGTTGGGATGAAGAATATTTATATGCTAAATAACTATTGTATTAAATTGAAAATTTAATACTCCCTCGCTCTTACAAAGCTAGATTAAGTGCATTTTCAATTTTTTTTTTTTATCAAGTTTAATGATTTTATAAAACCCAAAATTTAATTTTAAGTTATGATTTTTTTAATATAGACTATATGGAGCTCTTTTTTTATATTATGTTTATTTTGCAGCATAGAAATTTATTATACTCATAATATATGCGAGATGCATTCATTATCCTATCGTTTAGGTATTTATTGACAATTCTTTTGTATTAAAACAATTATATTATGTAGCTTTTAAACACCGATCTTAAAATATGTATACACCAATCTTAAAAATAGTAAAACACATATTTAACCTTATATATTTCAATTGTTATAATTATAGAACTTACCCACACCAATAAAATTTATTTTCAAATCTATCTACACTTTCACCAAGTAAAACCTATGGATTGCAGAGAAGATTGATGTCACAAACATAGATCTAAAAGGCATAACAATATAGGAGACACCATAAATTCAGTTTTTACACAAAAATAAAAATTATATAAGCATAACTAGAAATAATTTGGTTTACTATATTTTAATAGTGCTTATGAGTTTGCATCACTTGCACTCTGCAACTGATAAATATTTTTGTTGTTTTCCTAGGAAAGAAGGCAGAAAACATAAAGAAAACATTCAACATCCTATTTTTCACTCCACATTATCTTCTCTCTGTATTATCTACAATGTATAAAACATTCTAACACCCTACTTTACCCACGTCATCTTCTCTCTCTTACAATTTAAGAATAATCTACTTAAATTCTTGGCACTTATTAAATTGGTGTGTTTAATAAAATTCAACACCCTACCCCACCACTTTTATTTCATATTCTTATTTTCTTCTATATTTTTGTTTTATGATTACATATTAATAATAATTATAATTACAATTAAATTAAAATAATTAAGAGTTAAAAAAATTTATTTAATTTTTTTTTTCTTCTAACATTTTTATTTCTGGAATTTTATATTCAATTTATGCAAGTAATAAAGATGAGAAATAAGGATAGTCATTATTAAAACAAATAAAGTTACATAAAACTTAAAATGCAATACAATACACTTAGCACACGACACGACCAATGTAACACACATAACTTAATTAGTACAATAGACTCAACTCATAAACAATAAAGCTCTTAAATCACACATAGAAATTTAAAAATCTCTTCAATCACGAAACATTCCGAATTTTGCCCATGTGTGTTTGACTAGATCTGCTTGCAATTTGTGATGAACATTTGAATCACGCAACTCAGATCTAACACGCACATGATTTGCAACGCAGTAGACCTCGGCCGAGAAACGGGTTCCGGTGCACTGTAATCTAATTTGCCACGTATTGATCATAATCTGGCCCAATGTCGGAAAGATACGTGTCTCGCTTCATCCTCAACAATAATCATATTATGCAATACTTATTACATGGCCTCGCCGACGATAGCCAAATCGGGCATATGTCCTTACTGCCGTGCCGGGTTCACGAATGATTTTAAATCGAGCCCGAACACTCCAACGCACGCTCGACGCCCCGACATCCTCCCGGAGAGTTTTGCAAATAACTTATCTCGTTCACTTCTTGAGAAGTCTAATTCATTTGATCTAAATTGAGCGCTGAAAGGTAGATACCGCCGCCTGGGATAAGATGCCATATTATGCTGACGCTGATTCACGTAAGAATCCCTTGACTTTGAGTATTTCCCTGCTCAACATCATCGAACACTGAACGGTCTAAAAGCTTATATCGCTCAATGTCCCCCGACATCCAAAAGGCACGCTGCATCCATGTATCATGATGAATCCGCTAAGAATAATGCCGCGGTTCCTTATCTCCCGAGTAATCAATCTTCCCACGCCGAGGAAAATTTTTACATTCCCATCAGATGCAATCATACCCCAATCATTCCTGAACCCACGCGATTTCACTAACCTCGGCAGTATTCTTTGCGTGTCATCTGGAAGTCGGGCTCGAGATACACTTGTTCATACAATTATATGATTCCTTTACGCACCCACGCCAGCACTTTAACGTCAGAAGACATCCTATTTCGATGTATCTATCACCAGATCGCCACCACACCATATGCTAACATTCGCATGACTGGCTGTGGTACATTTTGCTAATGGAGATATACCTTCTTTATTGAACGATCAACTTTCAGCGGGGCGTAGTCGTCGCTTGCTTGATAGTCCCCAACGATCCGGGGCGAAAAACATGTTTTCGCGATCCGAATCGCCGACCTAAACATCAGATCATCATATCTAGGTTGATCAAATAAGAGTCTTCAATCGTTGCTCGTTTGCCACTCCATGATCTCTCTTGACATATTTTCTCTTACTACGAGGTGCATAGTCTTCCTCTATTTCTTTCTAAGGCCCCCTAAAACGACATGATATACCTCTCTTCAATTTCAGATTGCCTTTTGTAACCTTCGATATCAAAAGGAATTTTGCGGATCCATTGATACTGTTTAAGCAGTAAATGAAATTTATGGTATCGTAAATCAACGAAGAACGAGTCCCCATTTAGGCAAATCGAATGCATTAAATCTACTCGACTTCAAACAACTAATTGAATTTGGTTAATTTATGATAAAGATCAATTCAAATCGGTACCATTGAAATCAACGACTCCAAATATTTAATCAATTGGCTAATTTATAGATAAGGATTGAATTCAAACTGAAATACTGAATCGACGACTCAAACATTTAATTGAATTTAAGCACTTATAGATAGCGATCAATTCAAATTGAGCGCTTGAAATCTAATTTAACTCCAAACATTTAATTGAATTTAGTTAATTCAAAACGACATAATACAAAAACGCACACTCCTGATCCACAAACACAGCAGTAAAATGACAATATAGCCACATTTGACAACAATTAATTTCCAAATAGCTTGTGGCCCAACTTCTCCAACGGCTCTTTGTTCCGGTCATCGAGATGCTCCTTTGAACTTAGCTTCATAAACATCTTCATCTTTTTAGCTTCGAAATATTTTTCATCAATCGGGTTTGTCCTCTTGATTCTTGCTATTTTGTCTAATCAAGCTTCAACTCTCAAGCCTCGAATTGTTTGAATTCATTCCACTCTTCATTGACCACTTCCAAGGCTACGCCTTTCCTTTCTTTTTACCTTTTTTCTTAGTCAGATCCTCCCCATTGGACGAGCACTAGATCCTACAGAGTGGGAGTCACTAGCATCACTCTCGTGGGCTCTCTTGGATCCACTGCTTCCGGAGCCAGTATTTCCTCCTACTTGACTACCATAACGTGGTTGATCACGGATAGCGATCCATTCTGACATTAAATTGAAATGTCCAGTATTACCACTTGAATATAATTCATGCGCTTTTGCTAATACATCATTTTCTGACCACCCGCTTTGGTGCATACGCTACTGCTATCATATAAGCACCAACCCATTTGCCCAGTATTTTGTTCATGTAGTTGTAATGATTTCTATATGCAGATCCATCACGCGGAGGATCAAATGAGCAATGCTCATTACAGTACTCAGCAATTTTGCCCCAATATGCTTCGCTTTTTTGGTTTCTCCCAACGACACTATCCGTTCCATATTTAATCCACCCACTAAGTAACACCAAATTTTGAGTAAATAGTTCTCCATTTCTCTTTCCTCAAGGAAATGAGTTGAATCATCTGGATTTGGAGTGACTTCCTTAACCTCGCTTATGCCACCAAGAGCCATTTATGAGAAACTCGTAATTCTCGTTGTTCAACATTCGAATATTTTCATTTTCCATTGAGTGTAAGAATAATAAGGTGTTTGAGGATTTAATATGGCATCATCGATCCATCATATGGATGATAATTTGAATGGCCTACTGCATGGCAAAATTTGTTGGGAAGCCATAATTTGGTATATTTTGGGGACGTTGTTGGTTGGAAGATGGATTTTAAAATTGATAATTGTTGGGATTTGGGTAGTTAAAAGGATAATTAGTAGAATTTTGAGTGTTAAATGGATTATTGTTGGGATCCATTTCACTAAAAAGTGATATATTTATATTATAAACAAAGAGTTTATTAAACTAATAAGAATTGTAATAAAAAGACTCTTTTTTTTCTCGTGTCCAAATCAAGTGAAACAAAGCTCTATATATTAGGGATAAAAAATGATGAATTTTGATATAAAAAACAATTTAAAAATAAATTAATTTACAATGAAATAATCAGCTCAAACACAAGGATGGTAGATAAAATTCCGAAAATCCAACTAATCAATACACACGATGGGGCGAAAAGTTAAAATGACACTATTCTTGCTAGGCCTCACCAAATGATGACAAGTGTCAAAATGGCCCTCCAAATGAATACATTCAACACCCCTAACATTCAACATCCTATACAACACCTCCATTAAATGCATTCAAGACCCACTTTATTCATTCAACACACACATTGTAACTAGTCTTGAACTTCTCAAATGCCAGCTTTACCATATGAACTTCATATTGCAAATCTTCTGCCTTTATTTTAATGTTAACATAGATTGGATATATGAACCTTTTGTCTTTTCTTGTATTAATCGTATCAAATAATTTCTTATGTCTTGGAGTATTATCAAAATCTTTTGCTTTAAGAAAGAATAGAAATAAAAGATTAATATGTGGTAGATTTATATTTAAAATAGTGGAGATATAATAGTTTAATTATTTTTTTGAAATCGACATTTAAAGATTTCGAGACCAACATTTAAGAGCTCCCTTCTTATATTATTACGTTAATCAAATTGAGTATAATAGATTATCACATACAACGTACGTATCAAATTACTAGTTAACAATAAATGAGTAACCGAGATCACTTAAACCCCTTGACATATTTTGACATATTCAACGTGGGATGCACATACTCATTTAATAATGCTTATAATTTTAATTTGAATTAAAATGATTATTCATGGTGATGTATATCAATATTCTTTTAAAAAAACTATAGAATATTAAGCACTATAGAGTATCCATGATGGATCATTTGAAATTGATAAAGAAGCATATAATACATGTTCAGGTATGGTGATGGAGAAGGATTGTTGAGGACCTACCTATTTGGATCACCAACAATCATAGCATTCTCACCTTCAGCTGCCAAATTTGTGCTTCAGTCAGATGCCAAATTCTCCGCAGAATGGCCTTCGGTTGAAATTTTAGGAGACAGATCCTTGGCAGCTCTTCAAGGGGCAGCACATACAAGGATCAGAAATCTTGTAGTAAAGTCCGTTAATCAACCCGATCCTCTCCGTCGAATTGCCCTCATGGTGCAACCTCGAATCATCTCCGCCCTACATTCGTGGTCCGAAAGGGGTACAATCCAAGTACTTAAAGAAGCTAAGAAGGTAATCAATCATCGAATGCCCTTTGTAGCAAATGTAATTAATTAAGTCCTGCCTCCGTCCCTGCCTACTATGATAAGGGTATAGTAATAGTTCTGTTTTTATATGACTTTGGACAGGTAACATTTGAAAACATTGGAAAATATTTTGCAAGCTTCGAGCCTGGACCTGTTCTGGATATCCTCGACGAACTATTTATTGGAATGATGAATGGAGTAAGAGCTAATCCTAATAATATTCCAGGAACTGCGTACCACTATGCCCTCCAGGTACTAATTATACACATAATATATGCATGCATACTCTGCCACTCTGCTCTGCTCTTCTAGTGTGTATAGTAGATTAGTAGCATAACATGCATGTACTCTATGTTATTGATTTAATAGTCAAATCATAGAAATCATTAAAAATGTAGTCGTTTTGCAGTGTCGCAAGAAAGCCAACGTTATATTTCGAGAAGAGATGGAGAAGAGAAAGAAAGAAGATAATGGGCATACATCTACTAGAAATGATTTGTTGGATGGGCTAATGAGGTTAAAAGATGATGAAGGGAAGCAATTAAGTGATATGGAAGTTCTTGATAACATTGTGACTCTTGTTGTGGCTGGTTATGAGGCTACTGCTTCGGCAATTATGTTTGCTTTCTATCTTCTAGCCAAGAATCCACATGTTCTTCAAAAGCTTAGGGTACGTATGTATACATATAGTAGCAATCACCCACCTATATACAAATGCAATCAGAAGAACTATTTCAACAACTTTTAGTCAATTTTGAGAAATCCTAAAACCCATTTAGATGGAAGCCTTTTCAGAGACTGGATATGTTAATATAATGTTGTGAGAAATCCTAGCAATTGAGTAACTATTGGAGACGAAATTGTAATCATGTAGCATCAATTATAAAATAACTACTCTCATATTGTTTACTTAAGATATAATGATTGGTTTCTCACAGGAAGAGCATATTGGACTTAACAAGAATGGAGATTTCATCACAAGTGCTGAGGCATCTAAATTGACATATACTAATAAGGTATATCCTATTCGATCAATATTATTATGCAATTGGAATCCGTGAACTTCAATACCAAATGATTCAGTCGCTTTGGACATTTGGTCCTAAGCTAATCGACTTTGTTTTATATAATTGCCTGCTTCATACAGGTGGTTGAAGAAATAACTAGAATGGCCAACGTTTCACCCTTCACATTTAGGACAGCCAAAAGTGATATTGATTATAAAGGTCCTCAATTATTTCTTGATGTTATATTTTAATAAAGATAGTGACGGAACTCAAAAGAGATCAAGAGGACAACCCCCTTCAATTTAAATTTTTTTTACTATTTGTTTTGACAATTAGATATCAACTTATGTAACAACTCAATAATGAAAAATCTTCCATTTGAATTGGTTTATTATATTAGCTATGCCCCTTTCAATATGGTTCAAGTTCCACCACTGACTATGTCGTTGATGTGGATTGAACATTGAACTTACAAATAATGTCATGCACAAGTAAATGAGCATTACCTACACTTCTTATATTTTGTGAAGAATGATTGAGTGAATTTAAACTCTTGCAGGTTATAGAATACCAAAAGGTTGGAAAGTGATTTGTTTGCTTAGATACCTCCATACAAATCCTGAAAATTATGAGAATCCAAATTGTTTCAACCCAGATAGGTGGAATGTAAGGAAGGCTAAGATTATAGTATATAAAACCTCACTATTTACATCCATTATAGTACTTTCTACAAAATTGTTTCTAATTGACAATTATTATCAGGTTGCACCTAATCCTGGAACATATTTAGTTTTTGGTGCGGGGTCAAGGATATGTGCTGGAAATATGCTTGCTCGTTTACAAATATCTATTTTTCTTCATCATATGGTTGTAGGATACAGGTATCATTGTTTCAAGACCCACAATTATTCTTGACAATTTTGGTGTTTATATTTTAGATAATATACCTTTTTAGCAATTAAACTTGGGGTGTATTGCATTATTTGTTGAGTTGTGGAGCCTAATCAGTTATACTCCTTACTACATAATCCTAGTACATAATCATCTCTTAGGACTTTGTATATAATTTATGTGCATATGAGTTGTAAAGCTTTCTCTCGACTTTAGTAAAATCTGAGCTGCTATTAATTTGTGTGTTTTCATTATTCCATATTCGGAGTATTTTATTATTTTCTGATTTTAATCACAACACTTTCCGATTTCGTGCGACATTATATAATATTGCAGGTGGGAATTGATCGATGCTGAAGCTGGGATGGTTTATCTACCACATCCAAAACCAGTTGATGGCGTTGAGATTTCCATCAGCAAAATCTGAAGATAAAACAATGTGATTCAAATTGTTGAAGTGCAGTCGATTCTCATAAAATAATGTGTCTTCGGAATTATAAACTACTTGTGTTTATTCTGGGGTTGCTTATAAGTTCATGTCCTGCATCCATATAAGATCGATCTGGTTCTCATATTGATGTTTGTTGGGAAGTACTTCGTATAATTCTATATCGGTAATTAAGACCGTGTCATATTGTCACTTAGCTTGCTTTTAGAATGGAATCCTTGAATTCTTAACATACTATCGCGGTAGTATTAGAACTACTCTCGGTTAAGGTCATATACAAATCTTGATGAATATTCTATTCTGTCGAAAAATCAATGCTCTTAATTGTTTAGGTATTTTAGCAAAAGCAGTGGAGTAGAGGACAAACCACTAGATACAAGTCTATCTATAATTAGCCGGCAGGATATTTTAACAAAGAGAATTCAACTTTTATTATGTAGTGACATACATGAAGGATACCTCATATGCTGACAGATAATAAGATTAACTATGCCTCAGATCACAGAAGTTGATTGCTGCATCCAATTATATATTCTAGGAGCAATCGTTGTCCTTCTACTAACGCGGTTACATATCCGAGGAGGTTCGGATTAGGATCTCTAATCTTAAAGTTTAAGAACGATTCTTAGTTACAACATGTTTGTTTACAAAATGAAAAGTATTCAATTAATTAAAAAAAAATGTGGGTCACAAAAATCAATATAATAGGCATAGTATACAATTCAAATAATTGAAGCCTGTGTTTCCTAGTATTGAACATAATTGATCTAAGGCAATAGCTTTGACTTGATCAATTTTGAATCACTCACAGGATCTTCAGAGAACAATGAAACTTCAGACTCGATGCCACTGCGCATGTAGAATGCAGGCTCGGATGGGACTGGAAGTGTGAGAGAAAAACTGTTGAGCATCAGAAGAACTGATTCCATTGTTGGTCTAGTAACATCACTCTCTTGAACGCAGAGTAAACCGATATGTATGCATCGTACTAATTCATGTATTGATGCCGCGTTGGACAATAAAATGGGATCAATCACATTTGCACTTGTTCCATCTCTCCAATTCTTCCAGACCTACATGAAACCAGAATTGTAGTGAATGTGCTATTGAAATAGTATGAGAATTCAAGATTATGGACTTACATGGCTCAAGAGGTCACCCAAATGATCCCCATTTCTGAATAAATTGTTTCTTTGTCCACTGACAATTTCAAGAACTAAGACGCCATAGCTAAAGGCGTCAGATTTGGGAGAGAAAAGACCATGCAAAGCATATTCTGGAGCCATATATCCACTGCAATAGTTGGTTGCAAGATTGTCATCATATATCAATTACTAGCTAGTTGAGCTACTACTGAATTTTAGTTTACTTACTATGTTCCGACAATTCTACTTGTGTTGCCTTGAGTTTCATCAAAAACAAAAAGCCGTGCCATGCCAAAATCTGCAATTTTTGGATTCATTTCCTCGTCTAAGAGAACGTTACTTGCTTTGAGATCCCGATGAATGATTCTAAGCCTGGAGTCTTCATGGAGATAAAGGAGCCCTCTCGCAACACCTTTTATAATTTTATACCTCTTATCCCAATCCAATTGAGAACGCTTAACCTTATCTGCAAATAGTGCAGGTAAGATTAGGAGTAGACGATTATGATTACAGTTAAGAAAGGCCATTCAGGCCTCAAACATGAGTACTTACCAAATAAGAAGTGGTCAAGGCTTGCATTAGGCATATATTCGTAGATGAGAAGCCTCTCCGTCCCTTCTAGGCAGAAGCCGAGAAGTCTAACTAAGTTTCTATGCTGAAGTTTAGCCACCAATAGTACTTCATTCTTGAATTCCAGATCTCCTTGTCCTGAATCCTTTGCAAGTCTTTTCACAGCTATTTCTTGTCCATTTGGTAGGCATCCCTAGATTACATATCAACTAGATAAGGAGCCTCATTCATCATGGAACACAATCAAGATGGAATTATTCAAACATTTTATGTTAAGATCTCACCTTATAAACAGCTCCAAATCCCCCTTGTCCAAGCTTATTAGAATCGTCAAAATTATCCGTTGCAATGCTTATAGTATTGAAATCATATTGCAGTGATTCAACCGTGCTGATATCTTCAATAGCTACACCAAATAATCAGATTTGGAGAAGTTAATTCAATGGGGGAAGTCGTCCCCTTAGTTTATTCTTATACTAATCTCACAAAAAGATGAGTAATAATAACATATAGTTCCAAACTTACTCTCAACTTGTTCAACTATTTTCTTCTTTCTTGTTTTTCTCATGAGCAAGAAAACACTAACACTGATTAAAATCAAGGCAACCACAGGAACAACAATAGCGACAATTATTGTGGTTGAATTGTCATCTCCATCTGCCAATTCCAAACAATTCGATTAAACAACATAATCATAACACGACTGTAATAGTAAATTACAAGCAAGAACTTTGCTGGTATCTGATATAGTCGACATAACATAAACTATAGAAACTCACCTGAAGGCTGATCTACATCCAGTTGAATAGTCTGATTAAAGAAGGGATTTACTTCATAGCGAAGAATACAACTAGCTCCAAGAATTCTCCCTCCTTCAGCACCATTAACAAAATTAATGATCTTCTGAGCAGTCTCGATGAGACAATTACTGCACTGATCCGCGGATAAATCAGGTGTGCACTGGACAAGTCCATATAAATACTGGAAGTTAGTGAGACTAGTATTCCCCGTCGCATACTTCCTTAGAGGACCTTCAAATGCAGCCCTGCCTCTTAAATTATCGAATAAACTCTGCAACACACCATTAAACCGATCCACATCAGAGACGTTTGTAGGATTTCTCCCTTGGAGACTGAACCGAGTATCCACACGTCCAACTATGGAGCTATTGGAGTATCTCACCATACAAAAGTCATACCACCCTATTGCTGACACTTGAGTTGGACAATCTTGTACTAGCTTCTGTGTCGCGTTTGTGACACAAGAGCGACATGTATCAAGCTGTACATCGCCTCTACATAGTGCGATGGCGTTGGCCTGATCAGTGTTTTGGCCTTGTGAGGCATTGTAAAATCCATTTTCTTGGATATTAGGTGATAAAGTTGATAGCAAACTGTCCAAATTCGCCTTGAATGAGCTGTTTTCTGTGAAGTTTCCATCAGGTAAGCAATAATGGCCAAGAAAATCAGGTTGCCCTTTAGAGAAACCAACAAAATGTATAAGAACATGAAGTAGAATTAAATGAAAAATCATTTTTCATCACTCGAAAATCGACGAAAAATGGATCAATCAGCAACAAAGATTGAGTAAATAAAGTATCAAGGGTGGTTCAATTAACAAAAGCATTAGGAAATCCTAGACAGTAAACTAGAAATAAGTTGACTGTGACTATCTGATTGATAGATAATGTATAAAATAAGAACTCAATTTGACTACGAAAGGGAGTTGATTAATGGAATCGGTCAAAGACATTAGACGTGAGGGATTCTAATAATAAACAAATATGCATTTCACTAATAACCACCTGCATGCAATTGTGGTGTAGCCATAACGATAGAATCAGGAACGGAACTTATAAGAGATCAAGGGGGACAACGTTTCCTATGGTTTTGACCCACTAAATTTTGGTTCACTTGCCACTGGATGAAATCATGATGTTCTATAAAGTATACATCTTAATTACGGAGTCGTTATTTAATTAATGGTGTTCCAAGTGTAAAAATTATGTACAAAACTCAATAACCTCGAACCTATAATTGTGTTTTTTCTTTCCAAATACATTAGATATTAAAAATTTAATAGTATCCTATAATTGGTTGCATTCATAATTCCTTTTGAAGGGGAATAAAAAATCATCTATAATTGGTAAATTTGACGGGACTGCTTCAAGACAAGGAGGCTAGTTTTCTTCCATTAATGAGAAGCTTCCAAGGAAGGGAAAATCATTTTTCATTTGAAATATAATGGAAATTCAGAGTCAACAAATGCATGCAACTGCATGTTTCTGAATTTATGTTAGTTTAGTGCTGTTATTAAAGAACTAAAAGCTAGTCAAAAGTTGATAAGTTGGGCAATAACATTTTGTTACTATTACTACCATCATTTTCCCTCTGTTTAGCAAGTTTAAACAACATGGTCGATGTGGGTTCTAAAGTTTGTCTAAATGTCAATTAAGTCTCTAAATTGTGCATATTAACACTTTTGATTCACAAATTAATGTTTGAACCTCAAAATCATTCATAACTTTGTGTGCAATTATCTTTAATGGTTTCGAATAGTAGATTTGACCATAGACTGCTTCTTATCTTTTACTCCCTCCATAGGCGAAACCAAAAATCAAATTTATGTGGTTGTCAATCATAACATGTAAAACTATGATATGAAACAAATTAAAATAATTGTGTTAATAATAAAGTGGGTTCAAAATATTATATATATCTTGATGTATCTTCACAAAAAATTATACTCAAGATGGATTTACAAAATCTAGAATTTTGTGGTTGCCATGGTAATGACAAATTGCCCCTCTCCGCGCCTCCGCCTACGCTTTATTCTATAAAAATTGCTCATCTATTTTTTGATTGACCAATTTTTACATGGTTTTTTTTGGAAATAAGTCACTTTAACTACTTATTTATTATTAAGTTTTTGAAAATATTAAAACTAGACAATATTCATAAAATGGATTGAGTATTATAATAAATATAAAATTAATATTGCTGAATTTGTTATAAAAATATTTTCATAATTATGATTTGTGAAGTTTTAGTATAATAAAAAATTTATCATTTTCTTCATGAAAATAAAAATGTCAATCAAAATAAATTCGATTGATTATATTTTTGTGTAACACAAATTCCACAAGCTATAACGCAACAAAAGACTTATTTTGGGTGCGATCATATCCATACTAATGCCAACAAACCTTCGAAGTTAAGCTTCAACAAACCTTCGAAGTTAAGCTTATTTGGGCGGCGAGAGTAGTACTAGGATGGGTGATCTTCACCTTGATTGTCCTCTCGCCGCCGCCATTGCCGTCACTCTAGTCATCTTCCTCCACGCCAGTCGTTACCATGAACTGTTCTTCGGTAATCATCTAAATAGATTAAATCCCCCTGATACTTCAGCTTCAAATTGATCCATCCCTCTCATAATTTTGAATTTTTCCAGATTTCCTTTTATAAATTACATCGTGCAATTATTTATATGCAATTGAAAACTGAAATTATTCGACAATTGAATATGCATCGTCAAATTGATGATGTTGAAATTAAAATTAAAGTAATATGGTATTATTATAGATTATTTAATTATAACGAATTGTCTTGCAAATTTGGCGTTATCATTTATGTAATTATGGTTTTTTTCCAAAGAAGTATCGTTTTCCTTTATTGTTTGATTTAAAATAAAATAAAATGTGAGGTTATCTTGATCATAGTTTGAGTATAATATGACGAGTTTCATATAATGTTTAAAGGGGAAATTTTGATCATGATGATTTGTAATTGTGTTCCAGACCATTATATCCAGACAGTGGTTGAGAAGAGATGTATTAGTATATTAAAGTTGTCAATTTCAACTTGATTCAATGGCATTTTCATTCTCATCTAGAATTTGATGATTTGTATTGTAGCCAAAGCTTGTTTAACAGGATTATTCAAATGTAGGCATTGGATCATTGGATAAATCCTATCGGATACTGACTTATGAAGAAGCTTCACGAATAGTCGATATTGTGTTTTACTGGATCATTCATGACTAAATTCAGTTGCTTTTGCTATAGAGACGCTCACCCCCTTGCCAATTATTTATATTTTGTTATAAACCTGAGACAAATTAGCCAAATCAACACACAAAGCATTCAAACGATATATATGTTTTCTTTGAAATTTTTCGTGTGTTTATTATAAATGGAGGGCATTTATACTACAAAATTACCCTTTAATACTATTCAACACTCCTATTACTATTCATTTTACATTGATATTTCAAATATTTAGCGGCCAAGTTTATTAGCTCACATTTACAACACTCCCTTCAAATATCAAATACTGACATGGGAACACATGTTGTTCGTTAAAAACCCATGAGGCAAAACCCAACTGACAAAACCTCATAGCAAAAAGAGTACACAAGATGCTCCCCTCAACGAAACATGCGTAGCTTCTCAAAGATCTCGAAAAGCTCGACGATTCCAATACTTTGAACGTGCTTTGAAACTGACACCAAGAAATTAAGTACAGATTCGGTCAGTGATTATCACATGAAACTGATATAATTTGATATCTACCTCCTTGTTTCTTTCTAAGTTCTTGAGTCAATGAAAGTTAACTTGTGGGGGATGTGTTGGGTCCTATCACTTTTGATATAACCTTCTTTCATCTGAGTAATACATGCAACATTGTCTTCATACATAATTGTTGGATTCTTATAAAATGGTAAACCGGATGCTCCTTGATACGCAGTCACCGACCACCATCTCGCACTCTTTCGGTTGCCGCGAAGAGCTATTACTCTCAAGATGATTTGTTAAGTTGTTACAAGGGTTCTGCTGATCTCCTGTGATATCAGCAGTTGTCACCATATACGAATACACCGTGATTTTGTGCATTACGTGGATCTCATTGAAATAACTCCAGATTCAGATAACCAAAGAAACTCATATCAGCAGGATAAAAACAAACCAAGATCGTATTTACCTCAAAAATATCAAACAGGTGTTTTATCCCTTCCAATGTCTCTTTGTAGGACAAGAACTAAATCTTGCTAGCAAATTCAATCAGGCAGCTATATCAAAGTTCTGTACAATTAGCAAGATACATTATTCCACTCAGACCGAGGTACGGTACTCAAGCATCAAGATTCTTCATTTTCTTTCCTAGACGGAAGTGTGATCCTTTTCAATATTAAGTGTTCTCGCCCATCATCGGAGTACTTAAAAGCGGTTTGCTTTATCTATGTTAAACCTTTTTAATAATTCTTCTCAGGTAATTTGACAGCACAAAATATTTTTAGTGTACTAATCAGAAACTCAAGGCGTAACTTGGTCTTCCCTGCATCTTTCATTTCAAATTCTTTCTTTAAGTAATTCATTGCTTCTTTGATTTCTTTATTAGTTCCAATAATATTTAGATCATCAACATAGACAAGAATTATTACAAGTCCATATTGTTTTCTTTATAAAACACATGACAACAGGATATCGACGTAGCCCTCTTTAAGTAAATATTCACTAGCCTATTATACCACATTCGTCCGAATTGTTTTAACCCATAAAGTGATCTTTGCAACCTAATTGCATACATTTCTCCGATTTAGATGTTTCAATCACTTTAAATCCTTCCGAATTTTCAGTGGGTATATATCACTATCAAGTTTATCCATATAAATAGGTCAGAACAACATCCATAAAGATGCATATCAAGATTATTAGATATCGACAAACATATTAAACAACGAAAAGTAATGACGCCCATAACAGAGAATAAGTTACCTATATCACTGGGGTCTTTGAGAAAACTCCAGCAAGACGAGCCTCAGATTCGGCACCCTGCTTTTTCTTATTTCGTTTTCTCACAAATACCCACTTATAACCAACAGGTTTCATACCTTCAGGAATAGTCACAATAGGCCCAAATACTTTTCGATTTTTAAGAGATTTCAATTCAGTATCTATTGCATCTTTCCATTTTGGCCAATCAAGTCGACCTTGACATTCAACCACAGATCTGGGTTCAGGATCATCATTTTCATTCATAATTTCATATGCAATGGAGAATGCAAATATTTCATCAATATGCTTATTTTTCCGGTTCCAAAGATTTCTCAGATAACATAATTGATGTAAATCTCTCTCTCAGATCATTCTTATTTTCAATTTCATTATCAATAATCTCACTTCTATCATCTTCGCTTCTTCAAGAGCACTTTTTTCTATCCTCGCTTATCATTATCATTTAGTGTCTTATCAAGATCACTTTCATTCGTATCAATCTTTTCTGACCCTTTTCTCTTTCGAGGATTTTTATCCTTAGGAACTCCATGTGTCAAGCACGCTTCAGCGCGCTGATGTACTGCTACATCATTTCGCTCGGAATTTCAATAATGGTAGCGATATTATCGGGTACACGCGACTTTGTCACTCTTTCATATCAAGAAACGAATTCCGGCAATTGATTTGCTAAGCTCTCAGGTTTAATAATTTTCTTTTACATTTTCTTCCTATGATTTATTATATTAGTCCTGAAAGAAAGATGGCACATACCACATTATGTCCTTTTCTGACTGTTTCTTTTCTCCTCCTAGAGGAGGAAAAACTGTCTCGTCGAAATGACAATCTGCAAACCTTGCCTGAAAAACATCACCTGTTAAAGGTTCAAGATATCTAATAATAGAGGGTGACTCATACCCTACATATATGCCCAAATATTCTGAGGTCCCATCTTGTTATTTGCGGGCGGAGCTTATTGCACATAAACCGCACAACCAAAAAATCTTAGATGAATATCCTGCTTCTCGACCAATTGCAAATAAGCATGAAAGATAAGTTTACGGACAAGACTGTCTTAAACGTGACATCGATGCTAAAGATGTAAAATTGTACGACTTACATAGTAACCTGCATTGTTTCATTATCACCCGCCTAAAGAATATACCGAAGACGCTTAATTAATGATTCGCTAAACCATTTTGTGTATTTATTACGAGGAATGTGATGTTTACCGTTAATTCCACCGACATGCAATACTATTGAACGATTCGCATTGCAATTCACCAAAGATTGTCAAGTCTAACTTTCTTTATAGTATAATCGTGAAATTGTGCTCTAATTTGATTATTTGAGCAAAGAATCTCAAGAAATGCCATATCTCGACTCGACAACAACAAACACGCGACTCATCTACTGGGATGCATCAATTAATACCATAAAATACCCTCGAATGGTCCGTATGGTGGATGGATAGGTCCACATATATCACCTTGAATTCTTTCAAGAAATGCAGCGACCCGTGTGAAGCTCTGTACGCATGCCTGGGCTATTAATTTTCCTGCAATGCTTCACATGTCTCCGTTATTAATCTTTAAACCTTCAAGTGGATGACCATGCATTTCTCAATTATTTTTCTCATCATTGTGGAGCCAGATGACCTAAATGATCATGCCACAAGAATACGCTTGGGATCCTCTTTATTAGTAAGCTTACATTCAATTTCAAGAATATAAGTGTAATGTAATCCGTATGTAATTTTGGTAGTTTCTCTAATATTTTCTTCTTCCCAAAAAACACTAGCAAGAATACATGTATGTATTTTATAAGCCTCGCTTATTGTTTCAAAGATTACAATTTCTCGATTTATATATGTCATTAAACTTAATAAGTTTCTTTTTTTTACTTTGGAGAATACAAAGCGCCATTAATGACAAATTTTGTTCCATTTGGGTAATATGAACACGGCATTACCTCGATCCTTCAATCAAGTCTCAAGTAGACCTCGAAATTGTATTAATCATCATGGTAGGATTGACGCCAAGAAAATATGTCTTTCGTCGTTTCCAATTGCCCTGACGCAAATGTCTCAAATGTGTTTCATGTTGCCTCTTTGAAACATGTAATGATATAAGACTTAAGAGAGAGTAAATCAACACAACATATAATCAATATTATTATTTCATAGATATAAAAGCAAACATTACATACTAAAGTCACACATAATACGCATTAATAAGAAGATTATTCATCACACATTATTCAAACATAAAGTAGTTCATCATATCAAATTTTCTTTAATCTAAGTTCATTTCATTTGTTCCATCACTGTCTCAAGGCCAAGATATACATAGTCATCCTCAGGTTCATGTTCATTAAAGTTGACTTCCTTTTCTTTTTCATTTCCTTTTTCTTCTACAGATGCTTGATATCTTTTACAAAGATGTCTCCTGGCGCTCTACACGCCCCTGTAACGACCTTCTTTCCGCAGACTGTAACACAAATTGTCATTATTTTTCAATGAACCTTCTTGATTTTCTTACCCTTTCTTGTCGATGGTAATTTATGGTCTACTATAATTCACTTAAACCACGCCCACCTAATTCTAATTCACCTAAAAAATTACCACGACTCGACCACTACCGAATTCTCTCGACCGATCATAACCACTAATGCACTTCTTAAAAGTCAGTTGCAGATTTACTGAATGCCATTGTCCCAATAGGGAGTAATCGATGATTTTTCAAAGAAGACTTCATTATTCTTTTCTCGCCATCAAAAGGGTACGCACTACCCCGAATATTTTTATATTCCCTCATTCTATCGTTTTGCAACAATATTGTGGATGACGAAACGTTGAAAATGTTTTTTTCTAATTTTTCCCCTTCGGTCACAATTTTACCACAATATTCTAATTGTGATACAATTTTAAATAAGGTAGAGTTGTAATCAATAACACTTTTAAAGTCTTGGAACCTCAGTTTGTTCCATTCATCGATTGGCCGCAGTGTTAACTTCCCCTCGGGTATCCAAATCTTCTTTGAGTTCTTCCAATAAGAACTTAGGATCCTCTACATTCGTGATATTCTAATTGTGAGCATCAAGACGATCCATCATTAGTCTTATGGCTTTAGATTTTTTCATGTAAAGTTCTTTCTTCTGCTTTTTCTTTCTCTTTTCCAATCAATTTCGATGCTTTTCAAGGCATTATCTATTCCAAGTAGAATTTTTTCAAGCCCCTTACATCTAAGATATCTTATAACTTTGTTTGCCCAAGACACGTAGCGTCTCCTTGAGGTTGTATGGTACGGGTTGAGCTTATAGTTGGACATCAGATCTAAATCACAAACAAATCCAATCAATACTTAAAAATGACATTTTATTCAATATTATCTCTAGCATTCAATACATAGATTGAAATCTTATTCACTCATAAATACCATGTTCACTCTTCATGAAAATCTCTATCGAAACAAAATAAACAATCCAAGCTAAGATTAGAAATGGTAAAATGCTAATTTTCAAAAATGATGTCATTCCCTTACCTATCTCTTCAACTTTAATAAAACCCATTATGAAAAGCAGAGAGTGCCATTATAGCGATGAAACACTAAAATATTTTTGCCATTAACTGCTTATAAAATAATATTTTTGGTGAAAGCATGTTTAGAAATGCGGAATGAAGTATTTATAGGTGAAATTTTGAGAAGCTGGGTCCGTTTATTTGCTACTGCTTTTATTACCAAGCATTTAATTGCTTGAGGACAGAAAAAATATTAATTTTACTATTCATTACCGTTAGAAAATGGGAAGAAAAATATTTTTAAGTGTGTTAAAACATGATGTGTCAAGTAGAATGCTATTACACGCATCATACGATAAATGAACACATATGATAATGTAATACATATGATTATAAACAAATAATTCATGCCAATAACAAATAAAATAAGGTGACACAATAGTTAGATAATAAAATAAGTGGGGTGTTTTATACCTCCACTAAGTTATAAGTAAATAAACACGATATGAAGATTTAACTCTCCACTCAAAATAACTACGCTATTATTGCAGAGTTAATTCCTCGACGGATGCCAGTTTTCCATAATAATAGCCACGCTTATTATAGATCACTAGACGGGAGATGCCGCTTTCTATAACAAGAAAGGCAAATGAACGACAATAATAAAATAATAATGTCGACTATAGAATACTCGATACATAAATGGCTTATCTATAATAGGCCTCTAATTATAGAATACTACATATGCCCGCCATTCTATAAATAGGTAAAACATAAAATAATAATAAATCCGCTCGATTATAGAATTTTATTATAGCCATATTCATAATAGGCTCAAAGCTATGTAATACTGACATAAGCTGCCATTTATAACAAAGTAAAACATAAAATAATAATAAACGCCTGGATTATGTAATACTTGACATATGTACCATTATCTATAATAGGCCTGCTATAGAATACTATATAGCCGCTATCTGGCAATAGGTAAAAACATAAAATAATAATATCCGCCTAATTATGTAATACTACATATTACTAGTTATCTATAATAGGGGTAAAACATATAACAAAATAAATATCAAAAGTGATAAGATATATAATATACCTAATAGTAAGCGCTATTATGTAGACGCTGTGTTGATAACGTTATAAAAACCGAATATCAAATGGCTCAAACTAACACACAAAGTACTCAAATGATATATTTGTTCTTTCTTATGAAATTTTATATTATTGATGAGTTAAATTGAGGGTATTTATACTACAAAAATGCCCCTTAATACTATTCAAATACTCCTATTACTATTTATTTTACATTAATATTTCAACATTTGTGGGCTAAATTATTAGCTCACATTTATAACATATTTCTCTATTTATACTTGTTTTTCAGTCCAACTTTAAGGATTCTTTTGTAAACTCAAATTACTATTCCGTTTTTTTTTTAACGGGTAACTCCGCAGACGCTACCTTTATGCGCACCGGGTAAACTTCGAAACACGCAATAGCCCCGCAAAACCACGCCAAACCACTAGCAAGTCCCGCGCGATGTGCCCGACCACAAAAAGTATTGATAGTGGGAAAATTACTATTCTGTTTGTTGATTTTATCAAGCTGCGTGTAGATGCAATTACTTATTATAAGAGATATACATCATTCAAGAAATGTAATTGTGCTTTACCTAGGGATTGTGACACATTGTTTTATAAGGAGCCATTAGAAATTGAAGAGTGGCTCTTAATTCTAGTGGATATTTTAGTTTCACACAACTACATTGATTCTCCATACCTGAAAGCGCTCTTATGTCTATTAATTTTGAATCATTGTATATATTTTTACGTGAACTTTAGGAGGAATACCACTTGCAGGAAACGCAATTGTGATCGCCGTGCAGGAAGTGTACTGAAAATGGAGAAATCAGTTGGAAACCTAATTGATTGACCAAATTTTATTGTGTCTTCGATGACAACAACTATTTTCAACTTCTCTTCTAAATGGTACATTATCAACATCAATGATTGGTAGCCAGAATCACAAGAAATATAACAAAGTTATAGTATCATATAAAGTTTCTGACCACTTATCTAAAGAAGTTAACATATAAATATTTCTCAACATAAATTATTGTATAAACTCCAATTTATAAAAACTACTTTCAAAAAGAAACTTTCATTTAATTTTTTTATTTCCGAATTTTCTCCTCTTCTTCTATTGCTTTTTCTTCATCTTCTTAATTCTTGTTAATTGGACAATATGTTTTATCTCCTTAGTTAACGTAAATCGATGGTCCACCTGAGATTCCACTTCCCAAAGTCATTACATTCCGCTAATCTTTTTAAATGACCATTGCTATTCAAAAAGTTGAACCTCATCTCGTTGAAGGTCACCACAAACGCATAATAATTGTTCTTCATGAACATGAAATAAAACACTGCAGTCATTCATCACTTTCATTATGAAGAAACAACATCGAGCACAAGCTCACATATTTGCTTAGTAGTCTTGCACATTTATGTTATATGAAACCATTAACCAATACTATTGGTTTCATCATGTAACATAGTGAAACCATTAAGTAAGACTAATGGCTTCATCCTATAAAATATTAAACCATTAAGCAATATTAATGGTTTCAAATATATTTTTTCATTTTCCAGAATTATGGTTTAGCTTATACATAACAGTCAAAACCATTAAGCAACACTAATGATTTTATCATATAAAATATTAGAACCATTACGTAAGAGTATTTGGCTTCAAAGATATTTTATTATTTTTCAGGATTATGGTTTAGCTTATACTCAAACTCATTAAGCAATACTAATGGTTTCAAAAATATTTTATTATTTTCCAAGATTATGGCTTAACGTGATATACGAGAATAACGATACATTTGCACGCAACGGCAATGAAATAGTGGAGTAATGCAATGACAATAAGAAAATAGGAGGTATTTATTAACGAGAAAATAGTGAAAACAGCTTGTTAAGAATCGGCGATAAGAAATTTATGCGAGCCATAACAGGAATGGCTGTTGATACCAATTATAAATATCTCATATGTTATCATTATTATATATCATCATAAAATAGATGAAGATATAACATATGGGCAATTTATAATTGGATGTCAACAATATACACCATTCACAATTTATTGTCTCCACATAAATTTCTTATCAACATTCTTAAATAACCTGCTTCTTATTTTTCTCAATGTCATCGTGATTCTCCTTATTTCTACTGCCATTACATTCTCACAAAGACACATAACAGTTAAAATCATTAAATAAGACTAATGGTTTCATTATAAAAAATATTAGAACCATTAAGCAATGCTAATGGTTTTAAAGATATTTTTATTATTTTTCAGAATTATTATTCAACTTATACATAACAGTGAAAATCATTAAGCAAGACTAATGGTTTCATCATATAAAATATTGAAACCATTACAAATATTAATGGTTTAAAAATAATCATACTATAATAAAAACTTTTCGAGCTTCAATTTCAACTTTCAAAAAGTCTTCACCAAAAGTCAAACCACTTCTAATCATACAATCACATGCATCCAATAAGCAGTCAAAAAATTAATTTACAATATTATAAATCCTAATTTTTCATAAAAATTATATCAAATCCAACCTTTTTTACAACATCTATTTCATTTGGGCCTTTTAAAATCATAAATAATATAATTGTAGGACTTCAACAATTCAAAACGAATCTCTCCAGCCAGGATCAGAATAACCTGTTATGAAAAAAAAAAAAAAAAAAAAAAAAAATTTTGGCCTACAAAGCGGACCCGGAATAGTATAATTTTTTTTCGGCTGATAATATTATTCGTGAAACTTTGAGCCGAATTTCATTTATAATTTAGAAGTGTTTGCCAAGTTAATTTTATCTTCAAATGGTTTCGAGACGGCACGATGTCGAGAATTAACCGAAACCTTAACTAGACTCGAAGTTTTTTAAATATCTATTCATATTATTATCCTCTACATCATCACAAAGCAACATCATCTTCTTCCTCTTTCCCTCAGCGGCCGAAATATTCCATCTCCCCTTGAACATTTTTCTTTCCATTTCTTCGATTGTCGCCAAACTCAAGATCGCTTCAGAGAATATCGTTTCCTCCCATCATTCTCTTCGTAGTTAAGGTAAGAAATTTCAAGTCTTTCGAGATATTTTGGGTTTTCAGATAGTTGACTTTGGCTTTACTTTTACATAATTGAATTTTATGATAAATCTTAGCAAGAATCGCATTTATATATGATGACCACATTTGCAGCCTCGCTTTGAGTACACAATGAAGTTGACTTTGGGGGTTTCAAACTTGACTTTTATGTGGATATTTTTATAAAACTTAAATGCGTGAGGAGGTTACATCGGGACCTTATTATAGTTGTTATGATGTTAAATTGGTATTTAAAATTGATTAAAGGGTGTTACGTTGAAAAGTGAAATTTCCAAGTTGAGTTATACTGATATTTCGGAGCATAGATTGTTAATTATGGACTTGATGATTAACTGTAATGACATAAGTTAATTTGTAAATGATAAAATGATAAGATGGAATTTGGGCCGGGCGATCGATTCGTCAAGGTCTCCGATGAGTTTATAATTCGCATAGCTTCCTGTCTGGCCATGTTAGACCGCTGAAATCTGCCCTACGGTAGTTGGTAATGCCTGGCCCTAGAACGCAATTTTGGTATTAGTTCCCGAGTACACTTTCTCGGGTGTTTCAGGCCCCACCCAGCGGCACGCCCGTGATCGCGTTTTCCTGAGGACTTTTGATAGCTAGTAGAGGCGAGTACTTATCTCACGGTATTACCTTATGTACTTCTTTTAAAACGGTAAAATTCTGCCCTTGTATTATAATTATGTAGCGTGTACGTGTCTTGTAATATAATTATGCCAATGGTGTATATGCCTGTGATACGATTACGGGAATGGGTATACTACGTAATGGTCAGGCCATGTGTGAGCCAATATGATTATGTGGACTCTCTTATTCTCAAAGATCAAGGTCGTCGGTGTTGATGGCCCCAACTCCCAACTTATATTTCAGATAGCGTGGCCTCACGGCACTTCGTGTATTTATGTGGCTTTGTCGGCACTTCTGGTATCGTTGTGGCCTCACCGCACTTGTGATATTTTATGTGGCCTTGTCGGGTATCGGGTGGTGCTTTATGTGGCCTTGTCGGCACTTCGTGGGTATTTATGTGCTTTGTCGGCACTTCAGGTATTATGTGGCCTTCGCGCGCAGGATTGATTTACGACAGCGATGTATTAGCTGTATGTTTTGCTATTGTCAAAGTAAAGTAGTTGGTTATCGAGAGGTGATCATGGAGTTAGCGTATGATTGAGGCTTACTCGAGTATTAGATACGAATTTGCTGGGCTGGGGACTACTGTGATTAAAGTGACTCTCCTTCCTTTGGCAAGTGATACGTGACGCTATTGGCCCTATACTACGTATAGCCGCCATGGTGATTCCCTTTGACGCTTTGCGCATTGGTCGGTGCAGTGGCCCTATACTACGGTATAACATATGTTTGGCCCATACTACGTATAGCGCGCGGTATGATTCTTTGATCGCTTTGTCTGCATTGTCGGTGGCCCTATACTACGGTATACGCGCGGTATGATTCTCTTTGACGCCAGGCATTGTCGGCGTGCGGGGTCTCTATACTACGGTATAGCATGGCTTGGCCCTATACTACGGTGAGAAGGCAAGGGTTTGGCCCTATACTACGGCATGTGAGCGCGCGGTATTTACTTTTTGATTACTTTGTCAGCAGGCATTGCTGGACAGTGGGTCTCATACTACTTCGTGATAATACAAGGTGTGCCTATACTCTCAGGTATAAGCGCGGCCTTATACTTTGTGTATAAGTGCGCGCCTTTATACTTTGTGTATAAGTGTGTTTTGGCCTTATAATCGCGGGGTATAAGCGAGGCATCATGATTTGTCCATTCCCGCAGAATTGGATCGAGTATACGCCAGCATTGGGGAGGATGGTATACGGTGGGGGATATGGCAGATGTGAGGTTTGATGCATTGTAGTTTTAGTCGTTGCTGAAGCCCTCGTGATTTCATTTGGGTGATTGTGGTGCTTATCGAACCCCTCTATTATATTCATGTGTTAAGGCCCGAGACTTCACGTGGAATTATGTTGTGAGTGACTTTATCCGATAATCCCGTAGATACATGTATTTTATTCATATTTGACTACGATGACTATTCCTAATCTTTTGTTTTGTATAAGAATAACATGACGGTTATACTTCATTTTTACTTGCCGGCAACTATTTTTCTTCAGATACGGTATTTATTTTCGCTTGTAGCCTTACCGGCATTATCGCTTTTTGTTAGATATGTTCTATATATCTTAAGTGGCTAATGGACGGTATAATTGAATGAGAACATTAGAGTGTAAATTATAAATCGAAGTTTATACGCTAACTGTCGATGATGTCATGATATTTTATATATATATGGTGGAAAACGATTCAAATGTGTGCTAGAATATAAGTATCGATCTAACTACCTAATTGATACTAATGGAGGTAACAAGTTCGTATACTAAATGGAAAATCCGAAGATAAATTGCATTTCAGTATCCGATTCAGATATATTATTCTACCATATTAAGAAACATATATTTGGAAGGTCTTCTCGAGGAACACATGTCATCACAGAGGAGTATGATTGTAAAACGGGGAGGTGACTTTCAGCGAATCCAAAAGATGTGCTCGATCGAGTTGTATATGCAATGAAAGTTAAGGAAAGTTAAGATATATGTTTAAGCATTGCATGCTTGAGGCGATATTATATTGGGAATTAGCTATACTTTTAGAAAGATAATAGATAGAGAAATACCTCAGAATCATGCATCAGCGAGTAAGTTGTCGACGTAGCCATGTTATTTGCTAGTTAAAGCCAATAAGAAAGTTTTATTTTGTGACGAGAACTGCTTTAAATAATACTTGGGGTATATGGGCCTCTAAATAAAGTAGAATCTAAATTATTATTATTCAGACGGACAAGTAGTTAACTGCGGATATTGCTTTCACCTTAGCCGACTTATTTTTCCCTACGGGCGGGCGTTTCATGCCTGTGTTGTTCCCGAAACGACCGAGACGCACGCACGAAGAGAATGCTGCACCAAGACGGCGATGGTGGATCGAGGACCTCAATACCATACTTTTTATCTTCTTGGAAGTTTCACAGCATAATTATTATTGACTCGAGTTGTATAACAAAATTGTTTGACGTGTATTTATACATGCATTTTCATGACAACAGATTATCGTTGGCTTCACCCGATGGACGAAGTTATATTGTTTTATTTATGACGTGAAAGAAGTCATTTTTTTTATCATATTCATCGCTGTGACTCGATTATACAAAGTTGACGACGGTCCCAACTCAGCCCACCCTGGCGGCCAAGCAATTTTGCACGTAGCCAAAGAAGTTTTCTTTGGGTGTCTTGTGTGGTTATGTGCCCAGTTTCAAAGGAAAGGTTCTCATGAAGTCATTCTCTGGTTTTCAGTCCATTTCTTTTCTCCGAATCCGCGGACTGCTGAGACGCCACTGTAAGATTTACCGCATAATGTAAGGCCCATTTGCACTAGCTTGAATTTTGTGTTCTTGTGGTGTTACTTGATCGAGATGTATTATACTATGTGACGCGTGAACCGATTATGTTAATATGGCGTACGCTGAAGCATGTATACGCTGGTAAGTGGTAACCAGTATAATACAGATCAACGATGGGTTATATATATACGATTGGGTATATTTTGAAACAAGACATACATGGGTTAGAATATGATATATGATATCGTATTATGAGATATCAGCGAAGTATATATTTTTGGGAGCGTTTTAATAGTCGATGCAGTAAGACAGTCATTAATGAGATTTTATGGCGAAATTAATTAAGGATAAGTGGTGATAATTAATATAATGATATACTCCAGGTGGAGTTGTAAGGAATATCAATGGGTTATAAGGTGTTACCGGGTTAACTAAGATCTCGGACATAAGAAGTCAAATGCGGGTTTTGATCGAAATGATAAATAAGTTAGCGAATACAAATCAGACCGAATAAGAAAAGAGTTCGAGTTATCTGTTAATAATGTTTAAGTAAGAGTTCGTGTTTGAGTAGTAGTGCATCTAAGTGATAAGAATGATCATTCTCAGGATGTAAACTCTAGGTCAAACCTTTCGAGACGGAATACTTGATGAATATGTTCGAGGATTTGGGCGGAAGAATCAATTATACCTGGAAGTATCGGTAGAATTCAATCGTTAAATTTGAAGTTGTTGATAAATTGGGGCAACGCGTGAATTCTAAGCGAAAATAAAAGGTTACTGAGGAGGATTCCGTGACATGAATACGGATTAGAAATTGATCGCGCGTAAAGAGGTTGATCTTTAAAATAATTAAGAATTTCTGGATACTTTCGAGTAATCGGGGATTTATCACCGGTTGTTACCTTATCTATGTCAAGCGAAGTATGGTAATTGATCAGGATCGTGTATCACAGAATAAACTTATCTCGTGGCTTTAACAAATAAATTGTGAAATGTCGATTTGAAATCCAAGTGGTTGTGAGCTCGAGGTATTCTCGCCATTTATTTTTGTGGTATTCATGTTTAAATTTGTATATGATCAGTGTGTTCAATTGAGTATATTCGTGTTATTGGACGATCTCAGGAATATATTTTACGCAGAATAGTTCTTATACTTTAAATCTGCCAGATCGTGTGTATTATGGATGCTACGTTGAGATTGTCAGGTGTATGATTGATATTATATGTGATTTGTGAATTGCCATTTGAGGACATTTAGACGAAAGGAAGTGCTCATAAGAAATTACTGAAAGGATTTAATTGTTATATATGATGTTCTCAAAGGGGTTTATTTTGTAAGTTATTTTATAGTAGTCAGAAGATGAACTACAAGGAAATTCATTTTACTGCTTGATTACGTGATATGGAGGCATGGTGACAAATTACGAGTGATGACGGTGATTTGGGCGATACGAATTAATTTTGGAGCGGCATTGGGAGGCAATCATAATGCTTATAATACTAAGATTGAGCACGATAAAAAGAATGTGTTGTTAATAAGACGATAAGCTCTGAATGGGGAAAATTGGCCGGTTGAACGGGTTATGAAGCGTAAGAGAGTCACCGCCCAAGCTTAATCACATAAGATATAATGGAGCCACAAGATGCATACTATATTGGGGAAATTCGAGTAGCGCTCCGATGTTACTGATAAGTGGTACGCCGAAAGTGCCACAGTTTATCCGACAGATTGTTCTCGGAAAGTAAATTTCGAGATAAATTATAAGGTGGGTAGATCGTAATAACCCGTTAAGAAAAAAAATTTCGGGTCGGCGCGTGAATCGAATAAGATAATTTTTTTCGATTTATAATATTATTTCTCAGAAACTTTTGAGCCGAATTTCATTTTATAATTTAGTAGTGTTTGCCATGGAAGAATTTTATCTTTGAAATCGGGTTCGTGGAGATTTAAAGATTTGATAAAATGAGTAATTAACCGAAACCGAACGGGACTCGAGTTTTTTAAATATCTATCCATACATATCCTCCACATCATCACAAGCAAAGCTCATCATCTTCTTCCTCTTCTCAGCGGTCGAATATTCCATCTCCCCCTTGAACATTTTTCTTCCATTTCTCTCTTCGGACACGCCAAACTCAAGATCGCTTAATATCGCTCTTCCCATCATTCTCTCGAAAGGCGTAAAAGAAATTTCAAGTCTTTCGAGATATTTCGTTTCGGTGATAGTTGACTTTTGGTTGACTTTACATACTGAATTTTATGAAAATCTTAGTTGGTTACGGGTTCTCAAGGACGTATATATGATGAATTGGGTATTTGTAGCTCGTCAAGGGACGCATGGTCGAGTTGACTTTTGGGGCTCTGGGCTTGACTTTTATGTGATATTTTTATAAACTTTAAATGTGTAGGAGGTTACATCGGGGACCTTTATTATAGTTGTTATGACGTTAAATCGCGATTTAAAATTGATTAAAGCGGTGTTACACAAAAGTGAAATTTCCAAGTTGAAAAGTTATAATTGATATTTCGAGCATAGATTGTTAATTATGGACTTGATGATTAACCAGAATGACATATAAGTTAATTTGTAATGATAAAATGATAAGATGGAATTTTAGCGGCGATCGATTCGTCAAGGTCTGACGAGTTATAATTCGGACAGTTTGCCCGCCACGTTAGATCGCTTAGAAATCGCTCACGAGTTGGTAATGTTTATTCTAGAACGTAATTTTGTATTAGTCTCGGCAGTACTGGTAGCCTTCTAGGCCTTGACCGCTGGAAGTGCCCGTGATCGCGTCAGAGACTTTTGTGATACCAAGTAGGCGCGAAGATTTATCTCAATGCATACCCTTTATGTACTTTTAAACGGGTGTACCGCCCTGTATTATAATTATGTGTAAAGCGGTGTAATGTGCCTTGCAATATAATTATGTGTGAACGCGATAGTATGTCCTCGCGATATGATTACTGGAACGGTATACATGTAATGGTTGTACGACATGCAAGCAGCCTAATATGATTACGCGACTTCATTCTCGCTAAAGATCAAGGTCAAGCCTGAGGTAAGTGACGGCCCCGAACTCCCAACTTATATTTCTCAGATATGTGGCCTCGACGGCACTCACAGGGTATTTACGTGGGTTTCGCCAAGACTGGTGGTATCGCAGGCCTCACGGCACTTGTGATATTTGCGTGGCCTCACGGCATCGGGTGGTATTTAGCGTACCTTGTCGCACTTGTGGTATTTATGTGGCTTTGTCGGCACTTCAAGGTATTTACGTGGCCTCGCGGCGCCATGATTGATTTACGATCATACATGTATTAACATGCTTGCTATCATTCTGGAAGTAAAGTAGTTGGTTATCAGAAAGGACATGGAGTTATGTATGATTTTGAGGTGACTTGAGTATTAGGATATGACCCTTGCTAGCTTGGGACTACTAGGATTAGGTGACTCTCCTTCCTTGGGTGTGATATGTGACGCTTATTGGCCCTATACTACTGCAGATAAATGGGTATGATTCTCTTTGATCGCTTTTGTCAAGGTGATTGTCGAGGTGGCCCTATACTACTACAGATAAGCGCGGGGTTCGCCCTATACTACGGTATACAAGCGGTATGATTCTCTTTGATCGCTTTGTCGCGGTATCACTGTTTGTGGCCCTATACTACCAGATGGGCCGCCATGTATGATTCTCTTTGATCGCTTTGTTGGGCGCCAGATTGCCAGTGGCCCTATACTACGGTATAATACATGTTTTGCCCTATACTACGGGTATAGTTGGCGGTTTGGCCCTATACTACTAGATAGAGCGTATGACTCTCTTTGATTACTTTGTCAGGTGCATTGTTGATGTGGCTCCATACTACAAGAGATAAATAAGGCGGCTATGGCCTTATACTTTGTGTATAAGTCATGCGTGCCTTTATACTTTGTGTATAAAACATGCGCGCTTTCATACTTGTGTATAAGCGGTTTTGGCCTTATACCGCGGTATAAGCGAGGTGATCGTTGATTTGTCCATTCCCGCAGGATTGATCGAGTATATGCGCATTAGAGTGGACGGCATACTCATGATACGAGATGTGAGGTTCGATGACTAGAGTTTTACCGCTGGCTGGCCTCCGCGATTTCATTTGGGGCGACAGTGCTTATCGAACCTCTATTATATATTCATGTGTTATGCCTCGAGACTTGGCCAAGGAATTATGTCAGTATGACTTTATCCGATAATCCTCAGATACATGTATTTTATTCATATTTCTGATCATTTATGATTATTCCTAATCTTTGCTGGCTACAAGAATAAAGGCTTTGATGGTTATACTTCATTTTTAAGCCAGACTTGCCGGGCAACTATTATTTCTTCGTGATACGGTATTTATTTTCAGCTGTAACCTTACCGCATTAATCGCCTTTTGTTAGATATGTTCTATATAATCTTATGGCTAAATGGACGGTATACCTTTCGAATGAGAACATTAGGAGTTAAAATTATAAACCTAAGTTTATGCTAATCCGCCGATGACGTTGATATATTTTATATATATATGGTGGAAAAATGGATTCAAATGCTTAGAATATAAGTACTCTATCTAACTACTCTAATTGATACTCACGGAGGTAAATAAGTTCCGGTGATACTAAATGGAAAATCTGGGAAGATAAATTTACTTAGGTTATCCGGATTCAAGATATATAAATATATTAAGAAATGCATATATTCGGGAAGGCCTTCAGGAACATTAGTTGTCATAGTGAGGAGTATGATTGTAAACGGGAGTGTGATTTAAAGTGAATCCAAAGATAAGCGATTGAAATAGATATGCACGAAGTTAAGCGAGGTTAAGATATATGTTTGCTATCAGGTGGTTTGAGGCGTATATTATATTGGGAATTGGGCCATACTTTAAAGATAATAGATAGAGAAATAATTTTGTAATCATAAAATGTGGAGTGCTTGTTGACGAGCTGGCTATCGTGTTAGTTAGGAAAGCCAATAAGGAAAGTTTTATTTTGTGACGAGTAACCCAAGAAATAATACTTGGGGTATATAGTCTTTGAATAGGTGAGGAATTTAAACTATTCTTATTCGTACGAACAGGTAGGTTAACTTCTGTGATATTTATTGTATTTTCACTCAGCTTTTTAGCTGACTTCCTATTTTTCCCTATGGGCGATGCCTAGGTTGTTGCGGAATGACCGATTTATCGTCGAAAGAGTCACACCAAGACATTTCAAGGATGGGTGGATTGAGGACCTCAACATATACTTTATCTTCTTGAAGTTTGGCCAGATATAATTATTATTGACTCGAAGTTGTATAACAAATTGTTTGATGTGTATTTATATTATGATTTTCTATGATGCTGCATTTTATCAAGCTGGGCTTCACCCGATGGACGAAGTTATATTGTTTTATTTATGATGTGAAAGAAGTCATTTTTTATTGTTATCCATCGCTAAGCGACTGGACATATTGTGTTGACGACGGTCCCAACTCAGGGGGGCTCCACCATGGTCGCTAAGGATTCATTGATTCGAAGCTCAAATTTTGCTTATTCTTCAAATTGTTCTTCTCTAGTATCATTTTTTGGAAGATAACATTTGGGAATAAATTAGAACCTAATTTGTAAGATAGTTTTCTATGAGTCAATCGGTAGCTCATGTGGGATTGAGGCGCCATCTTCGCGAGGAGCAAGGTTGATTTAAGTGGAGTAGTGATGAGCGTAAAAGCTAGTCCACTTGTTTCTTAGGTTATGGTTTAGTTTTGTGTTGTATTTTTGGTTTTATAGTAACAATTAATCTGCTGAGAATCTTGCCCTCTAATTAGCCGCGATTAACGACCGGCCGGCCCGGCCCCTTTAACGATCAAACCGCCCGCCTTCTCACTCCATCGAATCGCCCGGCCCGTTATAAGTTACCGGGCCTTATTCGCTCCGAGGCCCACTTTGGGGTTTTGATCGGTACCGCTTAGTCACCAAACGGTACCACGCTTTGTCCCTTATAATACACGCTTCTCGACCATTTTCTCGATATAACGGGTACGCTGTTAAATCCGGCATTAATGCTTGTTGCAAACCAACGGCCAGTTTTGTAACGCTCTATAATGTAATAACGCTACTTGTATGAATAAACGCGTACCGCCTCGAACAAACGGTACCACGCTTTATTCCCACCCGCCATATAACGAAGTTATTTTAGATTTGAAACGTGGTACCCTTAAATTAAACGGCACTAATGCTTAAGACTAACGGCAATATAATCCGCTTTAGAGTTAAACGCGGTACCGCTTAATTTAACGGCAAATTAATGCTTATTGCCTCGCAGAAAAGTCAAAAACACCATGGAGAGGTCTATAAAAGGGGACAATACCTTCCTTCATTTCTCACAACTCACAATCATTTGTAAGCAAACTCAAAGCAATAACAAGTAATTCTCAAAATCTTATATCAAGAATTATATCAAGTCTAAGGATTCTATCTCGGGTTTGTTCATTGCAATCTACACCCAATCCTACATTGCTCCATCTCCTCGGCTCGGGTATTATCTACCAATTTTTTATAAATGTGATATTTGTTCTTCTAAATTAGTGGCATCAAATCGTAATCTTGGTAAAAATGTTCAAAGTGCTAGTGCTAGTATGTCTATGTCTAATGATTATGTTAATTTAGAGGATGATGATCGTATGGCCGAACTACCCATTATTAACTCTCAATCTAGTGCTACGGATACTACTAATGAAAGGAAAAAAACTTCATGGATTTGGAAATATTTTAATGGAGACCGTGGTAAAAGAAACGGCAACTCAGATAAATCGTAAGGCCATACCTGAGTCACGGAAAAACGGGCGGGGGTAAAGGGAACCGGGTCATCTTGTTGTATACTTAGCTTGTCATAAGATCACTAAAGATACGCGGGAGGATGGTACAAGGAACTACCGATATCCAAACCGTAAGAACTTTTTTTAGTATTTTGGCTTATGTGATCAAAACTACGTAAATTTGTAATCTAGAGTTCTTTGCCTTTAATCATCAGTACGGATGGCGCTTACTAAATGGATTCAAATGTCGTTAATCCCCGGCCATAATGCGTGATCCTCGCACTACTTTACGAACCTATGCTTTTAAATATCATTTTAAAATGAAAGCAGATCTTCTGCGTGAACACTCTGGCGAATTTGCCTTATAAAATGCGTTTTGACTAGCGATATCGGGTGTCTTTGGATTTTGATATAACGTGGTGTAACATGTCATCGATTGATCAAGATCGAGTCTTACAAAGAGAATTATATATTTTAGACGATTAAGTTAAACATAACAATATTCAAATTTCATGAGGTATACTGCATGTGCCAATGACATAAATGTTTGAATAGGATTACTTCAATTTCATTTGATAATGGCCCGCTAATACCGTTTCAATCGAAAAATTAAAGATGCCTATTAAACCGATTTTAGTGAACTTTTTCATGTTAGATGTTTATGTGTCACGTCCTTCACCTTGTTTCTAAAGATGGAATAAAAGTTGTTTGGGATGAGTTTATTTTACCAATTCAGAATCCAATTTTGGTTTGGCAATGCGGGTAAGTAAGCATTACAATATAAAAACTGCCGAGGCTTCCGTAAGCATAGCGTTTAAGAAATTAATTTTGGATTGCGGAAACTAGATGGAACTCGACTTACGATCTACTTTAGTTCGTGCATATATGTATGGGCGAAGAAATTCCTACTTTTTACAGGTGATGCCCGACAAGGCATTATGCATCACTCACATATACTAATTGGAAACATCATATGAATTACTTAAGTTTCTAGAGCCACTTAAAGATTATACTAAAGTTTTTCAACCTAACCGAGCCAAATATTCATCTTGCTTTAGAATGTGTCAATCTCTCTCTCCATTCATATGACTAAACATAGAAATGATTATGCTTACAGAGATATGATTCCGAATATGTAAAGATAAGTTTTTTAAAATATTTTCATCCTATACCACATGGCTATGCAATTGGTATAATCTTGGATCCTAACGCTAAATTAAAGCATTTTAATTTCTATGTAAAATCGTAGATACGAATCTTTACTACCCTTTAATCCGTAAGAAAGAGTTTCACGTCGTAAATGGAAAAGATGAATTGAAAAACGTATATGTATAACATGTATGGAAGAATACTCAATCAAGTGTACGGGATGCGTAAAGCACACCTTCAAGTAGTACAAAGTTTTAATGTGGCCCGCACGGAGCAAAATAATACGGTCAACATGATCACCTTAGAAATGTTTTAGAAGCTTTAGTTGAAATCGATCCAATCGCTTCACAAAGGACAATTTAACGAGTTAACTCAATATTTAACTACTAACTTTACTGAAATAATATAATTATACAAATCCTTTTGATATATTAAATGGTGGGGCAGCTAGTGAAGCCTTGTTTCCGGGTCTTGTCTAAGATGGAAAAAGAAATATTTTCTATCTCTATTTCGACAATAGCTAAGTGAATCCGCATTTAGCATGGCGAACTACAATACACTCCAAAGACATTCACACTTACAAGTTCTACGGACAAGTATGCGCGGCATCAAGGATCGATCTGGCCGAGCATAGGATGCAAGATAAAGACACACTATGGAACTAAAGGAAAAGATGTTCGATGATCTTAGTGACATTGAGGAAGAAATTGGAGAAGCCGAAGAGAGCAACACAATAGATGTTGAAAAAGACTCCGACAAAGAAGAGTCCGACGATGAATTAATTTATGATGATTAGAATTGTAGTTTTGTAACTTTATAACTTTGTATTATCGAAGTAAACTCATGTAAACTCCCTACCAAGACGAAAGATAAACTGTGAACGTCTTAAAATAATAAAATGTTATTTTATTCCATACAACTCTATTTTTAACTTATCGATTAAACGCGGGTACCGCTACACAAGACACGGTCACCACGTTTAATCCGGTGGGTCGCAAAAAACTAAAAGCTTACCACGCTTAACTTCTAAAAGTGGAAGAAACTTTTAGTTTTTTTTTTGCCATTTTTTCAGATTAAACGTGGTACCGTGTACTGTGTAACGGTACCACGTTTAATCCGAAAAAATGGCAGAAAGTACATGGATTAAACGCGTACCGTATTTATAAGTATAAGCTGAAACCGAAATAATAGGGTTCTAAACATTCAATTGAAACACATTTACTCAAACTCCAAACTTCAAAACAAAATTCTTCAAACTCAATCTCTTCAATTCTCTATAAATCATCTTTCAATTAGTTAATTACATTATATTAGTATCAATTTGCTAACCGGCACCAAAAAGAGTTCAAAACAAGTGAAATCGTTGAATTGCAAACAAGAAATGGGTGAGGAGTAGTCCAATGAAGTCATCACCACAATCACCACCACAAAGGAAGAAGATGCAGTGGGTGCAATGGCCGAGGAAGTTCGAAGGGTAGGAGGTGGAGGTACTAAAATACGGGAGCGGGGACAACTCGACGAAGGAGAAATCAAGGCGGTAACGGGTAATCTTTTATTCCAATTTTTAGATCATGCCAAACTTAGCACATTTACTACTTTTACTAGTAATCGTACCCGCTATCAGGTATAAGTTTTATGAACTGCTCGACCACGCTATAATGATAGCGAGGGAGTGCTTGGTTGTCGTTACAATATCGATGGAGTTACAGGTATTATAACGGAAACCGATTTAATAAAAACGCTGCAGATGCATTGGGCGCGATGACACCCTGAAAGCGGATTTGCATAATTAACTGGCCGGTAACATTACAAGAGTGTGTACAAGAGCTTAACAACAATCGTAGAGTTAAGAAAGAAGGAATAGTGTATAAGAATAATTTGAATGGTATACAAAAACTTGTTTGGAAAGTCGTATCCAGTATTCTTTTGCCATCTACTACCAAGCATCCTAAATGTTATTTGCACTGCTCGTTACGTGGTCTATATTGAATTTGGTTAATATGCCACGCTTGGATACTCTAAACATATGTTTCATCAAAGCGAATGTTCTCAACCCCTTCAATATGACACGATTATCTCTCATTTGTTAGCTTAATATCAGCGGGTTCCTATCGAGAACGTGACGGGTTAATTTTAAGCAGCGACTCTAAACGGGAAGACAATCATTGATTAGCCAGAAGTCTTTATGCTGGACGGGTATTACGGTCTATCGGGAGGTGTTTCGAACATTTAAATCTGATGTTCAAGATGAAAGGGCGGTTCAACAACTACTTACCCCCAAAGCGGACGGGGTACTCCTACTTTGTCGCCAACATTGATAAAAGCCGACCGAGCCCGAGAAAGCCAGGTCTTCCTCGCCTCCGGATCATCCGATGAGCTATGTCAATGTTGGAATCGATTAACGCCAACATGTTAAAGTTCGCTTCCAAGATAACGGTACATCAAAGTCGAGATGTGGCGCACGTAAGGTCAGTACAGAGAGCGCATGACAGGTGAAACAGAGCGCATTTAACGCGAGGCGAGAGTCGGTGGTGAAAGCGCGAGCAACGCGATTCAATTTGAAAACACGTTTCCATGAATAACGTGCTTTGAATATTGATTAAGTATTCATATTTAGTATTCGAACAATTTAGTTTATGTTATGCGCTTACTTATTTTCTAATTTCAAATATTAATATGTTTGATTTCGCATTTGGATTTCTCGCTTTAGAATTGTTGTTACCGTGGTATCATTTGTTTTAATCAACACTATCAGATTTCAAATGAACACTGCCAGATTTTGGGTATTAACGTGGTACCAATTAATTAAAAGGTACTAATGCTAATACCGCACGAATGAGTTATTGTTATTAACGTGGTACCGTTGAATATGTTTTACCACATTAATAACAATGTTATTTACTTTACTAGTTTTAATTAAGATCATATACCACGTTAATAGCGGGTGACGTAGGCCTCGAACCTCTAATACCACCGAATATCGGGTGGGCTCGAACCGGCCTCCGCATTGGGGCCCAATCCTCGGCCCCGCCTCGTCTCTTAATTTATTAGTGGGTCAATGCCCCTCGGACGGCCCACCAAGGCCCGGTTCGCTAGCCATGTCTACCTCTAATAACTGATCGGGCTAATGAATTTATCAAGTTAAAAGCTAATAACTATAGGACTTCCAGATGGCCAAATTGATGAATTAAGTGAAGTTGGGGCAACACTATACAATATCAAACCGTATTTCGCAAGGAACGACTATTTTCGCCTTTACGCACATGTCGAACTATGCTTGTTTATAAACATATGTCGTAATTAACCTGGATGCTTAAAACACAACAACCGATTCAAATGACAGCTGTATAAAAACAAGCGAATTCGCCTGCTAACTCCAAGACGCAATTAATTTGTTTGTTTGTATATAAGCTAATTATATTTATGCTTATTACGGATCAAGCTTAATTTTTACGTGTTTGTTTGATAACGATAGATTAGCTTGTTTGTTTGTAAACACAATGCAAATTGAATTGAAATAAATTAATTACATAAGAATGACTTAAATAATTAATTACATAACAAATATTAAATAATTTATTACATAAGAATGAATTAAATATATCTACATACGAATGAAATAAATATATCTACATAACAACGAAATAAATAACTAATTACATAAAATGATTAAATAATTAATTATGATAAAAATAAATTATATAATTAATTACATGTGGTCAGATTAAATAATTAATTACATAAAATAAATTATATAATTAATTACATAAAATGCATTAAATAATTAATTACATAAGAATGAATTAATTAATGATGAAAATGGCTAAACGCTGGCCCTGCTGCTTAACTTGATATCTCGGCTGACGCCAGGGTTCGTCCGCTTCCCAGAATGCAAGGCTGAATAAGTTGATTCTTTCTTTATATTGAATTTCTAAACCTTGAGCTGAAGCATCTCGTCCATTTTTCCAATACAATGCAATCGAGGGATGTGACGCATCAACGCTGATCATGTGTAGCTACAATTAAAATTTGACAAATTAGCATACAATATGTAAACGGTTGATTCTTAATTTTATATAGATACGATCTTACTCAAGATAAACGATCTCTCCATCAACGCTTTCCCAAAACCAGTTGCTCGCTTCTACGTCCCCATCGATCCAAGATAGCCGGGATGGTTGGCTGCCTCCCATACTCACTGACTCCACCACCCACTTCCCACCATTATGGTAATTCTTTCCGACACCGAAATTCACACCCGGCTTCGTGGTTGACGCCTCCCGTGGTGAATTTTTTTCTTATTAGTTCTCAGACTCTAGTCCTGACTACAAAACCGTAAGAACCGATGCTCCCGTCTGCTTAGAACTCGGACCGCTAACTTAATGTTTCTACTGGCCACATGTACCGAACATGTGTTCCAAAAGTTCTTCTCTCGCCTCCCGAACCCGCCTTCGATTACAAAATTCCTCTACTTATGTCGGGAAATTGATCTTCCCCGATTTTCTATACCAACATCCACCGATACGTAAGACGATGGAACGATTTGACCGTAATCGGTCAATCGAAGTCACCCACAAAGAAAATCAAACTATCGAGATCGATCAAATCATAGTTACAATATATCCATTACGTAAGAGGACGTAGTATGGTAAGCAAATTATTTTGATAGTATGATAATATGATTAAGTAATAGGTAAAATTATTTTGATAGTATTGAGTTTCACCGTTATTTATAGGTTACGCTTCCTCACCAACGTGAAAGTAGGTAATTTATGTCATGGGTAGCCAAGCAATTGCGGAAAATTGCTAGTATTGAAGTTTCAATCGCTAGTCTTGTGAAAATTGCTTCTACCGCTAGTCTTGTGAAAAATTGCTTCTACTGCTAGTCTTGTGAAAAAGCTTCTACCGCTAGTCTTGTGAATTAATACATTCGAATTATAAACTGTGGTAAATTGAACATTTTAACGATATGAAATTGTCAAATTATCGAGAATATGAAATTACGGAGAATATGAAATTGTAATAAATCGTAAATTGTAATACATTCGACTATAAATTTGAATGTTGACACTAAATTAATAATTGAGGCATTCGACAATTAAAATTGATTACCTGGATTGGTAAATTGAACATTTTAACGATTTGAATACGTGTCAACATGATTATAAAATAAATGCAATATAGTACCAAATTAATTCCATGGCACTATTTGAACTAACAACTAAATATATAATGTCTATTAATGAACAAGTATGAAAATAATCGCTGTCCATTAATAAGCGAGTGAATAATTCGCTTGTTTGTAACAAGCGAGTGAATAATTCGCTTGTTTGTAGCCAACCGTGAAGAATCCTCTATTGCGGCAAACAACCGAGCTCATTGATTCGACAACACACCACACCGATCGAGACTCGATGTGACACAACATCACACACGCCGAATCTTAGAATCTCAATTGTGTATAAATATCAATCCCAATCGAATTTTTTACTTATTATGTTGCAAATCGATAATTATTTAATATGAAATTATCGAGAATATGAAATTGTAATAAATTGCGCATCAAAGAATATGAAATTATTAAGATTATGAAATTATAATAAATTTTGTATTAATACGCTCAATTTTGGTAAATCGATGCACAGTACCAAATTATTGCGTGGTTCAACTAACAACTAAATAAATGTTCATGATTAAAACAACCACGAAGAATTCCGGTTGTTTCTCAACAACCACGAAAGAATTTTGTTTGTCAGCAACGGTTTGAATAATTCGGTTGTTGCACAACAACCATAAATAATTCGTTGTTGCACAACAAACTATGGAGAATTGCTGTTGCACAACAACCTAATCAAGTGGGATTGACAACACAAAGACACTAACCGAACCTGGCCTGACGCGACAACACATACACGGTTTTTTTATAGCCTTACTTCAGACACGGTTTGATGGTAAATGTACCGAATTTTCACATGGTTTTGATGGTAAACAAATAATTTTCACACTCTTACCCCATATACAAACCAATTCATGCAACGCTTAAATACTAACAACCGACCACCATTTGACAACATCACTTCAATAAATCTCCGCGGATTTGCTCATGAAGCTTTCAACTCAAATTTTAGTTCATCAAAGCAATTAACAATTCAATAAACAAGTAAGTAAAAAATTTAATCATTTGTTTATATTATAAACGAATTTGTTTTACATATGAATTGTGTACTTATTATGAAATCGGGTATGAATTATTATGCATTGTGTATTATGTTCTCAAACTGCTTTAGATTATGTTTTGTGTTTGTAAAAATTTGGTTGTTTGTTAAGATTTATTGTCAATTTCGAATCATATTTTGTGTATTCAATTTCGAATACGCAATTATGTTTTTGAAGATTTATTGTTATAGGCGAATTACTTACTTTTTTTGTTAAGTAACAATCGAATAAAATCATGCTTAATATGTAACAAGTTTAATCGATCATTTGTTTGTTTCATTACAATCTTGGTTTATTTTATATTATGCAACAAGTCGGTCTGTGCAATGATTACAATTACATTAACCGATTATGAATTATATATTAGCAAATTATTGACATCACAAATTACGAAGCATGTAGATTATGATTAAAATTATGATTAAACAATAAAATTATGAAATATTATGACATATGAAATATTATGAAATTATAAAATTATGAAATATTATGAAATTATGAAATATGAAATATTATGAAATATCAAATGATGAAATTATAAATTATGAAATATTATGAAATTATTATGAAAATATGAAAATTAAGGGAAATATTATGAAATTATTATGAAATATGAAATTATAAAATTATGAAATTATTATAAAATATGGTTAATTTTAGATTATGATGAATCAGAAATAATGACGAAAGGCATAATTATAAAATTTGATTTAAATATGGTAAACTATGTCAAAAATAGTAAATTATGGAAAAATGTTAACATTATGAAATTATGACATATGAAATATGGTGTTATAAGAAATTTTAGAATATGTTAACAAATGGTCGAACTTTGAAATATGGTAAATTATGGACTACGGACAAATATAGTAAAAATTATAAAATATGGTTAATTACGAACAAGGTAATTTATCTAAATTTTAGAATATGGTGTTAATTATGATAAATTTTTGAGCAAAATTTATATATGAAATATGATAAATTACGGTAAAGTTTAGACTATCATAAAATATGGTAAAATTATGAACATGGTAAATCGCTAAATATGGTAATCAGGCAATAAATTATTAAATATGGTACATTATCATAAACAACGGAATTGCAGAGTTAATAAAATTTGCAAATATGTAATTGTAGTCAAAGATATTAAAGATTACCGATCAGACAACGACCCAATCGGAATGTTCTGAGCGGGTATTACTGGTCGACTAAGGCAGCAAGAAGCCAAGCAGCTAAGACCCGATTCAACAACCCGTTCATCCTTTTGACGAAGTACGAGGAATTATACCCTTGGCCGAAAGCAATTGGCCCATCGCACGACACGCATTTGGTGAAGCATACCAAGCCCAAGAACTCGGTCCAATTTTTCACACGTACGAGGAAACATACCCTGCATAACAGTCCCGGGGCCCAACGTCACCAGAAGACGCCAAAACATAGGTTGCCAAACTATGACCGGTATACTAATGCCCATGCTCGGGGCCTCAAATCCGGTTCCTTTATAGGCTTCAAAGGTCATTTAGCGAAAGTTCGCTGGAAGATCCCCAAATCGGCAGAACGTCACTCTTGTCAATTCAACAAAGGATGTAGAAGAACAAACGGGGCTGGGTCACCGCCCGCTAATGAAACGCGCGGATCTACACGCGAATCGATCGATCATGTCCCTGAAATAACATTCCGCATAATTCAAACTCGCCTTGGCGACGGCTTATCGAAATGGGTGGCATCCGTGAAACTAACTCCTTCCATATGCTCTCGGGGAAACACAAATACCTGCATTAATTTGATTCTCAACCTCCTATTGGTCGCCCCAGGCGGGCGGACGCCGCATACGACGCTGGTGCCATACTTATAGGGTCGTGGCTTGGGACGAGGAAACAGAGAGGTGCTATCAAGAGAGATCGTTAATTTGGCACTTCGCAGACGTAAGTGGACCCTATTAGTGTGCTCGTGGCTTACATTTGGGTATTTGCCGGGAACGACATCAGCTTGTCGATAAACTGATCTAAACAATCAAATACTTAGACTCTCAGCCGGAGCATGTCGAAGTGAGTCAAGCATGCTTCTGCTGCATCTTTGTCACCACCCAGAAAGGCTGGGCGATTTTAATCAACCGGCCGGGTGTATAACCTACTGAGGTACTGTTCATGTATTTATTAAAGTCAATTATTCATGCTTATATTTGAAGAAAACTAATCTCATTATTGTTTTTGTATCGTCGCTGATCTATGAGTACTTTCCGTTATTCAAATTTAATTCGAGGTACCACGCGTCGCCAAAGCCAATCCGCGGCTGCCCGATGGACTCCATTAACACCATCTCGACACATCGAATTCTCGCCACCGCTTATATAGAAGCAATTGACGGTATTTATTTTAACATGTATGAAAATATTATATATTTAACTTTGTATAACATTGTATGGAAAATGGCTTAAATCGCTCCCATTTACCGGCAATGTATCGCAAGGACACCCTACGGGCCCATCTCTCCATCCCCACCATGTCATATTATCACGGCCAGATACGCTTCTCGAATGTCAACGAAGCCGTATATGCCTGGCAGTAGCCAGACGATGGGCTCTAGGTACAACCGATCCCGCCCGCCCATCGAGCTGTAGGCGGGACCCAACTTGTGTGTAACGCTACGAATATTCAAGAGCATGGAGATTCAGATTACACTGACCTGTATGCAATTTCACCAATGCTCAACCCTACAATGACGTCCTCGCATATATAGCTACGTTGTACTCGACGACTCATACGAGTTGGTATTTCCGCTTCTGACTCATATTGGGGAAATAAGATAACCCAACTTCGCTGTATTATGCCCGTCTACGTAGATATTTGATGTTCTCACCGCTAGCCAGGCGATGTCGTTAAAGCGTATTGCCACCTTATATATTATGGTTGTTTATTATCATATACTAACATATTATTTTCTTCATATTACAGCTGTCAGCCTCTTACGCAAACACTGACATACGCGCAACGCTACATTTTGGTATAATATCCCGATCCGCATATGTGCCTCAAAGCGGAGACATCAGACGACTGGCTGACAGTAGGTTGCCCGTGCGCATCCGGGTCCGATGAATCACAAGGGACAAATTAACACCAACACTCACTGCAGCGCTTCATATCAAGCCAGCATGGCCGGGGTATAGCCTATCCGAGTTAACGCCACCCAAGATCAAGACCAAAACAAACTGTGATAACCGAATGATTAGTTTCAATTATGTATTTTTCGAGCATGAGCAAATGATGCTTTCTACGTTACGCGACGCTTATTTATTTTTTCCTATCCGATAATTATAGTAAATGTTTACTATTTTTTTACATTATGCAAATTCATAATAACTTAACGCTTACTAAGCTTAACACGTAATCTGAGGACACGATTCACGCACATACGATTCACTATTAAGTAATGACCCACTACTTCCTACGTGCTTTTGTAATTAATTACATAAAACGAAAGTTAAATAAATCTAACGAATTTAATTACATAAATTAAATAATGAACGAATTTAATTAAACAATAAATTAAATAATTAAATAATGAACGAATGAATTAAATAATGAATCTAATGCATAACAATGAATCAAATAATTAATTATACGAAAATGAATTAGATAAATCTAATTAATTAACGAACTAATTACTCTCATGTTTCAGAAGAAAATGAACGCTTACTTGTAAAATATTATGAAATTATTATTGCAAACTGAAGAAATTCGGAATGCTATTGGCCAAACAAATAACGCTCAAGAATGCTGTTTCATAACAAGTCATTCAAGTTACGCTTGCTTCATAACGTTTAATTTTTGAAATACGCTTGTTTGTAAATGTTTAATTCATTACATGAACTAACAAAGCGCATAATTCATTGCTTACTAACTAACATGGTAAAATTACTATTTCTTAACAAACACGATCCTTGCTCTGCAGTGTGAAAATAAGTAATTTCACACCTGCTTCATTTTACTGCTTCAAGGCACAGATAACAGTTCAGGTGAAGTTGTAATGTAAGGTCGTGACCAATACTTTTGTTGAATGAATAGTTAGCCAATGCACACTTGATACTCCATTGAAGTCTATGGTTTTGATTTTTGTATTAATTGATACAGCACGGCAGACAAAGCGGAGGGGGGGAGGAACATGATGTCTCTCCGTTGGTGTGGTGTCCTAACATTGAGTGTAGCCCTCCTCATCCACCCATCCCTCTCCATCTACTGCGATGAAGACGACTGCTATGATCTCCTCGGGTACACTTCTTTATTACTATTGAATCACCAGACGCTTGAAGATATTCAACGCTTTTTAATTTTATCGCCTTTTCCCTCACTCACTCATCATATACAATGTCAAGAGTACATACTTGAGAGGACCTAAATCCGAGTATTTTATTATATGTTATCATTTTTAATGGTAAAATGGTGAATTTGATTCAAATCAAATGTGTGTGTCAATTAAGCTTACAGATTTTGTTAATTTTGACAATTGAAAATCAAATTGGACAATCTTTTGGGGTTTTGAGGATGGAGGTAGTACCTTTTGAAGTGTAATTAGGTTGATTTTTGTTTTGGTTCTTATTGGTTAATGTTGAATTGATTCAATGTGTTTAGGGTGACTCAAAATGCGAATGCCTCTGAGATCAAGAGAGCTTATTACAAGCTCTCGCTTATACAGTAAGACGAAGTTCAAAATACGTTCTTTCAATTGTATAAGGAGTATTACATTGTGATTTATTAATTTTGTTTTCATATTTATAGTCATCCGGATAAGAACCCTGATCCGGAATCGAAGAAGCAATTTGTGAAAATTGCAAATGCGTATGAGGTAATTCACTTTTTTTTTTTACTTATAAGTCTTTTTATCGATTTAATGTGTTACTGACTTCTATTCATTGCACGATCAAATTGATGGTTGTTGATTATTAGAATGGGTTAAAAACTAATTGGTTTCAGTGGCGCAACAAATTTATGGTTATTGATCAATAGATTGTAAAAGCTGTTTGCTCAATATTGTCAATCCTAATTGGACATCGGTTTCAATAATTTATTTAATTTATTATTATTGTATGATAGAATGCAAAGATAGTACAGAGTAATATTCTGCTGGAGATGGTATTTTAATGGCGACTTCATGCTACGATGAACTTTGAAGTTTATATGCTTTTTTATCGATTTAATGTGTTACTGATGACTTAATTTAGATGAACTATTATAGCGTTGATTTAAGGTAGAGTAGATATGTGAGTGAGGATATGGGTTAACAAATAAAACGTGGTAGTTTGTATTAATATGTTAAGAGGGATGCGTAAAGGTGGAAAAATATTTAAAAATTAAGGAGCCATTTCATTATTTTTGGATAAGATTATTTTAGAAAGTTGCTCATTCAAATAAAACGTAGGAAGTATTTGTTTGACTTTTATGCATTTGTGATCAGTATGCATTTGGGTGTGTTAAGTGATAATAATTTACATCTTAAATCAATGTGCATTTCAAATTGAAGCAGCCTGATATTCGTTACAATTTCTAACTGTTTACTGCATATCTTGAAGATTTTGAAAGATGAAGCAACAAGAGAGAAATATGATTATGCAATTGCCCATCCAGAAGAGGTAATCTAAATTTATTTGCTTTTGTGAAAGCACTAATCCTTTACTGCAGCTAGTGATGTTTCTTGACTTGGATTTGTTTTTGTACAAGACTTGACTTGGTTGAGCATATGGTTGTTTACAAGCAGTTTTTAAGTGTGTGCTGTCTATCTAATTTGCATCAGTAGTTTCATATTTAATCTTCTGTACACTATGTTTTCAGGAACAAACTGATGCCAACTATTATTGTTGTTGTCTTTCCTGGCAAATGTGTTGTATATATTCTAGATTCTGAAGAAAAAATATTCAGTTTTAATGGTAGAAATTCGGATGGTTTCTTCCTGTGCTTCAGGAGACTAACTCGTGACTCTTTTCAATTTTTTTGTCAACATTCCCTGTGAATGGATCCCTGCCAATCCCCGTGTTTTGAACCTTTTGGTTTGTTGCAATTACATGTGCGTTTATTGAACTCAAGTTTTTACAAGGCCTTCTCTAAATACTGCCAATCCCCGTGCAACTTGCAATTACATGTGCGTTTATTGAGCTTTTGTTTTGGAGCACAATGTGTCCTAATGATAGTTGTACTGTTTTCTTGTTGTCAGTTTTTCTACAACACAGCTCAATACTACCGTGCATACTATGGCCATAAAACAGTAAGAACCTTGTCAACTTTTTGGGTTTGAAGTGCTAATTATATGTTAATAGCCTCAACATTGTCTGCTCGAGCTAAGAGAGGCTTCTCTTTCATGCTAGGATTCCCGTGCTGTCCTTGTGGGTCTGCTGTTAATTCTTTCAGGGTTTCAGTATTTGAATCAGTGGACAAGGTATAATCAGGTAACACATTATATGGTATATATGTTGTCATTGCTCAACTGATATTTTATTCTGATGATTGAATATATGTAAGCTAGTATTGGCTAGACTGCTTGAAATGGATGTGAAATGCATATTTTATAATCAATTCTGATCAACTTAAAATGGTAATATGATGTTAATTGATCTGATTTATACGTGGTATATTGCATACTAAAAAATGATTTCGCCAAGCCACTCACTTTAGACCAAATGGAAAATATCTCTAAAGTAAATAAATTTACAAAAATATCATAGATCAATTTCTTATGTTGACTGGAAATTCAGATATATATTATAGGTTATGACTGCTTAGAGGATAAATTTATTTCGGATCTGTCTGTAGGGGCAATGTTGATGCCCAAGTTCATTTATTTCACTAATTAGATGCCAAATTTTATGTTTTTTCTTTCTATCAGCTGTAAAAATCATTAATGTTTCTCTCTATCCAGTCATCATTTAGAACTTCGAAAATCACCATCTTTCTGTTGTAAATTTATATGTCTTCTCAAATTTTTAGAGGGTGGGATGATGTTAACAGTTATCTTGTGTGTCATTTTCCCAAGTAAACTTAATTAATCATCTAAATGTGTTTCAGGCTATTGATATGGTCAAGAAGACACCAGCTTACAAAAATAAGCTACGGGCGCTGGAACTAGAACGCACAGGTGGATTGACAAAAAATAAGAAAAATAACAAGCAGATGAACAAGTATGAAATATATTTCAAAGTTCTCAGATTCACCTATTAATTTTATAGCATCTTATATTATTCTCTCTCAATCTCGTTTCTTTTATAGTTGAATGTAACCACCAGTCCTCTTTTTTGCTTTTGTCAGGGAATTGCTTGAAGAGCTCAGCAAAGAACTTGACTTGCAGATCAAGGGAGCTGAGAAGCCATCGATTTGGGGTCTACTTGGCATTCGTTTCATTCTCCTTCCGTACACTCTGTCAAAGGCTCGTATCTCTCCCACTTGGATCTAAAATTCCCTTTATTAGAGTTTTCTGGATTTTGGAATTGATGTTATATTAAAGATAATTTATCATTGACTTTTCATATACAGCTAGTGTTGTGGAATGCATGTTGGTTCTGGAGGTACAATGTAAAACATGCAACATACTCATGGGAAGATGCCTCTTACCTGACCCGGAGATCCCTCACTGTGCCACTTGATTCGTGGTTAAATATTGGTAAAGTTACTTTTTCCATACATATCTAGTAATTAAAATCAATGGTGACAGCAGGGAGCTTTTCTTCTTTGATCATCTTAGACAAAGTTTATTTTAGTATTTTTAGTCATCTTGGCAAAGCTCTCCTAAGTTGCAAGTTACAGATAATCCAACTTTTACTGGATATGTTGTAGTAACAAATATATGAAAGAATAAATAACAGATTTATTGCCTAATAAACCTCACATCTAAACATTTGAGTAAAGATGGTCATTCTACAGTGAACCGCTAACCTCTTACTTTAATGAACCCACACAGATGAATCAACGAAAGAAGATCTTATTGAAAGGCGTTTATGGGAAAAGTCCAATCTCGAGAGTTACCTAACAGAGATGAGGAAAGAGTCAAAGCGCAGAAGGTAGCTGATTAAACTTCTGCCAATATGGCATGGTGCCAGAAAATCTTTAGCTGCAAGATATTTGAGCTGGGTTACCTCTTTGGGGATCTCCAACAAAAGTTTTCAAGGAGAGTTTTGATACAGATTACACACTACTTGAAGCGAGCAGTCGAGCACAACTAAATTCTGGCCGTAGACACACTGCAATATCTTGTGATAGACTTATAAGTTTTAAATTATAATAGAATTATACTCCAGTTAAGAACTGAAAACTTGAGTTCATGATAGTGTCATGCTTCTGTTCTATCATTATCTGCCACTATAATAGAATTATTCTATTATACTCCAATTTAGAGAAGGCCTTGTAAAAACAATTGTAGTTACATCATGTTATATCTGTTTATATTGGTAACTTCTAATATTACATCTAAAAATAACGTATGAGAAGTATTGAAGTCCTATATGCCTAATGAGTTGTACTTCGACTATTTATTGCTTGCTTCATCTACATTATTATGTTCGACTCGTTATCTTATCTACACCCTCAATTTATCTTCTAGTGCTTGGATTTTTCATACATTTCGTAATCTTCATAGCTCATCATCGGATGTCCTTTACGCCTAATGAGTTGTACAAGATTAGATATTGTTTATTCGGTGAAAAACTCGAGTGGATATGTAAGTAATCCTGAACATGATCATTAGAGAGAAACTGCGGACATGATAATTTGAAAGAAACTGCATGGCTACTTCGATATTAAAATCTTGTTTGGGTTGCACTATAAGAAAAAAACATTTAACAAATATGGATGGAGATGTATTCTGTTAAGAATGAATAATGATATGTCATAGGTGGGCTATTTTGATAAGTACACTATATAGTTGATGAATGCCTTAAATTGTAATTATACTTAATTAAGTCATAAAATAAAGGCTAATTGGCCAGTTTCTCCTTGTACTATTGATTAATTTTGATTAGTTCATGAAGCTATCGGTTTTGCCATACTCGCTATATTGTTCTTGCATGTGTCAGATATATAAATGATTATAATCTTGCTTATTTTGAAGTGTAGGGATTGAGGAAGTTTGATTAAGGATATGCAAATTCATTCGCCCTACAAATTTACTATTAAATTGTGTATATTATTTTCCTTTCACTAAAACTAAATTCACTTATTATGGTGTGTGTATATTGTTTCATTTCTTTCCTAAGCTAGCCCAAAATATAGAGATACGTTTAAAATATTTTCATAATTAGAATAAAATCACCAAATCTTTCTTTTGGCTTTACCCTCCGCCCCATACAGAATTTTCATGTTCTTCCCACTCCCCTTCCCCTGGCCCCTTCCCCACTGCTTCCAACCACCAATGAACTTGACCGCGAGATCAAGAAAAACATCGAGTACCATCTTCTTCCCATGCATTTTCTCCCAAACCGAAAGAACCAAAAAAAAAAATGGCAACCATGCTGACCCGATTAGTCACGCTGATACTCAAAAACTTAGCATCCTCTCCCTTCTATAACTACGCCCCTGCTCCTCGCGCTACTCACTCATAAGATACGCCGCCCAATTCTCACGCCGCGCGATGCTTGATGAATTTGAAACCTCAAAATTGAAGCATAAACAAATTCAAACAAAAAAATAATTTCGAAGAAAACAATCATAAAAATATCCATAATTCTTTGCGAGAGAAGATTTGTTTATATCATATATGATTTTCCCAATATTAGAACACAACAATTGATCTTTTTATATGACTTACAGTTTTGACTCTCCAAATTTATATACTTTAGCCGAGAAATGGAAAGATTGCATTTTTTATAAGAGAAATGGTTGGGTTTGTTGGTAACAACATTCTTGAAATGTTTATCACCTTACGTCCACAAAGATTATTAAAACTTTTAATTTTGTTCGTCTCTTGAACTTTGACCTTAAATATATTTGTTTGTGTTGTATAATATTTATAAAAATATATCAATGGAAAGAGTTTGAAATCTTGAGTTTCGTTGATAGTTTCATGAGTATTATGCAATGAATAAAAATATCTACGGGTTAGAGTTCGAGATGAGCAAAGTCGAAAGTGAATAATGCTTTGTAGGGGATTGAGGGAGTATAACCTTATTTCCACAAATTGAATTTAATGTTTGGCAATGATGATATATTCTTGATTCTTTCCACTTTGAGCATTGAAAAGGCATAAAAGTAAATAATAGTATCTTGGAAATTTGGGGAGGTGAGGGTGGGGGGTGATATTGATAAAGTTTAAGGGGAGGGGTGGGGTAGGGGTGTGTCAAAGAGGAAACTGATGGAGGTTTTATTTTAATTATGTAAAATATTTTAAATGTGTCTCTTATACTTTAGTCTAGTGTTATATTTTAGTTTAATGTTAGGGGTAAAGTAGTCATTTATAGGAATTGTAGGGACACGTCGGAAAGAAACGATAGTCACGAGGGCCAAGTATCATAAAGAACTAATATTTCAAGGATCTAACTGAAAAGTAATCGATAGTTGAGGGGGTAACCGGCTAATTAGCCTAAAATAAACTAGTAATATTCTACTCCCTTCAATCCACTTTAATTGTCGTTCGACTTTTTTGAAATTGAAATTTGAATTATTAATTATTCATTATTCTAAAAATATCAAATTTATATAATTGTATTCTTCTTTTAAAATATTTTCATAATATTAGTTTCTTAAATTTGTTTAATGTATATAATTAAAGAATAATTAGTAAATATTTACTTAGGCAACGATATACACGCACCAAAAGCAGTAACACTTGTGACATGAAAATAGTATTTATCCTTTTGAACAAAGCGGGTATGCCCGTCTTTGTTTGTGTAACAACCGAATTATTCCATTACTTGTTGTGTAACAGCGAATTACATACCATGCTTGTTGTGTAACAGCCGAATTTTCGATGCTTGCAAATAATGGCGAATTAGTTTATAAATACCTTACAAATTGATTAAGTGTTTATTACGATAAGTGAATTCGTTACGTGCTTATTCTGCGCTTCATGAATTTACTTTGTGTTTGTTTACGATAATAAGCATGGTATTACTTCTGTTTATGTAAGCACAAAAGAATGATTAAATAATTTAATTACATAAGTATGAAATAATTAATTATATAAATATTAGATAATTAATTACATAAAATGACTTAAATAATTAATTACACATAAAATATTAAATAATTAATTCCATAAGAATGAATAAAAATAAATTAATTACATAAGATAATTAATATTTAATTACATAAGAATGAATTAAATAATTAAGTATATAAAAATATTAAATAATTAATTGCATAAGAATGAATTAATTACATAAGAAAATTAAATATTTAATTACATAGAATGAATTAAATAATTAATTACGTAAGAAAATGATGAATAATTAATTACATAAAAATAAAATAAATAATTAGTATAAGAATGAATTAAATAGTAATTACATAAGAAAATTAAATAATTATTACATAAGAATGAATTAAATAATGATGAAATGGCTAAAAGCGCGTTTCGTGCGATTTGATATCTACAGCTGACAGCGTGGTTAAATGCCGTGTGTGCGTTGAATAAGTTGATTCTTTCTCAAATTATTAAATTATTAATATTTTGTTATTAATATTTGTTAAATTGTTAAATTGAAATTATGTTAAATGTTTGTTACAATTAGTTATTATAATATGGCGAATTGATCCCGTGATTAGTCTTGTGGCGAATTAGAGTCATGGTATTGGTAAACAACTTAGAATTGAGCTCACTTGGTATTGTTAAACAAGCGAATTAAATGATTATTAGACAACAAGCCTGACAATTATTTGTTAAGTTCGGATTTATGAAGTATGTATTAATTGTCAAATTATTATTAATTCCAAAATTAATTTTTGAGTATTATTAGCGATTATGTAAGTAAATATTTCCAAAATTATTATGTTAATAAACTTTTTTTAATGTTGAATTGAGATTATGTCTGTATTATGAAATTATTGAGATTACATGTCTTAATTGAGATAGTTAATTTGTTAAATTGTTGTTAATATTTTCAATTATATCAATTTCAATTTTATTTCTAAATTATTTTCTCAAATTGTAGGCAAATATTCGTTTTCTCCATCGTATATAGGTTTTTGTTCGTTTGGGATCAATCGAGTCCTATGAAGTAAGTATACCATTTCATGTTTATTGTAAAAGTATCATGATTGAGGTAGTGTACAATTCTCTATTAATATCTCTTAATTATATTAACTAGTGTTTGAATATGATGATTTTTTTAATATTTCTTAATACTAACATTTCTTCATATTTCTTAATAATTGATATTTCTTAATATTTTTAGTGTACAATGTCATGTAAATTTTCACCATCTCATATTTAACAATCAGTTTATAAAAACTATAATTTTTTATTATCACTTTGTTCTTCCAACCCAATTTTATAATCAAAAGTTTTCAAACTATGAAAAATAACGGAACATCATCCAGTTCACCAGGTTTGAGTATTGGTATTAAAAGGATGGTAAATATTTTTTTATTTTGTCAATTTCTTCGTATCTACTATTTTTTTAACTAATTTAATTTATACAATAGTTTCTATCTAAGTGCCCCGACAAATCTTCGTCTGTCTCAATGCAACTTTGAAAGAAATACATGACAATTTGGGCCTTATTTGGTGTATGGTTCTAACGCTTTGTCGAGATAAGGTAGGAACCTCTTTCTTTGTAAGTTGATTAAAATTTTATCAAGTTTTTAAAATCGTTATAGCACCATATCCGCGAATATCTATTGTGTCTGGGTCTCGATTCGAATTTGTCGGGATTGTCGGGATTTCAAAGAGCGTTTTTGAAACATGTGCGGCTGACGGTATGTGACTACAAGTTGAAACTAGGAATGGTCCGCTCACAAGTTACCTTGTTCGTAGGTTGAATACGTAGGCTGAGAGTTCGACTAGAAGCAAGCAGACATCCATGGCTACGTCGAATTGTAGAGTAGTCCCGACAAAATTTCACAATGTAATAAGTATGAACTTTGATTCAATATCAATAAATACCATATTTTCTAAATATTTTTGTGTACTCGATTTTTTTTTTTGCATGTTTGATGTGAACTAGCGATTTACTTGTATATGTTTATGTGAAAACTGAGTTTATTAAAATGTTTGTAATGGAGCAATGAACAAATCTTATGATTTTATACCTAACTATTTATTGTTTTGTTTATTTTAACATAAGCGAATTCGACATTAGTGTCTGATAAATGAAGATAATTCGCTTGTTTCAGTAACGTATCGATAATCTCATTTGTTAACTTTATGAAGCATGGAGAGAGTGTTTAAATCGAGGAATTATTTTAGTAATTCTTCGTTTTACTGTTTTTGTGTGTATAACAGTTCAGCATTTACGTCATGTATAATGAAATCGATTAAAATAGAATTGGAGCGAGTATATTAATAGGAGCGTAAGATGTCTTGATTAATTAGGGTCTCTCCTCCTGTAGTCCTGTGTGGAAGCAAGGATGGCTCATTGCATCAGAAAATTGGTGAGTCCAATTGGGTTCATCACTACAAAAAAACCAATCCCAAATGTAATAATTCCAATTCCAACCATATATAATCACCACAGTTTCAGTACCCTAAGGTGAGCTTTTTTGTTTAGTTGCATGTGTTTGCTCCTACGCCACTTGCTTGTGAAAATGCCTCTCAGAAAATGTTCATGTATTGTTCTATACTTCAAGCTTGTTTTCTACTCAAAAGGATTCATTATTAGTAGTATAATTATATTACAAGCATAAAGCTCTAATTTTTTTTATTGTGAAAGTATCAAGATTAGCTTGTTTTTACTCAAATGGACTGACTATAAGCATTATAACCATATTACAAGCATACATTAAAATTAGTGTTAACATGCGCCAATGCCTTTGAAAAGGCTCCCGCCTAAGAAGGTAAGGGGGTCGGATTGTACGCAAACTTACCCAGGAGGTTGTTTCCGAAATCCGAATCGACCCAAGAGTGAAGTGCTAACACTATCTAATACTTCACAATATATAAGAAGCGTAAATAGTGTAATGAGCCATTTTGATTTATTCCATTATATTCAAGAACCAGATAATATAAGTGTTTGAGTCTGCATATTACAAGCATGAAGCTCTAATATTTGTATAGTACAAGAATACTCAAATGGACTTATTATCAGTATTATAATTATTTTACAAGCATAAAGCTCTAATCTTTTTTATTATAGAAGTATTAGTTTTCCACTCAAATCGACTTGTTTTTAGCAAAATGTGAGGATGATGTATTGCTGTTGGTGTCTATTTGCTAGGATATGCTGATATACTAGAATGGAATTTGAATTTGTGTGATTAGATTTTATTGTTTAATTACATTGAATGTGCCGAATTGAAGTAGCGTTCTCTTGGAGGCTAACTCACTGTTGCTGTATTTTTCAAGATCAGAAGATGATGTTGTCACAAATGACCAGGAGTTAAATAAATGGTGCCGGGGAGGTGGGTCATTCCATGAGTCAGCTTGTATTGATCCTTCGGCGGTCATAGAAGTTGGTGCTGTAGTTCACTCAAGGGCTGTTATTGGCTCGAATGTATGTATAGGATCTGGATCTATAGTTGGACCTTCGGTTGCAGTTGGTGAATCAACAAGAATTGGGTACATATTCATCAAAAATAATAGGGAGTTATTTTGTGAGATCATAGATTCTTGTTTGTTAGATACTGATGAAAATGTGTGTTGTTTTAGTATAGTTATGTGTGCAATTGATTTCTACAACTTGCTCAACAAGATTCATTTCATCTCTGCAGTGAAGTGCTAAAGATTTTCAGTAAATGTTTGGAACTTTTTCTTTCACAACAGTAAATCTGTTATAAGCATTCCAATTTCAAGACACTCTTGGAATTGCTTATGGTGGACCAGTTTTAGTAATCAATCACATTTCAAACATGCATAAATGTAAACTTTTTTTTTTAGATAATTGTATTTATTTAAGAATTGGGCTTGAATTTGCATTCTCGTTTCTGCAGGTATAATGTCGCCCTTAGTAACTGCACAATTGGTGACTTTTGTGTTATTCACCATGGAGTTTGCATTGGTCAAGATGGTAAATACCAACTAATGAAGGACTTTGTTTTTTGCCAGTGTCTTAGAACACAACAAAAACAGTGTTTTAGTTTAACTAATGATAAATATTCAGTATTTTTAAATCAGTTAAATGTTAGGTAATTCCTGCTACCTACCTTTAAACAAAATGGTTAAACTCTCGTATGCTCCAAATGTTTTACTTTCTTTCCAGGATTTGGGTTTTTTGTAGATGAGGAAGGGATTATGGTGAAGAAGCCTCAAGTAAATTTCTCTAGCATTTGCTATTATATGTCTTTATATTATTTCTTGGATGAAGAATTCATAGCTTCTTCTGGCCTTACATGAAAGAAGTAGTGCTATGATCAAGGTGCATCTGTTTTCAGTTATGACTTCCTAGTTGATAGCATAGTTGATTGAACTTGATAGTTCATTGAAATGAAGGGAGAAAGATCCAGTTCTTTATTCATCTACAATGCTCCACCTTATTATATAACCATCCCTCTCCCTTGCATTTATGTCGTTCTGGAAGTTTGTGAAAGATAATGGCAGATCTCCACCCTTTATTGATATACAGTATATAGATGGCATGTGCGTGCACTTTATAATGAGTACTACAGTTGAACAAAATAAGAAGACATCATATTCTAGTAGATCAGTTGAGAGAACAGATGGTGTACATATAAAGGTTTAGTTCATGTAAAGTATATACAGGATTGAAGGTGTTAAGATGATAAAGTATAGGGGATCTCTGACTCTGACTGTTTCACAAAATGAAAATTCAAAAAATGAAAAAGTTATGGAGGGGCATCTCTTTTGGTCAGCATCAACATATCACAAAGGAATCTTATACTTCTGCATTCTTTTCATTCTACAGCTCTTGGAAACAAAGGTAGGAAATCATGTCGAGATTGGAGCAAACACATGCATTGACAGGGGCAGGTCAAAATATCATTTCTTTTGGATTCTTTAATGTGGATGTCATGAAAATTTGTCTGTTGATGCTCTAACTTGAATTCTTGATATAATATATGTCTAATGTAACAATCTCTTATGCAGTTGGAGAGACACTGCAATAGGTGATCACACAAAGATAGACAATTTGGTGCAGGTATGTGTTATCTACTTTATGCATTCATTATTCTGTCGAGCTCCACCTATCGTGAAGGTTGAGAAAAATCCAATATGTTTAACAATGCAGATTGCCCACAATGTAGTGATTGGGAAGAGCTGCATGATTTGTGGGCAAGCTGGAATTGCCGGTTCAGTGACGTAAGTATATGATATCTTCTCTTAAAAGTTGGCCCAGGAGTCATGATGAGGCATTAAATAAACCTAATGGGTGCATAAACAATCTCTTACCCTCGTTCCATTCCAGGCTTGGGGACTATGTGACATTAGGTGGCAGGGTTGGAATCCGTGATCATGTCTGCATTGGATCAAACGTAAGATTTTTTAATATGTTTCTTGTCTACCGTAATTCACATTTCCACCACACCGACGTAGGGGTTGAGTGGGGGGATATCACTCCTTGTGAACTTTGCATTATTCCTTCTCATAGGAAGGGTGCAGGTTTCTTTGCATTACCCCCTTATTTATGTTGTTCTTTTTGGGCTTTGAGGATCTTATAAGCTAGGATAGGGGTTGTTAGATGACTCAATCCAACTGCAACCTATTATCCTTTAATTCGAACATCTTTTTTAGGATTCGAGGCACAACATTCATCGTTAATCTGTTGGTGATTAATATCTAAATGTCGCTTGAGTTTCAGGTTAGGTTAGCAGCAAACAGTTGTGTCACCAAGGACATTAAGGAGCCTGGAGACTATGGAGGTTTCCCTGCGGTGATCATATAATCTCGCTTATTGTGTTTTATCTTTTGTCCGACCATAACTTTACCAATTGTGACAAAGTTATATAATTCAGATACCAATCCATAAATGGCGACGGCAAGTTGCTAGATATAGGCGGACTACCAAATAGGAAATCTTGATATTTCTCCAAGGAAGTAATCAATTTATTACTACATTCCTCTTCTTTTTTTAAGGCAGAGAAAAATCTGCTGGTTCATTATTGCCATGTAGTAATACTAGAAAACTCTACAGAGTTCTTCTGCAGATTAGCATTTTTTTATTGTTTTATCTTGTTAATGTGTTGTTGCATCTTGATTTTCACTATATATCTGTAATCTGTGTTGTAGCTGGATAACTTGTTTTGAGGCTGAGTAATATATGGAGTATTATAAATTCTCATGAGCAACTTGTACACATGTTTTTGCATGTCATAACTGAGTATAATTCACTGTCATAATATCTCACACCTTGAAATCATTTTATTATTTGTATTCTAAGATAGTTATTAGTAGTAGTGTTATTTTTCCTTTTAAGATGTAAAAACAGCAAGGATAGAGTAGTGAACTTGTAAATATTGTAATTGAAAATAATATGCATTAGGTCCATTGAATTATATATGCTTGACATAACTATTTTTGGCAGAAAAGATCATTTACTTCCTATTTATGCCTCTTTAGTTTTTAGTAATTATTTGCTTTGTAAAATTGTATTTCATATATTGAGGAAGTCATGGTTAGTTACGATGTAACTTTCTATGCATGACCCACTCTATCAAAAAGTGAGTGGTACAAAAGAAGGCATAAAATGGAGGTAGCGGATCCTCTTTGTGACTTTGAAATAATTTTTTTTATTTATTTAAACGTATTACGTATATTCGATGAATCTCCTAAAAAAATATAACTCGATCTTAATATAGATCATACAAGTATATTTTAGAATTACTATTGCCCCGATTGAAATTTTACGTTAATATAAAAATTATAATATAGTTATACACTAATATAATCCTAACTATACAATTTTATGTATTTATGATCATCAATAATTTTATTGAATCATATATATAATTATTGTAACACGATATTATGAACGAGATTCGATTAATCTACTGTACGAGTATAATCTACGATTATTATTATCTATATCATATATAATCTTTAAGTCCCTCTATTGACGGTTACAAGTGAAGTCATATATAGTCCTTGTAAGTGTTTTTTCAATTATCATATTTGTATTCAGTAAAAATTTAATGTTATTACCTTTTACCACAATTTTTTAAGTAAACATTTAATTCCTATTTTACCCTTCTAATAAAAAATGTGTTGGTTTTATCATACCATATGAGATGGGCCAATGCAAAACCCGAAAAGCCCGAAAAAAGCAAGAATCTTTGGAAAACCCGAAAAGCCCGGTAACAATATTTTAATTAATTCCTTTAATTTGTTTGTCATGTTTATATTTTTGAGTTTTGATTTTTATTCCATTTGATGTAATAAGTATACGAGTGAGTGTATTTTGTTCTCTTTAAATGGGCTCACTATACGAACCTGTTTCATTTCCATATCAAAGATTGAGTTAAGAAATTAATTGAGAAGATGTTTGAATTCATATGTAATGATTGTATTAAAAAGAAAACTTACCCAGAAGAGAAGGTTTTCATTTATATTATTTGTGTTATTCTGAATGAGTTAATTAATATTCAATCACTCTAAGCTCCCTATTTATACGATGTGTTGCATTTCTCAAAATAACGGCTTGATTAGCCTTCGCTGTGTCGCCTCATCGCCAAATCGTGATAATTGACATCCCATGTATTTGGAATGTCAACATTTCCGACTTGGACAATAACGATCGCGAGAAGAAGGCAATACTTTGTGGTCGAACATCGACTAATTGCTCGATCGTCGACACGTGAGCAAGGCGTAGCAACCTTCAATAATCTTATCAACATAAAATGACAATCAATGTCGATATCTTGAGTAAACTCGTAAACCGGGTTTTTATGAATAATTATTATCCTGATACAAGGTAAGCTGGGTGAGGTTGCGGACCCTAAATGCGCGATAATCGAGCCATATGCTTGACCTGCGGAGAACATTACCCATGTACGATACTCGAGCTCGGCGGGCTTTAGAATCTTTGTAATGCGCCTTTACTCTTCCATGAGATCGGAGCACCTCCCAAAGTAAGAAGGTAACCGGTGATCGACCTGCTGAGTCGTGGGACAAGCAGCCCAGTCACTATTGGAGAAAGCTTGCAGCTTCATATCAGTGGAGCCTTTTAGCAATAAGCCTTGACCAACAGTGTTGTGAACATAGCCAAGAATGTGGTGCTTTCATGAATTGACTCGATGCTTGAGGCCCAGAAAATAAGTCGGGCTTTAGTGTGAGTCAAGAAATTCAACTTGCCAACCATTCGCCTATAATATTCAGCATCATCTAACAACTCACCATCATCAGGAACAAGCTTCAAATTCAAAGGCAAAGGAGTAACATGATGCTTAGAAGGCGAATATCTTTGAATCTGGTGAAATCAATGAGTGATTCCCTTTTTATAATGCCCGTTGCGACAATTGTGTATCAATTCATTTGCCGGGTTGGTTGATGTGATTACTCGAACTTAGAGTTCACCTTAGTAATTGTATATTACTAGTTTGGAGTTCTCATGATATTTAAGGGGTTATGGCGATTGCTAGAATGCCACAATTAATCGTTATAATAATAGTAATTGGTCAATTATTATTATTATATACAACTTACTATTATACGGCGCAGAAGGTCAGCACTTGTATAAGTGACGTTGAATTATATTTCATGTATGAAATTAAACTACATTTGCTAAATTGAGAGTTGATTGTAATCAACGAATATTCTCAATTGGGATTTTTACATTGATAATGTAAAATATAAATTGGATGAACCCGAATTAATTAATTAGTCAATTGAATTAATTCGATAGTTAGTTGAGCTTGTTTGTTACTATTAACAACTTGTTAGTGTTTGATTTTGCCAACGGTTTAATTAAACCTTGAATTCGGCTCATTAACTATTCGGTTGGGCTTTTAGGTTTGACATATATAAGCAAACTTATTAAGGTTTTCTTCATAAGTTTTCATGAATTAGCGAAAACAAACTAGCCTCTCCTCGTTTTCTCCTATTTTGGCGAAATATTCAGGAAGAATTGAAAATTCTTCTCTTGATTTTCATCAATCAATCCATGTTCTAGCAAACACAAATATAGGATTCAACTTTCTCTGAGTGGACCAACTAGAGGCACTACATTTGGAGTGCTTTCAGCGATGGAAATTCAAAGGAGCTTCGTGAAAGAATTTGTTGATGAAACTTCAGCATCATTTTGTAAATTCTTTCATTATTCATATTGTTAATTATGTGTTTTAGATTAATTTTATATCATTTGAGGATTAGGGATGTATGAATTTGGTGTTTATATCACAAATGAAATTCATACTAGATTCTAACAGTGGCTTCGAGCCTACTCGAGTTTGATATATTTTATCTAATTTGATTGTGATAATTGACTTATAGTTAGTTAATTTTGATTATTTCATGATTTATATATTCAATTGATGAATATATAATATGAAAAAATCAACCCATTTTATATATGTTTCACATGGCTGGAATCATCATTTCATGTATTGATTTTGATGATTTGAAGTTTATTTAATTGTTTCATGAATTGAAAGGGATTAAAAATTGATTAATTTATATTTTTAATTTGAGGTAGAATCATTTTTCGATTCTGATGCAGGGTTTAGAAATTTCAGAAAATTACGAAATTAAATCTGTTTGTTCTTGACCCTTTGAGGTTCATGCCAGAATTTTTTCAGAATTTTTTGAATTTTTAAGTAATCCTAAAATTCGTCGGATTTTACGTTTTAACTGTCGAAAAACTAGAAGTGTTTTTGATAAAAATTCCCACTTGGGCGTGTTCAATAATGATATTGTTGATGTTCCATTAAAATCCAAAAATTTTTGAAATTTTAGAGCCTCCAAATCATTTTTTTACAAGCGTTGATTAATCTAGGCGAAAAGCGAAATGAATTCTACCAAAATCGGTGGCCAGAGGCTTGCGAACCACCTCCCGGGCGCGTCGAGGGTGTGGTGCGTTCCGGTCACCGGGGCGATATCTCATCGGCTGTACTACGGCAACGGCCGGCGGTAATGTCGGTCGTGGGTGGCAGACGGCCCGGTTTTAATTAGATTGAAGTTAGGTAAATCGTTTTAAGCACTGTCGTTTTATGTAATTATTTTTGGTTTAAAATTTATTAGTAGTATTAATTTCGGTTTTAAATATTCCAAATCATAAATTTTGTCATTAAGATGATTGATATATATGTTGAATGACATTAAAATTTGATTTATATTTCCACTTTCACAATTATTTTCATTAATTGATAATTTTTGAAAATATTTTTTCATGTTGAGTTTTTAAATTTTGAATTTTGGAGTTAATTACTTGTAAGTAGTATTCCATGATTTAAGTGGCTGATAATTATTGTAATAATTATCATTAATCATGTGAATATTCAAATTCAAAATTTACATTGATATAATTAATTGTAAAATAATGGGTAATTAATTAGTGATTATGAGCAGCATTTAATCTCATTTCATTTAATATATATGACATTAAGTGCATTTATTTATTTTAATGTTTTTCCCATATATTGTTATGGAATGGAAGAGGTATTTAGATATGACCACAAATTTAATTTATTTATTTACGATTACTGGCGTATCAAGGGAAATATTGTAAATGACATTGAGTCGTATTTCTTTTTGTATTCGTTTACCCACCTGGCTTTGCGTGCTGTCTAAGGTGGTTAGAGTAATGTAGTAATAATATAGCTTGTGGTGGCATTGAACATTTCCACAAAGAGCGGCGCAGGAGAACTTGAGGTTTCAGGTGTTGAAGAATCTGAGGCTTGTTAAGAGATGCTGTAATAGGACTTATGTTAGCATTCAACTTTGTTATGTGTGATGTAATAGGTCATAGGGGTCATATCTATATCTCCTAAATGTGTGTTATTTATTTATTTTTCATGTTGTATATATTGTTGCTTGAATATGTGCTATCATCGTCGTTAAATAAAGTTAATAACATTAATCTCGCAATTAAAATTTAAGCAACGTATCGAAGCCAATTTTAAAGTTTTGTCGGTTGCATTATCTGGTATTTGTGATGGTAAGTGTTACGGTTTTGCACTTTGATATGGCCGATGGATCGTGTTGAAGTGATTTAAAATTGCGTTGTGGGCAAACTGAGATGATCGCTCAAGTAACTATTTGGTTTTAATTGGTATCTTTAACGGTTTTATGGAGATCTGAAAGTCGGGTAGCGTCACATATGGTATTCTAGTGACACAAGAGTTATGTAGTTTATTAGTGGTTGGTAACCTACTATTATCTTTGAGTTAAAAATGTATGCAGTGTTGCCGTTTGAATACGAACTTAATAGACTTTTATTTTGCATATTACTTTACATAATTGGTTGATAACCTACTATTATACTTGATTCAAAATGTATGCAGTGTTGCCGTTTGAGTCAAGTATAGTAGATCTTGATACCTTGTACATTTTGTGAGATTTGGAAATGCAGATATTATATTTACAGTCATTTGTAAATAAGTATGGAATTGTTGAGAACTACAATGTTTATTTTAAGTTTGCATATTTCGATTATGTTTGGCATATTAAGTTTACCTATTTTATTCACCATTCATTGGGCAAACTAAATGCATGACTTTTATAATGTGAAATAAAAATAAGTTAAGAGAATTTCCGAATGACTTGTTGAAATAAAGTGTTACCAGCCTTGGTCTCCTTCAACCCATTGCAATCGGTTGTATGCTAATAGAGGATAAAACTTTAAATACCACAAACATTTAGGAGCTTGATTCAATCATGTTGAGTATGTTGCATGAACTTTGGTTCGAGTTAACAAAGAGATCACGTGATATGATTGAAGGATAATTAATTTTTATTCAATCAAGGTGATGATGCTATGAAGACCAATATGTCATATTGTCTCTTAGCCACCAAACAAGCCTTAAATAATAAATAGTTTGATCTCTTTTATAACTCGATTGAGAAAAACTATTGAATGATCTTGAATGTTGTGTATCTACATTTCAGGACATGTGATTGGTATTTAGTTTCTTTAACATGATGAACATGGTTCATGAATTGTGATGAAACAAAAGCTTATGATTAAATGACTTCAAATAAGCAAAAGTTATCCATTCGGTTCTCCGTCACTTGTACGGATGAGTGAACATGGAACTATAAGTTGAAGTTAATGATTCAACACCATTATTTCAAACTAGCGTAGAAAGAAGGATTTTAGTAACATTTAGAATTGAAGAGATTTGATTAAATCGATATCTCAGAAATAATTTTGTTGTCAAAGGTGTAATGTCTTGGCTAGGCTTCTCGATTAATAGAGAACACTAGTTTTGACTCACATGATTTAATCATGGATATGAGCCAAGAATATAGCAATAGGTTTGGAAGATAAGATCTGAAAGAAGTTATCAAGCTCTTGTGTAATGATAGACGACTACATTATAAGAGCACACAGTTTTAAATCCTCCATGAAGGTGGTTGAGATTCTAAACTATTTTCTTTGCACTTGTAAGAGTAGAAATGAATGTCATGTTTGACATACACGTTTCCATATCAGGTGATTCTGATTAAGGAAAGCAGTGCTACTCTTAACTAAAGGACACCTTGAACAACAAACGATTGAATAATACTTATGGATAATGACTCGAACAAGACTTGAGTATAATCTTGAAAAGATGAACTAAGTCAACCCTTACTAGACTTAGTGGGAGGTTCGTTGGTCTAAATTAAGTTTGTATGTTTACATACAAGTTAATTGAAGATTTGAGTCATTGAATGATACATCAGAGTTGATAAGAGTATGGAAAGGACCATATATGAATACTATCAAGTTGAGTCGAGTATCATCTATATAAGTAGTATATCATCCGAGAAGAATGAGACATCATTCCAATCTTAAAAGCATTACTTGTTAAGATCGTAATTAAGGAGTTGTGTTTAATGAAGTTAAAACACAAATGGATGAATCTTTCAATTTCATATACGAGAATAATTTGATTCCCCAACCTTAGATGTGTCATTAGTTGGTGTCTAGTAAGGATTGTGTTTAACGTGGGCTGAAACACAAAGAATGAAATAATTTCACATATTAAGGTTCTTGCTTTACCTTTAAATTAATTTATTCATATTCAGTGTGAATGACTTCGAGTTGTGTTTGATAAACAAACTTTAGAAGCGTCTCGTATATGATAAGTTAGTATTATGTCATTTATGCTTGAGACATAATTTGCTTCAGGATCCAAAGTTGATATTAAGTCATTTTGTACATAACGAGGAAGGAAGGCTGGTATTTATTTCCGTCAGCTATAGTGTTGCGATTTATTGTACATATAGAGTCTTGTTATGAAGTACAAATAGTGAAAATAAATATGTGACTTGAATGCGTTCAAGTGAGCTGCGTCAGAATACCCAGGCTTGATATTTAAAGAACCACCCGGTTATATCAAGGGTATCCTTTAGCGATGCGTTTAAAGCTAAATGCGGTTATACAAATGACAACGTGAATAAATAATACTCGATAAATGGCTTGAGGTCATTTAAATGAAATAAGATATTGAATACATGGGTTGACTATAAAACTCTATTTTTATCTTACGGATGATGATTCATCGGGGAGTAAAGAGTCCATTCTATATTACTTTACGGATGTTAAATTAAGTAGTAACAAATGTATTCTCATTAAATGAGCAATCAATCATGAATGGCGTTTAGTCGTACATTTGGTTGAAACCAAGATTAAACATATTCGTTGGTTGACTATGCTCATGTTTATTTGAGCTTTTCTTATTGCTATTCCACAAGTTGTAGCACGTGTGGGTATAAGCAAGTTATCAAAAGAATGTTCCTAAGTAATGATCGGTGATGATGGAGTACTTGACATTGTTATTGGAACTCCACGTCTCAAGCGAGTATGTAAGAAAGTTTCTATACTACTAGAATCTAAAGTTACAAACTTAAGTTGAAGGTATAATGGGTTGAATTCCTCACTTTGATACTTGATGAAAATGAAATAAAGAATCAAAAGTGATGAAGAACCTTGAGTTCACTTAAAGGTTAGTGGGGCGTCTTGCATAAATGAAGTTTTATACACTAAAAAGTGAAGAAATGTTTCTCTGACCTTAAAGGTATAGTAGTGATTAGATTCTTGTACATTTGTGAGCCCAATTTGCATATATATGACACGCATCTTATGATCAGTCGCATTATATATATGTGAGCTTGCATGACATTTGCTTGTTAAAGTTTAAGACATCATGAAGCTCGAGAGGTAATCTATAATAGATTAAATTCTATAAATGAGCGATTCTCTCTTATTGACAAGGCATTTCTTCATTAGAGGTCTAATCCCTTTAGTAAAAGTTTCGCATTAATGAGAGTGGTTGAAGTCTATTACATAATAATATGATTCGTATGCAGCGTCAGGTCTGTTGTCTTGCCCATGACTAGCAGCGTAGCATGATTCAGAAGTGATTGGAATTGTGAAGTCTTACTAAAAGGTATTCACGCGGATTCGGAATAAACTTGGTAATGCTTTAAGGAATAGAGGTAAATATAGTTACATGGAATGGATCGGTTGTTGATCGCCGCTTGTAGCTTGAATGTAACGATGGCATTATGGACAGTTGTACCATATGAAAAGCTATTAGCCAATAATTTAAATAATAGGGTTAAGTCTAGTATGCTCGATGAGTAAACTAAAAGGAAACTTGAACTCAGTATTACAACTTGACCCGATCCAATCTGTTTTTGTTGGCAATGTTAAAAAGTGTGCATTTAATAAGACACATGTGTTTTAACACACACTTGGAGTTGTGTTGTAAACCTACGATAGAACCCGAGAAGAGGTTGAAACCCATTTTGATCATAGTTGTGCATGACTATCGGGATAATCTTAGTCATCAATGATTCCTTGGATTTGAGAGACCGAGATTCGATGAATATATAAAGGCTAACTTGTAAGTAGTATTTCGGTAAAGGATGTGATTGTAATCAACATCCTCTTGCTTTACATATCATGAAATGATCTAGAAGTCATGCAAAGCTTAAAGGATCGTGTATGGATTTAAGCATGCATCTCGGAGTTGAATCGCTTCCACAATGATTCCTTTGACGAGGGGTTTGGTTTTCACGAGCTTAATGGAAGAGGCTGAACATGGCAGGAAGTTCGGTGGGAGTTAGTTCATTGCTTTTGGAATAAGTTAAGTAATTGATTAAAACAAAAGTTCCTTTGTGTTTTTAATCGATTGATAATAAAAAACTACATGAATATTCATTCATATAGTTACCCATTATTTATTTAACATCTTGGTTGAAATATATAATATCGTGTATTGTATCACCGATGAGTGAAAGTTAAATCCACACAGGTTGATACATGCTTTCTAGAGAGCCCAGCATGAATTGTTGATTACATCTTCAAGCCTAGAAACATAGGATAATAAAGGCCTTGGTCAAATGGTGATAGTTAGGGCGACAGAAGCGTCAAAATGACTAACATGGTGTTTTGATTAGTGATCAAGTTGATCACGTTAGCTGCTGAGGACTAGAGTGATACCGTGGTGACGGTCGGTGGTAGAGGGCTGGCATGACCAGCAGTTCATAGAAGATATGTATATACATTGTCCTATAGTATTTGTTTAGAATTTACCAGGTTCGACAATTCTTAGACTACGATATAACTATACGTGTTATGAGGCTACGTACTTTGACTATGACAAGCGTGCGCCTTAAAGCGGGGATTATAACGACATATGTTGGGTCACACGATGAGTATAACGATAGATGTTGATATATTGGGAGAGATTTATCCGTCCTTGATATACAAAGGGAAGATCTCGGTCCTCTCTCCTTGATTAAGTGTGATTGGTTTATGGGGCGCCATAAATGCTTATTAGTTAAATTTTCGAGTAAAAGAAAGTTGTGGGTGTTTCATGACACACTTCTTATAGTTAACTGCGACTAAGTCGCGTGATAAAGGAATTGTATGGTAATCATCCAAGGAGCAAGTGGGAGTGTTGGAAATCAATGAGAATTGATTCCCTTTATAATACCCGTTGCGACAATTCAGGTATCGGTCGTTTCTTAGGGTTGTGATTACTCGAACTTAGTGTTCACGCGTAATTGTATATTACTAAGTTTGGGTTCTCATGATAATTTAAGGGGTTATGGCGATTGCTAGATCTTACTCGTGTCGTTATAATAATAGTAATTGGTCAATTATTATTATTATACAACTTACTATTATCTGAGCCTAGAAGGTATTGTAGCGTATTTGATGTTGGTTATATTTCATGTATGAAATTAAACTACATTTGCTAAATTGAGAGTTGATTGTAATCAACGAATATTCTCAATTGGGATTTTTACATTGATAATGTAAAATATAAATTGGATGAACCCGAATTAATTAATTAGTCAATTGAATTAATTCGATAGTTAGTTGAGCTTATTGAATTCTTATTAACAACTTGTTAGTGTTTGATTTTTACTTAGCGGTTTAATTAAACTTAGCGGTTGGCTCATTAAGCTATTAGGTTGGGCTTTTAGGTTTGACATATATAAGCAAACTTATTAGGTTTTCATCATAGTTTTCATGAATTGAAAACAAAACCTAGCACCATCACTGCTCACTATTGGCCGAAATATTCAAGGGAAGAATTGAAAATTCTTCTCTTGATTTTTCATCCAATCAATCCATGTTCTAGCAAACACAAATGTAGGATTCAACCTCTCCTGGTGTGGACCAACTAGAGGCACTACATTTGGAGTGCTCAACGATGGAATTCAAAGGAGGCTTCGTGAAAGAATTTGTTGATAGACTTAAAATTTGGCATCATTGTAAAGTGCTCACATTATTCATATTGTTAATTATGTGTTTTAGATTAATTTATATGATTTTGAGGATCCGGGATGTATGAATTTAGTATTTATCACAAATAAAATTCATACTAGATTCTAACAGAAATACCACTTATATCATGAATAAGCTCAATTCTTGAAACTTCCTCACGAGGCATGTAGTGACAGGCGTCGGACCGACCAATTTCAAACCCCAGAAAATAGTTCAATGTACCCAAATCCTTGATGCTGAATTCATCATGAAGCTTAGCTTTGACCTCTGCAATACTAGCAATATCTGAACCAGTTAAGAGCACATCATCCCGCAGCGACCAATAAAGCAGCGCGAACTCATTCAACTTAGAAGCCCGTTGCACAGAAGGCATTTAAGACCATTCTGAACTCTTCCCCCAAGTACCGCTGCTTATTCACACAGCGCATCCACACCTTCGGGAGCTCTCATGTAGACTTCCTCATGTAGATCTCCATGAAGAAAAGCATTATTCACGTGGTGTGATAATGACCGAGCCCATGACCATTGCCCGTAATGGCCTCGCGATTAGCCATTTCACAGCGGGAGAAAGGTTTCATGATAATCAATGCCATGCTTTTGTGTGAACCCTTTAGCAACCAATCGTGCCTTATACCTTTCAATGGTCAGTGACCTTCCAACTTGATTATTACCCGCTGAAATAGTCTTCCTAGGGGAAGAGGCATGTACTCAGTAATACCCGTTAAACTACAAGGCACATGTTCGGTGTTCATAGTACTTATAAATCCATTGGGAATCTTGGATAGCTTGAGAATAAGTGGAAGGCTCAGATAGAGACAACACAGAACCAACAAAAGGATGATGAGAAAAGGTAACATCAGTGGCTGCAGGTGTTAAAGAACATTGAACACCATAACACAAATATTCTTGCAAATGCTTTGGAGGATGATGGGATCTAGTGGACCTCTGGGTAAAAATATTTATCTCGGAAGTGGGATGAAACACGGAGCAGAATGAGAAGGAGAAGATGGTGCACTTGTTATCGATTAAGGGGACACACCGAGGAAGGAAGAATGTCAGCTAAGGAAGACTCAACATTACTCAAATTAGGAGATAACAAATCAGAGTTGGAAGGAGGAATGTTAGAAGGAATAATTTGAGGATAGTAAATGGAAATAGGATAATCATAAGGAACTGTGGGCAATGGCATAGCAGAAGGTAACACATGATTATGGTAAGGAAAGCATTCTAAAACTTGACATCTACGGAATCGCCTTGATTGCTTTGTAAATCAAAGTTTGTTAGCTTTCTTCTTTCCAAAGGATAACCCAGTAAGCGCAAGAATGTACACATATCAAATTGGACCTTCTGGCTTAGTAGTGCTAGCATAACATAAACATCAAAGGATCTAAAGTGCTTTCATCTTGTGGTACTTTGGTAGACAACATTTTGAAAAGGTATTTTGTGATTCCAAAGAGGTAGGAGAAATCTGTTAATAAGGTATGTAGGTACATGAGAATCTGATCTCCCCAAAAGGAAATAGGAAGATTAGATTGAAAAAGAAGAGATCGAGCAGTCTCTAATATATGTTTGTGTTTCCTTTCGACAACTCCATTTTGCTGAGGAGTATATGCACATGTAGTTTGATGTTGTATGCCCTGTGATGTGTAAAAAGTCACTTTAAATCACTACTTAGGAACTCCAACGTTATAAATAATAATTTAACACAAGCTTGCAACTGAGTGTATACATATTGAACAAAGTGTTGCAGAATAGACAGGCATTACTTTTCATAACTAGCAGATGAGTCCAAGTGATGTGTGTAAAATCATCCACAATTGTGAGAAAATATCGAAAACCATCATAGGTGTTCTCTTTGTAAGGACCCCAAGTATCTACATGCAACATTTCAAATGGTAAAACAGTTGTAGTAGAAGCAGAATGAAACATTCTCCTGCATTGTTTAGCCTTAGGACATACTTGGCAGATAACATTCAAATGCTTAGAAATATGAGGAGGAAAAGTAGGAATGTGATGCATTTGATCTAGAGGATAATGCCCCGAGTCTGATACCATAACGAGGAATCACTTTGAGATAAGGCGAGGAATGACTTATTTACTGCTTGGAATATGAAGCATCAATGCTAGTTACATGAAGTATTTATTGCTATAGTACATAGAATCAACGGCATTGGAAATAGAGATTGACAACAAAAGTATCGTGAGAATTTCATTATGGAAGAGCTGGATATAGCATTAATCTTTTACATTGCAAACACTAAAGGTTCCTTCTGAGAAGGGACCTGTAAAAGAGAAGATTGTGCATTAAAAGAGACTGTAGCAGACAAGTCAATGCACAACTTTTGGATAGAAAGCAAACTGAACTTAAAAACACATGAAGGACATTATCTGACTACAGTGATGAAATATGAGAGCGTACTGACATGTTGATAGCAACTTGTGTACCATCAGGAATAGTAATGTAAGCCACAGGGGAAAGAGTTTATAGGTTTTGAACAAGGATAAATGAGGAGTAATATGATATGTGGCTCCTGTATCCAGAATCCAACGATTGATTACACTATTAGCATTGAAACAACGAGTTACTGAAGCCGCCTTACTTTGGAGCTACCTGGCTTCCTTCAGAGATAGAAGTGCTATTCAACATGCCTACAAGTTTGTTAAATTGCTCATCAGTCAGACTCTTTGTTACTAGCATTAATGCTTTGCTACGACGGAGCATTTGGATATCCATTCAACTTATAACACTTTTGAATACTATGCCCAACCATTTTACAATGATGGCGGTAAACTATTCACTTCCCTACACTGCCGGGATGACCATAACTCGATCCTCTTCACATTGCACGGAAAAACACCTCGACCTCGTCCAGCAAACACATGTTTGTTAGCATAGAATGCCGAAGAATCAACCGTAAGCCCGAACGATTCGCGATTTCTCTTTCTTTTCTTCTGCTGACGATATATGAAACCGTCGTCAGCGAAGGAAATGGCTTACCGTCATTGACACATTTCCTCGATTAACGCTGTTCGCCCATCAAAAATTGCATAGTTTGTTGATTCTGAAGCAATTCTGAAACTCACTTGAAGGAATGTCTCATATGCTCCCGGCCGTGTTAATGCAACAAATCCGCGATCTCCTGGTGGTAAAGTACACGATATTGTATGATTTCCTTGTGAATGCAAAACAAGCTCCTACAATTTGATATGTTCTACTTTGATTTTTGTGCATAAGCGACTATCTGTTGACTCCCACACTTGATGATTACTCTGATAAATCACGCTCTCGGTATGTCTAACTTTCGGCCCAGAGTCACAGCAACCATTACCCAACGCCATGCCTACAAAGTCCCAACTGCTTGTAACTGTTCATACTCGGAGGACATTCACCAGTTACAAAACCAAGCTTATTCTTAGCCATAAGCAATATTTCAACACATCTCCTCCACTGGTGATAGTTGTTCGGATTCAACAATCTCGTGGATAAAATGTAGTTTGGATGATCGGAATGATGAAGATTCAAAGGATCGAGGTTAAGTAATCATTTTGACATTGGCTTCCGATTTTGACAGCGTTGACCAGATTTTGACTATGATTATGATCATGATTTTGACCAAAATCGGTTGGACTACGATCTTAAACATTTTCTCCCCAGTGCACCACTGATTTTCCCACATTTCACGATGCCATGTTAATTTCCATATTGAAGATTGAGTTAAGAAATTAATTGAAGATGTTTGAATTCATATGTAAATGATTGTATTGAAGAAAACTTAGAGAAGAGAGCGTTTTCATTTCTGTTATTTGTGTTTGTTGAGATGGGTTAATTAATATTCAGAAATCGCTCCTAAGCTCTGTTGCTCTGATGTGTTGCATTTCTCGAATAATAGAAAAGCAGTTAGCCAACTTTTAGCTGTGCCACACAAATGCAAGTCGGCGATAATTCAGCCGGGCTGAAAAGCTCGAAAAAACTAACAATCTTTGGAGTCGTGAAGCTGAGAATGGAATTGGGTATTCGTCAGATGAAAGCCTAACAATAATTTTTGGGGTTTTTTGGTTTTTGTTGAATCCAATTTAATAAGTATATAACAAAGTGTATTTGTGAAGCTTAGAAAGCCCGTTTAAGGTGGTTGGTAGATGCATTCACAGTATTTGTTTGAGATTTTTGTTTTATGTCAAAATTTATCTGGCCAGCGTGTAATCCGGAAGTAACTTTTGAGAAGCTATCAATCAATCCAATTTTTTTTAGAAGCTTTCCAACTTTTTATAAAAGAATAATTTGTTTGATTTCAATGGCACTTGAATATTATTGTTGTTAAAATATATTTGCGATTAAAAAGCACTTTATTGTTGATTTGAGGTTTGGTTATTTAGTATTAGTTTAGCTATTTTTGTTGGGGAATACCAAAAGATGGTTTGATGGCGTTTCAGTGTTTCCTTCGGATCATATTTTATTGATTAGGCCAGCGACCATATTTTCGCCCGTTTGACGAGGCATTTTACGCTCATTTAGCCCCGAACCATATTTTTCGGTCCGTTTAGAGCCGGACAATAGTTTACGCCGTTTCCTGCAGGACCATATTTTCGGAGTCGGATTTTATGGAAAAATAAAAGCGGCTCGAATGGCTGCTTCGTGAGCAATGATTGATGCCTTGTTGCCCAAATTAGAAATTGTGACGGTCGGCTTGTCTGATATCATTTCCGGAGTTAGAAAAGTATTGGACATACTAGTTATTATGGGATTTGGTATAAATGAAGTTGAGAAGGCAATTTGCTCTTTCAATTGTTTGACTATAGATTAGAGAGTCATTAAAGGACATAGTTGGAGCCCAAGTTTAAAATAACTAAGTGACAACATTTGAATCATCTTTGTATGAGTTACTCTTCGTTTCTTTGGTACTAGACTACATATTAGGGGTGTGACCGAACCGGTTTTATCTGTTTTCCGGCGAAAAAAAACCATGAACGGTTTTCGGCTTTTTGGGGAAAGATGTAAAAACGGTCAGTTATCGGCAAGCTCGGACGGGTTTTCGGTTACGGACCGAGTTTGGGCCTTGCTATTGGGCCAATTTTTATCATTTTTATTGTTCAATTTACATCATATAAAAATAAATTCTAATATTTTAAAAAATGATGAAATGGAAAATGGCTTCAACATAATACTTTGTGGAGAAAGTCTATTAAAATATTACATTGTCAACCTATTTTACTATGAAATATGAATATGATAATTTAAACTTAATCATTACTATAAACTTTGGTAATTAAACTGAAATAAAAATACTTAGTATATAGTAATATACCAACACGAAGAAGGGGAGGAATTGAAGGAGAGGGAATCGGGGAGAGAGGGAGGGGGAGGAATTGAGGCATAGGCTTTGAAGGAGTCGCGATAATGGGGGGGATAAGTGAAGAGATGAAGAGTAATAGTTAAGGTTTAGTTTAGTTAGACTAATTTAGTATATTATCTAATTTTTTTTTTAAAATAATGTATAAATACTGGACCGGACTAGTTTTGATCCGGCTGCTTGAGCAAAATTGGATCCGGTCGAGTATTCATTTTAAAAAAGCGAGATCCGGTCAGTCGGTTTTATATCCAGCAGTGGACGGACCCGATATGAGATCTACCAACTTTGTTGTGGTGGTTCGAAATATATATATAACTTTTTTTTAACAATTCAAAAGACTTCTCCATTAATTAATAACAAAATATCGATAAGTTTACATTTCATGTTTTCTAGTGCTCATTTTTTGAAATTGCTCTAAAACTTCACGAGGATCAATACTAAAAAATAAATCTTTTTCCACAAAAGTTACAAGACGATCATTTAACCATTGGTCCCCCGTCTTGTTCCTCGGGTCAGGCTTTACATGCTTCATGTGAAAAGACTCGGCTAAACTATTCCAAGCGGTTGCTACAGAGGCGGTATCAAAAGCCAAATTCACAAGCTTGAAAACAGCTCCATAAGTCATATACTTTCCGGTAGCCAGGAGTTGTTTACAAAGATCTCCAATGCCTTTCAGTTCTTGGAAACGAGCATCATCTCGGACATCCTCTATATAATTAGCCAATTGATTGTGCAATTGTAACAAATAACGTTATTTTGAATTGGAGGGAGTAATTGTAATTGTAAAATAATTACAATTGCAATTTGTAAATTAGCTACAATTATAATTTCTAAAATAGAGCAATTATAATTTGTAAAATAATTACAATTATCATTTATAAATTAATTACAATTATCATTTATAATTGAAATTATAATTTATAATTAGTTACTAGTTAGTAGTTACCAACTTGAGCCTTTTGAAGGTTGAAAGGGAGGAGAGAGTCAAGGAGGCTTGCCGCTGCCCGGTGACCGTCAGTCAGTTTAGTCGAGGGATGAAAGTCGAAATACGGAGAGGGGAGATTGGAGAGGGGTTTGGGTGTGTTTTCTACAGAGGAGAGACAAAGGGGTTTGGCAGTTTGCACTTTGGGTTTGGTTTAAAATAGGATTTTTAATTCTTTTTTTTTAGTTTTATATTTCTAAAAAAAAATATATTTTTTTAAAAATTTTGGTAGTTCACTTGAACGCTCTTGGCCGGACGGACGGTTTGATTAAAAATCAAATCCAATCGAACTGACTAAATACGTAGATGATATGAATAGAATAATGTAAGTCTGACATTTTGATTGAAGCTTATCATTTTTATCGGTTGTGACTATTGGTAATGATCTAGAGGGATGATTGACTTATCGTTTTATCGAATGTCAATCTTTAGTCGAGTCAAGCGATTCTTTGTTAATGTGTAGGTTCGGTTTAATTTTTTGAAGTCAAGAATTAAGAGCGAACTTCGATCGTAAACACCTAATACAAAAGAAACTGAATTTGGTTAAATGGTAATGTTGTCCACGGTTGATAGTTGAAATAATCATGGAACACAATGACTAATATAATGACTAATATGTGAAATAATCATGGAACCTGATGACTAATATGCGACATCGAGTGAAGCGATGCTTGAAAGGGAAATGGAGTTCGGGAAAGGAGGAAGGAAGGAGAAGAGGAATAAGGAAAAAGAGGGGATGGAAATAATCATTTCATAGCAACAAACAAAACATTGACAATTAGTTTTTGTCAAAAGTACCAACAAAATAGAAGAACAATATCCTAAAATTAACACAGACTAAATTAGGACATAACATAACTTGTCTTCCGAACAATTCTTCAATTGAAGACCAAATACTCTTACTGTTCCTTTTCCGTATTGCTAACCTGGCATAAAACACAATATATTAATGATATAGTCTAATGGGCTAAAGGCTGTAACCATCAGAATTTTCACCCGGGTTTCCATTCCGTCGCTGACTTTAAAATGACTTTTCATCGCGACTTCAAATTAGCGGCAAAGTGGATCACGGCGTTAGTTTTCCGTTAAGTCCATAACTTTGGCGCGTGTTAATCCATGTGACTAATAATCAGGGGTAAGTTAGTAAATTAAATAGTTAATATACATGAAAAAAACATACTCCCTTCAATACACTCTAATTGACTTTTATAAAATTGAACTTTCACCATCAATTATTAGTAATTCCTTATTCGAAAAAAATTAAAAATTTATATAATTGGATTCGTCTTTTAAAATACTTTCAAAATATTAATTTTTTAATTTTTTAAATATAATTAAAGAACATATAATGACCCGTTCATTATTAATACTATTGTAATAATATACTAGTTGCTTTCGGTGGAGTATTTAGAGGAGAAATAAAAATTTCAGTTGAATAGTTGACAACACAACGAATCGATGGGTTAGGTACATTCGGTATTTAAATTTTAAAGTTGTAGTCGATTAAATGATATTATTTGGGTGGTAATATAATTTGAGTGTCGAAATATTCATGTTTGGAAGTTGGTTGTCGAGATAAGTTAAAGCGAGAATTGTCGATGAATTAAAATATGCGGGTTTTCACCCGGTTGGACTATTAGGCCAACCCACTTATAATCATCAAAATAGGGCCCAAACCACAAAACAAGCCATTTCCTACTTCCCAAACCCAGCCTTGACTAGAATTTTCTCTCAAAATTTTCGATTCTTCTTCTTGATTTCTCCTCCATCTCTCAAGCTTTGGACCTCAAATTTTTTGGAGAGCTTCCCCTCATCGTCCTCGTCGTTTCAAGGTAAAAAAGGTCCGATCTTGTTGAGTATTTTGTGAGATCGCCCGAGTTGACTTTTTCGTTGACTTTTGTATTTCGGAATTTATTACTCAATTGATTCTTGGGTTCTAAATTAGTTATTCTTGAGTTGAAATTACGTGTTTGATGTGGAATTTCGGACGTTTAGAGACACCGTTATTTTTTGGAAATTTGGGTTGGCTTGATTTTTATGCGATATTATTGAATATAATGAGTATTACACAGGCTTAGATTATAATATAGGAGTTGATAATAATCGATTTTTTGGGAATAGAAAGTGTTGGTATAGTTGAGTTGATTTAGGAGTTGACTTTGGGTTGGCTTTTTTCTAAGCGTTGTTGAGGGTATAAATATGTTATTAGACGCTTTATTGCTGATTGTTTGAGGTGGAAATTATGATTTATAAGTTGTTGGAGGAATATGTTGAAATTAGTTTTAGTAGATTTTTTGAGTAGTAAAAGCGAGAACTTTGGGATTTGAAGTTGTTAGAAATGGGTTTGATTAGTTGGGGAAAGTTGATATATTGGGTTAGTGAAATTGGTTGAAAATGTTAGTATTTTAGTTAAGGTGTTGACGATTATAGGATTTAATCGGGATAGTTGAAATTCGATGCATTTAATAGCGGCTGAAACATAAAGTAGCAATCTATACTTAAGTAGTTAATTTGTAACTAAAATGGATTGAAAAGTCAAGAGTGAATTAAGATAAGGGTTAAATTGTTGTGGTAGTAATTATATTTTCGGGGTCTTTTGATTAGGCGGAGCGATGGGGAAAAGAGCACTTGAATCGTTTAGGCGGGGCGTTTCTTATTGTAACTTGAGGTGAGTACTTATCTCGGGTGTTATAATGCAGTACTTACTTTAAATTGTGTGAACATGTCATTGTAGTATGATTATGTGTGAATGGTATACATGTCCTTATGGTATGATTATGTGAGAATGATATACATGTAATGGTTATACGATTATGTGTGATTCATTTGTGTGAGCCATAATATGATTATCACGATTGTATTTACGTAGCGTTGAAGATTTGCTTGAGGTAAGCGATAAGCTTGAACTCCCAACTTATGTTCTTTTGTTACGTGGCCTTGTCGGCATTTACCTACGATTGTGGCACTTGTCAAAGCCTTGTTGTATTTACGTGGCATCGTATTTTTGGTATTTCTGTGGCCTTGTCGGCGGTTGTGATTGATTTATGATTGTGAGATGTTTTAGCTGTGTGCTTGGATATTGTTTGGGAGTAGAGTAGTTGGTTATTGAGAGGTGTTGGTTGGAGTTATGCGTGACTTTGAGGTGACTTGAGTATTAGGATGTGACCCTATAGTTGAGATGATTAGGGGTTAGGTGGCTCTCCTTCCTTGCAGGATAATGGCGTCTTTATTGGCCTTATACTTAATTAATATAAAGATGCGGTTGGCCTTATAACTTAGTGTATAAGTGTGGTTGGCCTTATACTTAGTGTATAGAGTGCGGAGTTGGCACTTATCTTGGTGTATAAATGCGGTTTGGGCTTTTATACTCCGGTATAAGTGCGGTTTGGCCTTAGCATAACCCATTGTCGGTCTTGGTGTGATTGTCGATTGAATTAAGATTTCTGCGGGTAGACGGATTGGCGAGGCACGTAATGCATTAGAGGTTGGTTTAGTTGTGGGGATATGAGAGATAGATGGTTTGATGACTAGAGTTATAGTCGTTGTTGAGTCTCTGTGATTTTATTCTGGGTGATTGCGTACCTTATTGAGACTTGGTATTATATCTTGACATGATATGGCCTTATTAGGTAGTCTTGGGTATATGCATGTTTATTCATATTTGACTACGATATCTATTCACAATCTCGTTTTGTTGTCTTTGTCGGCAATTATCTTGATTGTTACTGATTTAGACTTGCGCTTGTCGGCAACTATTTTGTATTCGGGGATATGAGTATTTACTCTCGGTTATAGGCATTCTTGTCTTTTTGGAGATATGTTGTATATATGGAGTTGGTTAATGGATGAGATACCTTTTGAATGAGTACATTAGGTACAGAAATTATAAACCGAAGTTTCTGTTAATTTATCGATGATGTTGATGATATTTTATATATGGTGAAAAACTGGATTCAAATGTGTTAGAATATAAGTTCTGGTCTAACCCCGACGTTGGTACCATTGAGGTAAAAGTTAAGGTATGTAAATGAAATTTGGGAGATAATTCCGTTATAGGTTATCTTGATTTAAGACATATATTGCTCGGTTTATTAAGAAATGAAAAGAGTTGGAGGTCTTATGAAACATTTAGATGTCATAGGAGGTGTATGACTATGGTGAGGAAGTAGCACTTTAGGTAGACTAATGATAAGTGGTTGAGTTATTGTATGCTATATTATGAGATGTTGAGATATATGTTTGAGTTGTTGTATGTTTGAGTTGTATATTATGTCGGAAATTAGCTATACTTCAGAAAGATAACAAATAGAAAGATATCTCTTGTGATTAAGGTGTACTGTGAGTAAGTTGTTGACGTGGTGTGAGTTTATCGGTGTTAGTTGGAAAGCCATTAAGGAAAGATTTATAATGTGGTGAGTAGCATATAAAATATAACTCTTGAGGCATATAGTCTTTGAATAGGTAAGGGACTTGAATTATCCTTTTTTGTATGATAAGGTGGGTTAACTTATATGATATTTGTATTCACTGAAGCTACTAGGCCCGACTCCTATTTCCACATGGGGCGTTTTGTTGTTGTGGGATGACGAGATCGTTGGCGAGTAGGCTGCGTACTGCGGAGGTGGCGATGGTGGAACTGAAGACCTCAGCAGTCATACTTTATATTCTTTGGAGTTTTTTGTTATGCGTAATAATTATTGTTGTCTTGAGTTGTAAAAACAGGTTGTTTGATGTTGTATTTAAATTATTACTCTCCGGTTGTTGTAGTGTTGGTTAGTTACTTTAGATGGATGAGTTGTATTATTTTATTATAACGTTAAATGAAGTCATTGTTTTTGTTATCCATGCGTTGGTGACTACGATTATTCGGGTTGATGGCAGATTGACCTCGGGGGGGCCCCGCTTTGAGGCGAGGTCGTTCTGAGTAATTGAATCAAAGATTTCACGCCGATATGTAATAAAAATTAATTAAAATGGATTGGAGAGAGTAATAATGTTCAATAAAACCTCATGTAATAATATTTTGATCTTATGTAGAAAGCATCAATAAATTGAAAAAGTTGAGGTTTAATTCCTGTGTGGATTGTCTTATAGTAGTTCAACTTTCAAGCTGAACCAATTTTTCTCCATGATCATTAAAATACCACATTCAATCAAAAGCGAAAAAACAACATGCATGATTAATATTCCTAAACATTTCCTACGAAAGATTCGAAAAGTTTCTATTTTTGAATTTATTGAAATGAAACATTAATGTAATTTTGAAGTTACTTTGTTTCCAAAGAAATAACTATAATTCATTGTTTTGAGAATATATATCTTCTACCATATAAAAGTCTTCTTATATATGACTTATGAAAACTTTACAACGTGTAAGATAGTGACATCCATTTAGATTTAACGAAGATATAACATATATGACTCATAAAAATTACAACTGATGTAAAAGATAATTACGATTGTCCATTTAGATTTAACTTTTAGATACTTTTCAAAATAATACTAATTAGGAAGATATTTTATTTAAAATTATAATTTTTCGTTAAAATTTTATTTAAAACATTTTAAATTACGTAATATTTATTTCAATATACCCATATGTTCTTATTTTAATTTAGTTAATAAGATTGAACATTTATATTTGTTATTATATCTTATACAAATATCTTTTAATCGGTTAATCAATTTTTATTTTATAGTATTTATTCAAATTATAAATTATTTAAATAGTTTTCATTTTATCATAATTATAAGTCACTTAACCTATTTTACACCATATTTTTCAATATATCCTTAATTAATGAAATAAAATATTTCACATAAAATAGTACATAATAAAGCTTCTAGTTTTGAGAGATTATGTTTAACCATGAAATAAAAGATTAATGAATAGTAAATTATAAAAATAAAATAAGAACCTTTGGATCCATTAATTAATATTAAATGAAGGTTAAAGGGTAATCGCGTATCGATATCTTTAAAAACAAAAAAAAACATAAGTGACTTATAATTTAAATAGTAAGTAGTATAACTTATATTGAGTTTCTAATATTTTATCGTTTCCCAAATGTTTTTATAATATTTTAAATATTTCTTATTTTATCATTCGAAACTATATGAAAATGAAACTTTTGAACCCGTGATAACATCTGAATAATAATTAAATTATGATTAAAGTTTGGTTAAACACTTATAATGTTTCAATTTCAGTTTTGTTGTTAATTACTTCAGTTCGTTAGTTAATTACTTGAATTTTAATTTTGGTTTGTCAATTACTTTAGTTGGTTTGTTAATTATGTCAATTTCAATTACAATTTTGATTTCAATTATCTTAGTTGGTTCAATTTCAATTTTAGGTGGTTTATATTTCAAGTTTATTATTAATTGGGTGAAATATATCATTGATGAATAAATAAAGAGTAAAATTATTAATGATAATAAAGTTGTAGTTTCAATGGTCGTTACTTTTCATTTATTTAATATCTGTAAATTTTTAAAAATCGTTTAATCTTGTTATTTTCTTAACTATAATTTTTTAATTTTGGATTATGAAATGAATACCCGCATTTGAATCCTCGATCTGCCCATGGTTCTATGTGGAAGATGTTGGGTTTTATGGATTAAAATAACAGTTATCTAGCAGGTGCAGGTACTCACAGAGATTATAAAAGCGATAATTAATTAGAGATTTGTATGTACCTTACAACTTGAAGTTGTAGAATATATGATGAGAGGAGGCTCAGAGTGACAGTAGGTTTTCTCCCAGAATGTAGTCCAGCGCTGACGATTGTCAGGCCACTTAGTCGGTTTCTTAGAGCAATTAAAGTGAACAAATGAAAAATAAGAGGAAGAAAAGATGGGTTTTCTTCCCATGTTAATTTGAACAAAAGAGGAGTGTGAAGGAGAGGTTTTGCTTTCATCTTTTTTCTAAAACATGAATAATGAATGAGCTATTTTCTTCTCCAAAAGTGGCTTATTTATAGGCATCAAATGTCCTACTTTTTAGGCTTTTATGGAGAGTTAAGCAAAACTCTTCCACTTTCTTTCTATGTGTTTTAGTCGACTAGAATAGAAATTGGGAAGGTTACAGAATTTTCTCAACATGCACAAAATAAAGGCACATGAAAATTAGTAGAATATTGAATAATGATTCTCTGAAAATTCAGCTTGCTCTTCGCATAGTAGTCGAGCAATGTCACATCCGGGACTCGATTTTTCCTCGATTCGCCCATTATTCAGCTTTAAGCAGGAAGTTATAATCATATTATAGTTTGATCGTGTTGTAGGTGTGTGACCCTGCTAGGCTCGATTGACAAGAGTAATATATTAATTTATGTTAGCGAGCATGTCCCACAACCTAGTAAGCAATGTGGCTAAATGTCGATGCGAGTTAATGCAATATGTCGGTGTCGAACAATCAAACATATCTAAACTTATATTATTTGAATATAAGTAAATATAAATAAATACGTTGTACAATTAAATTATTCGACATACGTATTTATGAGATCAATATCTATTTCAAACAGAGAAGAAGATGCTTGATGCAGTTATGAGCCGGCGTGCATAGTTAAAGAAGCTGGCGAATGAAGCCCATTATGTATATATAAATATAATTTACTTCGATATTGCTACTTTTCACGGTTACGTGCTGCCGGAGGTGCCGATTCCGGAAGGGTCCCAACATTTAAATTTGAGGATTTCGCGAATGCGAAAAGATTGAGTCGAGAGGTGGTGGATTTACTTAGTGAAAATAAATTGACAAGACAATTGTACGTCATCAAGAATATCGCTATCCAGACCAATGAGTTAGAAGATATAGACACGAAGAGGAAACAAATTCGGCGTCACACCTTGGCCCATGTCGTGACGTTATGAAATGCCTAGGCGACACACAATTAGTTGATTATGAGAATACTCGAATTGATGATGCAATACGATAACTCGATAAGAACTGATTGTCATGGTTGATTATCCAAATCTCTTACTCCATCCATACTAAATGGTTGTCATGCTTGATTTAAGTACTCAAAATTGACAAATTTTTACCCCCCCATCTATAAATATAATTTTGATTTGCATAATTTAATGTCAATATTAAAGTACATTGAAAATATTATTATTTGATAATTTTAACCAAATATCATACAACAAAAATAAAAATATTTGAATTTAACATTTAATCTATCAAAAATCCAAATTTAAACAGTGGCAATCTATTGGGGATGGAGGGAGTATTAGATATGTATCTTGACACTTTTTTAATTTCAATTGTTGAATTATATAGTTAAATATAATATAAAATATCACATAATAATTTAGATATATATTCTTTAATAGTAATTTGTTGGATTGAAAAAATTATTTTTCAATTCATAATTGAATAATTATCATACAAAAAAATTTAGTATGAGTAGACTAATAGACTTATTTGAAACAACAATAATGATAGTATGATAATTAATATGTAGAGAGATTTGTCGAGAGAACTCAAGAACAATTGTTTGACTATGTTAACGTTTTGACTCTGAGATTTTTTATAATACTATTGTGTTGTTGAAGTTGTCCTATTGAAGACGAACATTAGACTCTCGTATGCTATTAGTATATAATTATATTATATTTTATATTTTAGAGACTAGGATGTGTTATGAGACTATATTTTTTGCCTATTTTTAGAGAGAAATTAATATCTTTTCATAATATATATTAATTTTATTATTAGTATCATTTTATACGTAAAATGTAATTAATAATTAATAGTGTGAAAGGGAAAGCCTTGGCCCCATATTTAAATAGTAAGATAAGATAAGATTTGTTGAAATAAGTATAGCTAGGGAATATTCTTTTGTGGTTATTTTGTGCCCTTGTAAATATCATCATCGAACATAACGCAGACTATATGTGAAATATGGAATTGTAATAACATAGGAGTAACTGAAATATTGTAATGAATGAATGATGCTATAAAACGAATCTTGTACTCTAATACGATGTTCTTGCTCATTATTTCACCACCTCTAAACCAGAAAGGGTAGAGTAGTAAACATATAATTATTGTAATTGAAAATAATATGCATTAGGTCCACTGAATTAGGTATCCTTGACATAACTATTTTTGACGGAAAAGATATCTACTTCCATACCTCTTTAGTCTTTAGTACTTGTTTGCTATGTAAAATTATACATGTATTGAAGAAGTCATGATTGTTATCATGTAATTTTTCATGCATGACACACTCTATCAAAAAGTGAGTGATATCAAATAAGGCATAAAATGGAGGTAGCGAATCTTATTTTGTGATTTTCAAATAATTTTTTTTATTTAAACGTATTAAGATTTTATTGGGTCCATTAAAAATTCATATATATAATTTATCTACTAAATGGATTGAAAACAAATCCTTTAAATTCACTTTCAATATATTCTCGTTAGTTATAAATTTATCATTAACACCATGTATACTTAAAAATTCATATATATAATTTATCTATTAAATGGATTGAAAACAAACGCAATTAGAAAATTTTTGCAAAAAAACCAACTATTGTCATATTTTAAGGTTTTAAATATTTTCTCTTTCTAAAATCTCTTCAAAATAATCCCTCCTCTTTTTTGGGAGGTTTTCATGGGTTGTTAATTTCTTCTTTTTCTCGTCCTACCTCTTTATTTCAATATCATCTTTTATCTTCTCATTGTTGTTGACCCTCCTTCGAGAAACCTTCATTACATTAGACAAAAACATCTTATACCAAATCATTTGTCATCATAAAAATAATAAATGGAATCCCAAAGTTTGATGTTTTTGATACACCAATGATTTAAGATAGAAATAATAAGCTAAGGTAGCTCCTCCTCCCTCAATTAATTGGTTTATTGTTTTGTATATATGCATGCTCATTTCGTCATGTATATATCAAGATTCCCTCAAGTAAGATGGGAATTATTATTGCATCAAGAAGTGGAGGAGTTGCTTCTCCTATAGCTTTTCTTTTTCCTTGGATCGTGTAGGTGTGCTGTTATCAAGGTGATGATGGATTCTTAATTATTTTTTTCATTTTTGGTTATATCGTTTAAAATCTAAGACAATGAATCAAACTTAAGATATATAATATTTTCGCTTTGTTATTGTCATGAAACAATAGATAGAAATTAAAATTATTCTTGAAATGCATATATCAATACCTAATGATTTTCTTCTTCTTCTTTATTTGGCTCTTTTTAACAGGAGAAGGAACCAATTCTTCGCATCGATTTGGTTATTCCCAATCTTATTTTCCATAAATTGTAGAGCGGGCCAAACTCGACTTGTAGTGTTTCTTTCATTGAAACAAAGATGAAGGGGATCTCTAAGGGGTTCAATAAGTACATTACTATATGCTCATTTGGTAGTATTATCATCATCATTATTGAAATTTTATTTATTTATATAACTTCATTGTTGGTAAAAGTTTACTTAACCCGCCGGGCATGAATTCTCTCCGGACTAATTATGTTAATCTTAAAATTTAATAACGGTTCTTAGCTCATCATCTTCTTGGTTATTGTATTAATTTGTAATTCATAATATATATTTATCTATCGGGTTACTTTTAATTTGTACATGAAATGAAGGCAACAAAATGCATTATGATTACAAACTCAAAAAGGTAACCAAAAGACTTAAGAATTATTGTTACGCTTTAGACTTAATAACATATATAATTGGTACTTCTAGGAATTCATTTTTATTCGTCACCTTCCTTTAAAAAACAATTTGTATGATTATATTATCTCTTGCAGTTGTGAAGGAGGAAGAGATGCAAATTGGTTGTCCGACAGATGTAAAGCATGTGTCACATATTGGCTTTGACGGTTCCTCTGGTAGTTCCCCTAGTTGGGTATGTAAGAGATCGAACAGCTCCAATTTTTCCTAAAGTTTATATGGTTAATAATGAGAACTTTATATTGAGTGATATTTTCAATTTATATGATGAGTTGACTGGACATAGATTTAGAGACATTAATTCTATGAGTGTGTATGATATGTAACTTGTGGTCAAAAGCATAGCAGGTGTCCTGAAATAATAGGGTCACATCTTCAAATAAGTCCCTTTTAATAATAATAAAAATAAAGTAATCATATAAAATATAAAAATCAGTTATATAGACTATTCATTCAAAAGTTTTGTTACGAGAAGTAAAAGCAGTCATTTGAAAATTGAAATTCTCACTGGCGTCTTTGAAGCGAAATACGTAATCAGCTCTTTGTATTTAATTTTAGCATGACGTTAACGAGCCAAAATCGTAACCAAATTAACTTCGGCGTTCTTTGAAGTAAAAGCGATAATTTTTAAATTTTTTTCTAAAAAATGGCTTGCATTTTAAATGGGGTCGTAACGAATAAGCCATAATAACTACCCTAAAGCGGAGCTGGGTCAAACATTATCCTAAAAAAAAACTGACTTGTTTGTTGTTTCATATTATTTGTTGCATAGATGAACAAATTCGATACGGGACCTGATTTCCAATCATCTTCAATTGGTGCCGCTGATTCTACTCTTTCACCATGGACCTCTCAAGGTTTGATGTGTAGTGAAGCATTCTTCCACTTCATATTTAAATCTATATGTATGTATTTACTATTATTGTTCGTTTGTTTGTTTGAAGTGGATGAATGTGAATCGAGGATATTTGTGTTCGTCCATTTGATATTTCATTTTTAATTGATTTTAGTTAATGAAGCCATGAAGGTTAAACTCTTCTTACTTTTTAACCATGTTCATGATTTACATTAAGCTTTTAATAAGACGTGAAAGAGGTGAATATCACTTTTTAGCTCTCTAACATATTGATTCAACTCGTTTAATTTTGCATGTTCTAAGAAAACATATTGTATTCGACAACATGTTGTTACAGTCACTTGATTATCGTCATATATAGCTCGTTACTACACTACTATCTACGCTTCCCAAATTTTCGTTTTTATCATGCTTTAAATATTAGTTCACATTTGAATTTTTTAACAGATTCGGATAACATGGGACAACAATCTACAGAGGCTCCTCCTAAACCTAAGAAGCTAAGACGGAAGAAGAAAAAGTCTTCGACGACATCCTCTCCAAGAGCTGGTGGGGTCAAAATAAAGACGTCGAGGAAGTCAAAATCGAAGTTAGTTGAAGGAGTCAAGGAATTGTCTGTCCATTAAATTAAATATGAAGGTGGCATAATATTGAATTTGTTCATAAGAGAGATCTCCATATATATATAAATGTGTTTTTCACATTCAAATGAAATGCATGTAGCAGCATGTTGAATGAAGAAAAAGATGTAATTTTAGAAAGTGGAAAATTGCATAGCGTGACATGTAGAAATGCGACTCACCGGTCCATGTACGATTCATACTAGATCTGACCAACTGCCCATCCTACCTCCTCTACATTCTTGACAATAGGTATTGAAGATAGACTAGAGATTTATCTGACTATCAATTGATCCTGGATTGGGAAATGATTATTCTTTTCTATCTTCTGTTATTCCTCTAATTTATTGTATTTTCTTTCTTGTATTCTTCCTTTGCTCAGGTATCCCACGGCATTGATTATTTGTAATTTTATGATGATAATTTAATTCTTATTATATTTATCAAAAAATAATTATGTTGCTTGCTTGCATTAGCATCACGAATTTTTTTTAAGACTATGATGTAATTTCATAGAACATTATACTACTCCTATTAATTATGTTGTAATCTAGTTCACACCATACAACAATGTGTGATTTGATATTATTCACCAATATTACTTCAACATTGGATAGCAACTAAGGTATTCATATTAAAATACTGTTTTCACCAATAGCGTGATTGAGAACTTTAGTTGAAACATTTACGTTTAATTTCTTCCTGCCCTTGAACTTTATCGAATTATTCGGTTGTAAAAGCTAGCTTTCTGTATCGAATTCGGGTTGTCCACTTGAACATTACTGACGAATCGTAATGTACTTGAATTAATAAGCTTCGATCGGGTTGCTTTAGACTAACTATAATAGGTTAGATTGCTCACTCGACTAAGCTATGATCGATCATGTGTCTAACCGATTATAGTTTTAATGAAGGAGAAAAATGACGTTATGCAAATCTTAAATTGATCAAATTCTGTATTTTCAAATTATTATGGTTTAATATAATATAATTCGATTTTACCATAATCAAAAAGTAGATTGTGGTCAAATTTTAACACAAAAAATGAGCGAAATTCCTAATGTTGGTGATGGACTAACCGTGCGGGGCGCTTGGCGTTGGCGTATCAGCGTTTTTTAACACCGTATACCTTAATAGATTTCAAAAGCGTAATAACGACCCCTTGATACCAAATGTCTATTATGCTTTCTTTACGCGTAAGCTTATAAATAGTAGTGCATAAAAAGGTTTCGCCTGCATTGTAAACATCAATTTGTCAAAGAAATAATTAAATTGATTAAGGCAGTTAATCAAATTAATTGAAAGATCGAACACATGAAAAGAAAGCCCACGTGGCTAGATTAGGGTTCTCGATTGAACCACAGAAATTCAAATCAAACCACCGGACGGGAACAAGGATTCCCGTCATCGAAGCCTGGAATAAATCAAAGTCAAAACGAGGGTTTCTACATTAATTAACCACTAAGTTCGAACTTCCGAAAGTGGGTTCTCGAGAAACTTGACCCCTTATTTAAATGTCGGATAAAATTAGGGCTCGAAAATCCTAATTTTATTGATAAAATAGGCCAAAAGCGAGGTGATCCGAAGGCCACGTGGCTCAAAATGAAGAATCTATAAACCACGGGATTTAAAATAAAGACTCCATGAGAGCTTTGTTGTGTAAAATCAGATTCCCGCGCGAGTTTTGGGGATCAAAATCGCTCGGGGTAGGTGTGATGCAAAAATCAAAGCTCCAAAAGATCCGAGGTCAAAATGAAAATATCCTTGACCTAGAAAAAGAATCCGGAACCTTCCTATATCATAAAAGAGGCGCCCAAATACATTGCTTGATCATCAGTAATTTCAGTCATCAGATGGTCGAATGCGCCTCAAAATTCAACGGTCGAATGTTGATCGCTTTGAAATCAAACCGACGATCGGCGAGTATTTGAGGCCCGAAACATATAAATACCCCCCGTTTGGCTGACTTTTTCATCCTGAATCATCCGTGCAAATTCAAAAATACACCTGAAACTCTGAAAATACGGAGAAGCGGCTGCAGAAATTTAAGTTAAATCTTTGAAGACGCCCCGGCGAAACACCGCGTGGTAGCTGGAAAATATACCTCCAGTGGCCATAGGCGCTAAGGTAGGATTATTGCACAAGCGCAATAATCCTTCCAGGATGAAGCGAAATCTAATGAGAATCGGCCGAAAGGTTCTCGAGAGAGCGCTTCAAATATTGAGGATTAAGCTCACGTAGCCCACGATTATTCAAAAACTTGGATGAACACGATAAATTTCGGGTTTGATTCATCCAAATCCCAGAGATATAGGAATGAGCGGCGTTAGGTCATATATATAGATTAGGCGAGGAAGCAGCTCACTAAGGCCCATGCAGTTGATCGATATCATAAAAAGGTTGGAACCTTCCGCTGTACTACGTAAACTTCTACCGGCAAACAAAAGGCTGCTAAAATGGTTGTAGTGAAGCTTGAAGTGGGAACTGCCATGCTTAAATCAGTAAGGCCAAATCTCGCTAAGTTCGAAGTATGATGGAATTTAAGCGCCACCAAGAAAGAAAAGAAAGAGCGATTCTGAGACTTCATCAATCGGTGGAGAACACGAACCTCCAAATGAAAAAAATAGACTCTCCAGTCGTCCGGCCGTCGGCGTATGCATCCAAGGGAATGCGTTGGGACTTGCGATGCATCGTGCGAGAATCTTTCGAGCGTTGAAGCTAACCTTGAGGGCCGATGATATGGAACTCAACATTGCTGCAAATAAAGGGCACGTGTCCTCCCTTTGCCAGCTCTGCTGTGACCAAGTATGATTCAGAGGCGAGAGAGAATTCCAAACTCGAAAGGAAAGAAGAAGAGGCCCCGACTTCTAAAGCGACAAAATTCGCGCGAGAACCAAGAAGGTTGAGGAGGACTTCGACTTTGGAGGCGAGAGAGCGCCTCACTCTCAAGAAATGCGGGAGGAATATCCGGCTGCTTGACTTTGGCAATGGCGGCGATGTTTGATGAGGCGGCGACGAAAAACTCGCAGAGTACCAAAGTCCAAAGAGACCGAGGAGGCAAAATAAAAAGCCTGAGCCCAACACGCAGAAGTATCGCCCAATACTAGGGCATCCCCATTGAAAGTGCTTCATATTCAAAGAAGCTGGTGATGGATGCTTTGCAAGAAGAGAGCGATTACCTTGGAGGGAAGTCTCTTGGGCAGCGCCAACCACCGCCATCGTTCAATTCTTGAGGGTCAAGGTGCACGAAGGTTTTGGAGAGCAAGCATCTAGGGAAAGCATGGGGCGACTTCTCGAACGATGAGGACCACGAAGTATGCATGTATGTGTTGGTCGGCCAAAGACTCGGCTACTGTGGCTTGGCTGAGGGTGGCCAGCTTTAACAAGTCTCCATACTTTTTCTTGTTACATTCAGACACACCACAAGAAGATGATGCTCATAATAAACCTCTATGTGACAGGCTACATAGCTAGTCGGATAAGTAGAATCTTTGTGACGGAGGATCATTTGTGAGCATCCTTTCGGCTCCCGGACTTTGAGGCTGGTAGGCATCTCAGAGACTTCTGGTCCAGCGTTATAATTCAAGGCTTTAACCAAGGCGGGGCTGAACCACGGGAAAATGAAGTACACTAACGGTGATCGGGGAGTTGGAGACCGCATGTGGTTCACGTAATAGATCACCCGAAGGTCCCCATCTGATATCTCTGGGAAGACCTTGGATCTCTGATAGTAATCTTTGTCCTACGCTTCACGATTCCTTTGAAGTATTTAAGAATGGGTTGGAGAAAGCGATCCAAAGGCGGATGAGAATCCGTTCATGATCGAAGAATCCCCTTTCTTGGAGTGCCAAATACTCTGAAGGAGCAAATCCCGGCGTGAAGAAGGTTGGGGCGCCCTGAGCGACTTCGCCGCTGGCTATCTCGACATTACAAGAAGCGGAGAAGATCTAGTTCAAGCACTCAGGCACGACCGTACCCCTCGCTCAATCCGAAAGGTAGCACAGTCCCCGCTTAAGGTTTCGTAACGAAGAGTAGCGAGGCATGGAAACATGGGCCGAGAAAGCACAACTCCCTCTGCAGGCATGGTACAAGGCACGTGGGGTGGGCGACACCCATAAGGCGTAAAAACGGGAAAGATGAATTACATCAAGAACTGTTCATGGGGTTTAGGAGATGCGTTGAAACCGTCCATTAGCTGGCGATCAACATACCCATCGATAAGCCCAGGCAGGTTGAACTCAAAAGGGAACAGAAACCCCAAGTGACTCATCCTCATCCCATGGGGGCAATTACATGGAGAAATCCAACTAAAACAGAAGTTGTGCTCCTAGACGAACAAGGACCGGGCTCAGGTAAACAACCTCGGAAGAGCATGCGAGGTAGATTGGAGGAGATGCCGCCCACAAAAGCGAGCCGGCGTCTTTCCCTCACATACTTGGTGAAGAGGGAAATGCGATACCAAAAGATTCGTGAATCGTCTCCGGGGTTAGAAGAGGGCGTGAAGATCACGGTGGATGAATTGAAAGAAGTCAGCACCAGTACGGATGATGAACCCGCGACCAACTTCGTGTCCCCTTGGCTCACAGAAACAGGGGAAGAAGATGCTAAGTATGGCATTGCTCAAAAGAATTCAAAGGCGCTGCATGGACGCCTAAAGAAGGCGGGGCTAGACTCGAAGATAGCGGGTCCACGGCAGCAGTGAAAGAAAGTATAAAACCCGTGAATAGCGGAGGTTTCGCCGAGTTGGTGCAACCATTAGAAGTAGAGGTGAACAGTTGATATTTGGTTTCATACGAGAAGTTTAGTACCCAACATGGCTAGCCAACATAGTACCGGTTAGAAAGAAGAATGGGCAGATCAGGGTATCGCATTAGACTTGAAGGCTTGAATGTGCATGTCCCAAAGTTCCCAGCACCTTTATACGAGTTAATGATAGGCTACCCATGCGGCCACGTGTACAACATTCATGGATGGATCGTCGAGGATACAACAGTTAGAATGTACGAAGATGAAGAGCTCACAGCCTTCCGGACTCCCAAGGGAGTGTATACTGTTACTAAGTCGTACCGCCGGATTAAGAATATGCATTGTACATACCCGAGGAAGGCTATACAGGTGTTCGGCGATATTACACTGCAAACGTAAATATTGTGGCGACGTGGCCAAAAATCACGCAACAAAATGGATCATCCCAACTAAGATTTGAAGCGGTTTTTGGCGGCTAAGGCGTTATCAGCTAAAGATGAACCCGCTCAAATGTGACTTCGGTGTTGCTTAAGGAAATTCTGAGCCGTGGTTCGGAGACATGGGATCGAGATCGAGCAAGCGAAGCTTGATGCCATCATGTAACTCTACGGAACCACGTAACCTACGAGCTCAAAACTGCAAGGAAAGTTTAGCGTACTTAGTAGCTTAAATCTCGAATCTAGCGAGAAAAGTGTCGACCTTTAGGCAAGTTAATGAAAGAAGGGCATTCCGCTTCGATAGGATGAAAGATGTTCTATAAGCGTTCTAGAAAGTCAAGGAGTATCGATGAACCCTCCGGTGTTGGGTGAGAGCCCGTACAAAGGAAAAACCACTTATAATACGTGGTATGAGGTTGAATCCGTGGGGGGCATTACTAACTTGAAAATGAAGAAGTTAAAGAGAATGCTTTCTATTACCCAGCCGTCAAGAATGACTCGAATGAAGTGAACTACTCGCGCGTCGAAACTATGCTAGCCACGATATTCCTTATTCAAAAGTTGGCATTACTTCAGCGCACACGGTTCGCGATATCGAAACGAATCAATAAAGTATGTGATGGCGAAACCCGTGTTTTCAAATCGGTGCTTGGTGGTACTGCGATTTGGCGATTTGAAATGTCTACGTATCCGCGAGAAGGCCGTAAAGGCGGAGATACTAGTGATTTCTTGGCGGACCACACCACTTTACCGGCGAATAAGGAGTTATGTATTGACCTCACGATGAATTTGATGAGCATAGACATAAGACCCCGTGGAAAATGTATTCGATGGTCTTGTGCGCGGGGAAGGCGCGAGGCGGGAATGGTCTTGATTCTCCTGACAAGATATGTTGCCTCCTTCCACTTATTTGAGCTAAAAGGTGTTCGAACAACATGGCAGAATATCAAGTACTCATCCTAGGATTAGAAGTAGCTATTGAATTAGAGATACCTCAACTCGAAGTATACGGAGATTCGCAATTGATCATCAACCAAATGACGGGAGAGTATGAGGTTAAGCACGGGTGGTCACCACGGATAAGCTGGCAGTTGTATATGATCCGTAGATAGAGTATTGATGCAGCGTGTTTCTAGAAAGATGAACAAGCGGGGCTAACGTTTTAGCGGTCGCTTTCTTACATAGCTTATCCGGGGAAAGGAAGTGAGTATCAGGTATGTGAGAAATTGGGTACTTACCCTGCTTCGGGAGCCACAAGAATATGAAACATAAGACGAAGAAGAAGTCATGAGTGCGCGGTAATTCGATGGCTCTCTGATTGGAAACTGACCTTTCATTGACTACTTCCAACATGGAAGGCTACCGGATGACTTAAAATAAAAAGCTGACATCAGAAGGAGGGCTCCTCGCTTCTTGTATTATCATGGCACTTTGTTCAGAAGATCCTTTGAAGAGATGCTACTACGATGTCTATCAAGCACTGAAGCAGCTCAAGCCGTAGCAGAAGCACATGCAGGAGTATGTGGGGCGCTGATCCGAACTAAAACTACGCTTCAGCATCAAAAGAATGGGATATTGCGGCGATGATGGTCAAAGCATTTGCGTCTGTGAGAGCATGTAAAACACGGTACCATTACCCGATTTTATCCATCGGCTTTGAGCGTGGCCATTCGATGCATGGGGACTTGATATGGTAGGACCTATGCCATGGTCTAAAGAAGGATATACGTATATCCTAGCCGCTACAGATTACTTCTCCAAATGGGCAGAAGAAAAACCAATAATGAGCGGTAAGCAAGAGGAGGTGGCAGACTTCATCAAATCCAATATCATCTATCGATACGGGGTTCCAAAATATATCATTACAGATAATGGGAAGGCATTCGATAAGAGGATGATAGCAGACCTATGCAACAAATTCAAGACAGGAAAGTATCGCTCCGCATATACTACCGAAACTGATGGGCTAGCGGAAGCATGAACATTGTGCAATCTCATGAAGAAGACGGTGAAGAAGTCCCGAAAGGACTGGCCAGCCAAGATGGAGGAGGCGCTCTGGGCATACCGAACTATGTTCGAGAACGCGACAATGACGCCATTTCTATTTCACAGTTTTATGGGACCGAGGCTGTTCTACCACTAGAGGTACAGATCCCCTCACTCAGAGTGGCAGTAAATGAAGGGCTCGCTCATGTAGACAATATGCTCCTAAGACTACAATAATTTGGACTCATTAGGCAGAGCGAGAGGCTCGTCGCCCAACAAAGAAATTTGAATAAGCATCAATCGAAATCCACAAACTACGACAGAAGGTGGCTCACGATCATATCAAGCGGGTGGTATGGTGCTCGTTTGTGATAAGGCCGGTCCATCACACTTAACAAAAAATACCAAGTTGATGCCTAAATGGGGCCGAGTACATACATTATCTGTCCCCATCCTAGCGGGCGTACTTGATGACAAATGGCGAAGGGAAGCAGGTGAACTATAAGTAATTACATTTACACGAGCGATAATACCCTTGAAAATATAAATATACAGTTCACATGGTAGAGCATAAAACACCTAACGGCTCATGGTAAAAGAGAGCATAAGCGCCCTAACAAGCTCATGGGTAGAGCATAAAAAACCTAACACTTCACGGATAATAGGTAAACTGTCACCCCAAATGAACTCGTTTGACGCGATCACTGAGGGATGCCTGAGTAAGTAAGCGATTCGGTAAGTCCGAGTTCGGTCGTACCTATCAAATTCCACTTTGGTTCACAGAACTCTTATGAAGACAAGTGAAGAATAAGAAAAACAATATGAAGCAAAATGAATACGGCACGTTATACGAATTGAGGATCCATACATGTGTTCATAAAGCATAAAAGCAAATAAAAGTACAAGTCAATGCCAAGAGCTGAAGTCGTGATAGTCGGAGATGGGAAGAAGCCTCTCCGGACTGTTCTGGCTCGCGAGACAGAAGACTCGTCTTCCATGAGAATCCACTTAGTTGTTCAACAATCAGATCGATGGCTTTTACTCGAATAGCCGAATCTTAGCGGCCATGTAACATGCTTATGGCGCAAAGCATGAACTGTGGATTCTTGAAGGTGGCGGCGACTAGCGGCGATAGAGAATGAAACATAAGAAGAGGATGTATCACTTATAAGATCGCGTCGAGGCAGCTCGTTTCACTACAAGTTAGCGACTAAAAGATTTCGGCCTACATTTGGTCCTCGCGTACACGTAGTCGATCTGATGGAATGGTGTAGAGATCACCTAGGTATTGAAGATGACTACGATGGAGCTCCTCGTACCAATCGGCCCGACAAATTGGCTCATGAAAAGAAATCCTCGAGGCGCGCCCCATAGAAACAAACCCGATGGCGAAACGAGATCAGTGGTATTGGCCAATGCCTTACGAACACGCCCTTAATTCTACCAAAGTCTTATTTTCGAGAGAAGCGAGAAGCTACCCAGGCGTTCATGCAATCGTGAGATATCTCAAATACGGAGGAGCTACGGGTGGTAGCCGTGACACAAACAAGAGACACGCCAGCAGAAATAGCAGGCAGGGGTGATGATCATTTGGAAGCATATAACATGAGCAAATCAAGATAAATCAAGCCGTAAAGAGTGCCGGTGCAATGGTGCATCCACACTTCAAAGAAAGATAAACACAAATCCAAAGACACGCGTCAATAGGGGTGCTTATCCTAACTCGTAAGGAAGCCTTAATCCTTGATAGAGTAGCAGTGAGAGGCGACAATCAAATCCCCAACTCATGAATTACTTGCGCTGTTGAATCAAATCAAAGAAAAAGTGAGAGTGAAGCAAACACCCAAGAAGAAGGTTGGAGAAAGCAGTAGAGAGCCGTTCACTTGCTTTACTAACGTCCACTTAAAAAAGTCGGTGAGGGCGAATTTAAAAACCAAAATAGAACAATTCCGAAAGCAAGTGGTCAAGAGAAAGCAAGAGAACTTTCCCTTACTCACTCAATACCACTAAAACTCATGGTTGCTCAGACCAAAATGGAGTAGAATGGGGATATGCATACTACTACCTCACCGCGAGCTATGACCCAATGACAGAGCATCCAGCGAAGAATGATAAGAGAACTTGCTCGACATCCCCCAAGTCGTGAAGCTCAACTTACAAAACAAGAATAGAAATCAAGCAAGTAGCGGGGGAAGGGGAAGGGAGCGTTCTAAAGTCCCTTTATGAAAGTTCCAACCACATGCTACATGGAATACGAAGGCAAGTGTGCGAGAAGCCATATCGAAGAAAGCGAATAAAGCAAGCAACCCAGGCAAAAACCGGCATGTAGTCTCATCGGCAAAGCAGAAGGCTTAAGCGGTCCGAGAAAATTCAGGAAAAAGCGAGCACGAAACTAGACTTCGAGAGATGAGCACGTAAAATTTGAATCACCCAATCGAAGTTACGATCTAGAACAATTTACCGAAATCTGGCTGCGGTTAATCGACTCGAACCCTTAAAAGTCAAAACTTCAGGACTCGTATCTCGACTTCCAAAAGCAATGGAAGAGCCACCTATCAAAATGACCGTCTCATAACAAGCTTTACATATATATAAAGAAGTCTCAAAACAGATAAGTGATGCGAAAGTTATAGGCATTCGGTGAAGCGATGCGGTTTTGACGAACGAAAATGCGGTTTTACGCAAAATTATTTTGATATTTTTCGAATTAGGCGAGGATTAAAGATCAGATTTTATCATCAAGACTAGTACATGGAAGCTGATAGGTGATCCATAAGCACAACAAAAAGTACGACAGCGGTTAAAGTGTGAGAAAGTTACTAACTTTATTGATGAAATCAAAAAATTCTTCAAAAAGTTGTGGACTATGATGCAAATTCTCAGCTTTAATCTTGCAAGAACACGTATAGAGATGCTAGTATGGTGACGAAATCTTACAAAAATATCAAAATTAATGTCGAGTTGTGCGAAAAAGAGAGCGAAATAAAATAGAAATAAAAATAGTCCCCGAAGTTACCTTGGAAGTCGCCTTGGCGTAGAGGGGAAAGAGGAGATGATTTTTTTTTATATGCAAATACAAATGCCAAATAAGCAAAGCTGTCCGACACTGAAGCCTAAAAACCCGTCGGTTGGTTCTTAGTGGACAAGTAAAGCTCGCGTTCGAAAAATCGAGACAATCACCAGACAAGTGGTTCGAAAAATTCAAAAAAAATATATATGGGATGGCCGAAAATTTTCACATGAAAATATATCCCAAATATTTATCGGTTAACCAAATAAACCGATATCGACCCGAAAAAATGGAAAAAATAGAGTTTAATGCTAAATTAAATTCTAAAATTAAAATAGTTAATTCTGAAACCCATGAGGGCTAAGATTAATTATTTTAAATATTTGCTTATGAAACTTCAATTCATGTTAAAATTGTAGATATTAATTCCTTTAAATGCAGAGGATTCGAATTAATCTGCGTGTAATAAATGCAGAAAGCGGCTAACGTATGGCGTAATGTGTTAGCGGTAAAGGCTCTAGAAATTAATTCTAAATGAAAATCCTCATGGATCGAGAATTAAATGGGGTGCTAACGTGTAATAAGTTATTGTTAATGTCGATCCCCAGAGCGAATCGAATTCATTCATCCTCTACGGATCGAGAATTAAAAGCGAGGATCTAACGTAACTGCTAAATTCATGTTAACTTATCGAATCCCAAATAAATTAATTCCTACTAAATCCTCACGGATTAGGAATTAATGATTTAATGTACTAAATTCATGTAACCACGAAAACCCTCGAAATTTAATTATCTAACGAAGTGAGAACTAAATGGGATCCCAAATGCGGGGTTGGCATTAAATCCCACAGAATTAAGTCTTCAAGTCGATCCTCGGACCGAGAAGACTTAATTAAGAGCTCGTGAAACATACAAATCATGTAACAAATCCTAAACAAGTCATCCTTCAAAGTCCTTAAATGACATGGATGATGACTTAGATAGAATCTAGTATGAATTCATTCATGATAAACACAATTCATAGATCCCGGATCCTCAAATGATGTATATTAATCTAAACACAAAAATACATGTATGAATACAGAATTCTTACATTGCAACGGAAAACAGAATGAACCCCAAAGCCACCTGGCTTGACCCACGTAAATGCCCGCGAAGTCCTCTCCCGAAACTTGTTCGACAGAAATGATGTCTACAGTTGCCACCCAACAAGAGGGAAAGCAGACAAGTACTTGAACTTGCTAGAGTTTGAAGATGAATAAAGAATGAAGAAAAACTCTTCCGATTCTTGGGGAGGGGCGGTATTCTTAGAGAGGGGTTAAGGAACTTTTTATGATTATGATACCCGTTTCCCCGGTCGTAGGACGTGACCCGTGGTATTGATACAGTCTGCGAGGCTACGTCATCGATCTTGATCACTAATCAAAACACCATGTTAGTCATGATGCTTATCGCCTGACTACCGGCGTCGGCCCGAGGCCTTTGGCTTTATCCTATGTTTCTAGGCTTGAAGAGGAGTATAATCGACAATTCGTGTTGCCTCTACAGAAAAACATAGACTAATCTAGGGATTTAACTTTTGCGCTCATCGGATACAATACATGTATGTTATGTAAATTTAAAACATATAGACGAAGTAAACAAACATACTGAGATATAAGAAGCAACAATATTCAAATGTTTGTTCACATAACACTTGTAGATACATCTGGGCTCGAGCAACCTAACAAGTGACGTGCGGTCTGCAAGACCTATGTTACGTGCTGTCTTCCATCGTGCTTTGCGACTTAGTGGTTTGGTAAAGGGTCGGCAGTGGCCTTTGTTGCTACTTTACATACTTTGATATCACCTCACATTAAACATATCTCTAATTAGGTGATACTTTTAAAGATTTCACGTGCTTGGATTTTTATGTGCTTTCGAGGTTGCGTACTAGAATATTCAAATTCATTTGGGATCTATTGAAAATGAAAAATCATCATTATTCAAAATAGAAACAGAAATAATATTCCTGCAAATTGCAGGTACATAGTAAACCGGAGATAAGTTCAAAACAAGGCCCGTGGGCAAATTTAAACTGATGGATCCTACTACAAGGGCATGACCGCACCGTTCCCAGCGTAGATCCATTTCCCTCTTTCGAGTCTTACACTTGACTTGAGTTCCTACGTATTATATGACAAATAAGGAACATGACAGTGTAATACAGCACCCAGTAGAATTAGAAGTTGTAAAAACTTCAATAACATACACATACACATGAAGCTACAATTAGTTTGTGAGACCATTCTTTCCCTATCATCTGTGAACTTCACTTATGGTCGACAGCGCAGGTTAAATAATAATGACATTTGTAAATCGCTTCTAGTGTTCCCACATCCCGGCAACTTTAGAATTATGAACCACTTGGCTTTGTTGGTAAACTTCTTCTTAACTTCTTGAATTTCTTGTTTGGACCACCAAAACAAAAAGGAGTAGAGGTTTAGTCTTGCAGTTCGTCTCGGCATTCATGATCATCTTATGCGATTCGTTTAGAGCTTGACTCAAACTTGTGCGTATTGAAGTTCATGACAAGCGAAAGACTTTAGAGATGAAGATCCACAGCCCGGTTATTGAGAACACTAAGTACTTGGCGTTGAGTCGTCGACAAGCCAATCATTTTAATATGAGGAGCTTCACGGCACATCCGTTCCCCTTCTTGTCCACGAGCACAGAGGAGCGGTGTCATATCTCGTTCCCCAGCTTCGCTTTTGAATAATTCCTCGAAGTTGCGGTTTATGTCATCTCTTTGCCACCTTTCATATTGAATTTGGAGCGTAGGAAGTTCCATATTGTAAAGCATGAGACATTGGACATCCTAACTTGTCAGAGACTTGTGCTTTTTGTGGGATCCATTTTCGATGGGAGGCACTATCATTAGGTTTCGGAGGAACCTTGTGCTTTCAGCTTAACGTATTCGAGTTCTGCTTTGCTTGAGAATGATTCTCAAGTTCGAGACCACTCGTCCAAAATTAGGAGTGCTAAGCAGTTCTTAGGAAGTAGTAGTAGTGGTAGCCATTATAATTCTACAAAATAAGTAAATAAAATTACTTGAAGTCAGGTAAACTATCACGCTAAGCTTACAAATAAATTGTAAAATATCTTATCTTGAAATCTCACGAAATATATTAGTATCGAGACCACAATATACACTAAATTCAAGCGGCAACCTTTGCATACATTTTGAATCGATTATATGATAGGTTATCAACCAATTATGTAAAAACTACGTAACTTTCTTGTGTCATTAGCGTACTATTCAGTCTTGCCGACTTTTGTATATCTCGAACAAGCCAGGTTAAGCATACAAATTAAACCAAATAATTACTTGGAGTGATCATCGCGAAAGCCCAGCGGCGTTAGTGGAATCACTTGACATGATCCATTGTCATATCAAATTACAAAGCGTAACACCTTTCACCCTTAGTGTGCCGGATGATGCAACCGATTACACAACTTTAAAATTGCTTGATACGTTGCTTAATTTTTAAAATATTGAGATTATTATTACTTTTTCTTTTATTTTACCATGCAATTGTACATAATCAAGCATATGTACAACATGAAAATAAAACAAGTAGCAACACATTCAAAGAAACATGATGTGATACAGGCCCTATTACATTTTCAAAACTTGAAAACTAACATTTGTACTATTCTGATTTCTAACGTCTTACGGCTTATAGAATCTCCGCTGAGAAGCTCAAGTCTTGGTTACAATTCAAATACACTAATCCCAACTTAAGACGGCATGCAAGCTGGAAACATAGATTAAATGTCATACACCTCCATTCCCCATTCATGCTTGATATATGGGCAAAATTATCAATTAATGAAAATAATTATGAAGGAAATATAAATCAAATTTAATGCCATTAAGGAATATATATTCAATCATCTTAATGACAAATTTATGATTCAACATTTAAATCGAAATTAATAATTACCAATAATTTTAAAACCAAAAATAATTACATAAAAATACATTTAGGGTTTTAAAATGGACTGACGAACTTCAACGGCCAAAAGCGACGGCCTCCGGCCACCCGGTCGACAGCGCCACACAGTGACGTGAAATACTGACGGTGAGCTCGTCAGTGGCGGAAGCGTGCTATTCCGGCACGGGGCCGCGCCATCTGAGCCCTTGAGATTCGGCTTCGTTTTGGTAATTGTTGATTTTTAGGTTTTTCACGTGGTAGCTTTTGTAAAAATGATTTGGAGGCTAAAATTTCAAGGAATTCTTTGATTAGGCTTGAACATCAACAATATCATTATTGAACATGTCCAATTGGAATTTCATCAAAAACACTTCTAGTTTTTCGATTAAAACCCAAAACAATCGAGGAAATTCAATGAATTTTGAATTGCTAAAAATTGAAAAATTATGGAAAAATGTGGGATGAACCTCGAGGTCATGAACACCGATTTAATTTCAGAATACTACGAAATTTCAACCCTACCTTAAAATCGAAAATGATTCTACCTCAAATTAAAAATACAAACTAATCAATTTTTAATCCCTTTCAATTCATGAAATAATTAAATAAACATCAAATCATCAAAATCAATACATTGAAATGATGATTCCAGCGTGTGATATACATATAAAATGGGTTGATTTTTCATATTATATATTCATCAATTGAATATACAAATCATGAAATAATCAAATTAACTAACAACTATGCCAATAGCAATCAAAAGCTAGATAAAAATACATCAAACTTGAGTAGGCTCTGAGGCCACTGTTAGAATCTAGTATGAATTCATTCGTGATAAACACCAATTCATACATCCCGGATCCTCAAATGATGTATATTAATCTAAACACAAAAATACATGTATGAATACAAGAATTCTTACATTGCAACGGAAGACGAATGAACCCAAAACCACACAAGCAACCCCGTGAATGCCGCTTGGTCATACTCCAAAACTTGTTCAACACAGTATGTCCTACAGATTACCTGCTTAAAGAGAAACAATAGAATCTTTGAAGCTTTGCTTTAGAGTTTGAAGATGAATAAAGTGGATAGAGAAAAACTCTTCAATTCTTGGGGAGAAGCGTATTCTTAGAGAGAGGGGTAAGGTTTTTTATGATTATGATAAAAAAGCCTAATCCACTCGCCCATCTGCAGTAGAATTAAATTTCGTTAGCGACTTCGTTAAGAAATCGGTTTAACTTCGTTAACTTAATTAGACCGTTATAAGCTTCTAATTAAATGAGTTACTAGTGAAGTTTGTTATTTTTAATTAACCTTAGTCAATTAAAATACTAGCGAATCACTCTCGAATAACTTACCGGGTTATTCATCGATTTCAATTGCTTAATTGATTAAACTTTGCAAGTTTAACCAATCGATATTAAATGATATATATTTTTAACAAATATATATGAATATTGAGAATAAAAGATGCTCTCAATATAGAGAGAGATTTCGTTTAATTTCATTCATGAAATATTATTAGAATGTCATTGTATGTGTATGACCTTGAGCTCGAGATAATAGTAAGTTGTATAATAATAATAATAAATAATAATAATAATAATTGACCAATTACTATTATTATAACGATTAATAAGTAAGATCATGATAACTTAGCACTTAAGTATCATGAGAACATACACTAGTAATATACAATTACTAAGGTGAGCACTAAGTTACAGTAACCTCATTGCTTGAGCGGTAAATGAATTGATACTTAATTATGCATAGCGGGCATAATAAAAAGAGAATCGATTCTCATTGATTTCCCGACATTAAACATGAAGCCTTAAATGTTATTTACAATAGTCCAGAAATATGGTTAATCCGCAGGCTACGGACCTCTTGTCGAGGAGAGAAATGTTAGCAGGGACCCCGGATATTGTACTAAATTCACGTCGGAGCGAGTCGATATCAACTCTGTCCGACAAGTCAAACCTTGAATAGGATGCCATCCTTAAAAGGGCGGCGTCTTTGAGTAAAGACCAATGAAGAACCAACACGTGTTGGAAAAGGAATGTGTCTAGGTGGGCCCCGACACCTACTCCGTATGTACTAGGTTCGAGGGGGCAATCTCTGAACATCAATTATCAAGAAATAATTAAATTGATTAAGACGAATTAATCAAATTAATTGAAGGATCGAACCACAAATGAAAGCCAAGTGGCCGATTAGGGTTCTCGAGTGAACCCTAAATTCAAATCAAACCCTCGGACGAACAAGGGTTCCCGTAAATCAAGCCCCCGGAATAAATCGAAATCAAAGAACAAGGGTTTCTACATTAATTAACCCTAAGTTCGAGACTTCGATATAGGGTTCTACAGAAGCATTACATTAAATGTCGGATAAAATTAGGGCTTGAAAATCCTAATTTTATTGATAAATCGACCAAGCAGAGGCGATCCGAAGGCGAAGTGGCTCAAAATGAATAATCTATAATACGAATTTAAAATGAGGACTCCAGCGGTTTGTGGTGTAAAATCGAACTCATGAAGTTTTTGGATCAAAATCAAGACTCCACAAGTTTTGGGGATCAAAATCAGCACTCCGGGAGTCGCGTGGTGCAAAATCAAAGCTCCAAAAGATCCGAGGTCAAAATGAAAATATCCTTGACCTAGAAAAAGAATACATGACATGCCTTCCTATATCATAAAGAGGCGGCTCAAATACATTGCTTGATCATGGTAATTTTCAAATCATCAAGCAGGTCCGGATCTTTTGCATCAAAATTGTGGTCCAAGATGGGCAATCCACTTTGAAATCAAACCGGCCAATCGAAGTGAGCATTTGAGACCCCAGTATATAAATACCCCCTCCCCCGTTTGGCCGACTTTTTCATCCACAAATCATCCATTCTCATTCAAAAATACACACAAAATCTGAGGAAAATACAAAAGAGCGCTCTGCAGAAATTTCTAAGTTAAATCTTTGAAGACCGCCAGCAGAAACACCACGTGGTGGCTGGAAAACACCTCTAGGTGGCCATAATAAGCTCCCTAAAATTAAATTGTGCACAAGCGCAATCCTTCAAGTTTGAAGCAAAATCTAATGACAATCGGTAAGGTTCGAAGAGCGGCTTGAATATTGAGGATTAAACTCGTGGCCACGATTATTCAAAAACTTGGATGAGCAGCACGATAAATTTCGGGGTTTGATTAATCAAATATAAGATATAGGAATAAGCTGAACCTTGTCTAGTTGATCGGTATCATCAAGGTTGGAACGCTTCACACTTAAATGCGATCGACTCTTCTATTTTTAACAAATTTCTTCCAAAGGCCGTTAGTGAAGCTTGAAGTGACGCTACTTCATAGCTTAAATCAAGTGAGGCAAAATCTCACTAAGTCCCAAGTGAGGCCAAATCTCACTAAGTCCCACGTGGGTCATATCACTCCATACATTCCGAAACTGGGGTTAATGAATCGAGTGTCGTATCAAGGCCAACAAAACTTTATCAATCGAGTATCGTATCGAGGCCAAAGTCGCTAGAAGAGGCCTCTCGAGGCCACGAGCCCATGAGGTGAAGCATCAGATCAAATCCCGGCAAGGGGCTGCGGCTTGTCGACTGAGAGTCCGGCGGTGTCAGCCAGACATGGCTATAGCGTTTGCGATAAAGTCCGTGAGTAAAATGGGCCGGAGATCCCAGTCGAGACCTAAGATGCAGTCCATATAGCGACAGAATCTGTTGCTAAGGCTCCCGAGCTCGGACCCGTATCACGAGTAAGGGAGCCCAGGTCTCGAGAATCGTGAGACCGGGGCGTATCATTTCGGCCCAGCTTATCAAATCCAAATCAAGCTCGAAGCTCAGTCGGCTGACTTACATCGAAATCAAATCAAATCAAGTTGAATGAAGTCAACCTCGAGCTCAAGTCAAACTACATCCAAATCAAATCAAATCAAGTTCAAATCAAGTCAAGCTCAAATGAAGTTCAAATCAAATCAAACAAGTCAAGCTCGAAGCTCATCCGAAGCGAAGCTTGACTCAAATCAAATCAAGTCAACCCAATGAGACTGTCATGAATCGTCGTGGCTTGAGAACCATAGTTTTAGACGGTCGTAGCTCTTCGATTTGATAAAAGCACTATCTGTTGAAAATTTTATAAGAGTAGGTTTTATTTTGTATATATCGCTAAATAATAAAAACTCTTCTTTGCATTACACTCATCTTGCATTCCATGTACAAAAATGATGAAATTCATTTTCGTCTTATTTGAAACATAATAATTGAAATAGACATTATTGTGGTTTTCATTTTAAAAAAATACTTGTACAACAAAACAAACTGATTGCGGATGGACGATTTAGTATTATACTCAAGTAGTTTGGACCAATTATATTACCCTCATATTTCCAAGCTTATACTTAAGGCTGTATCTACATCAATTAGATGTAAATTAATTGTATACAACCCTTGCGCGTAGTTTCGTTTGACAATATTATATATTGAGGATATGGTCTTATATTACTAGCGTATGGAAGTCACAGTGTTTTTTTTTTCAATGAGCAAACGTGCATTTTCTTTGTCTGGAGCCCATACCTGTCGACCCTGTCGTGTTATTAAAATGGTCATTAATATCCAGATTAGTTATTCATTAATCATAATGTACAGGGTTGATTAATCAATTGAAAATTAAAAAAACAATGATTTCAAGCGAGATTTTATACAACTATTTTTCTTAATGTTTTAAATTTTGAATAATAAGTATTGTATACAATATTTATTGTCATAAATCTTTTTGATAAAACTACTCATGGATAAAAATCTTCCAAAATTGGTTTTGACTATTTTATAAAAAAAATTATAAATTAAATTGTGATGTATGTAGAGAGAGTGAATGACTATCTAATTGGTGAATTTGATTTATAAAGTTTTATTGTTGCCTTATATTATGGTGACGTTGATCAATGACGTAGAATGTGCGTCGCAATTATCAATTTGACATGTGTGTTAGAGTTGACATAATTTCTTTGAAATACAGTAGCTTAGTTCAATAGATTTGTAAGTAACAAACAATAAAATACTTTCAATCATAGATCATCTTGTCGCTCATCACATCTATATATTTCATTTCAATTTATTACGATTCCTTAATCTTCTACAATTCCATTTAGCTTCTGAGTTTTTCTTTATTGCCTTTCAATCTTTACAATTTTCTTGTTTTAATTTGTGAATGGAGTCATAAAATATTGAGTCAAAGCTAGTTAACGGTCGTGAATGTGCAAAACAACTTGTAGACATCATGAAGAAACAAGCATCATTGAATCATAATACGTCTAACGGCTAAAGATTTATTAGTCAAAATCATGGAAGTACTAGATGTGACTATCTCAACATTGTCGACGTTAAAGTTGAAATAGTGAATCGATCGATATAAGCCAAGTGTTCCTCCAACGGCCAAGACAACTTTGGTTTTAGAGTGATAACTCTGTAAGAGAAAAATAAAACAACATCTGAATTGTTTCTTGAGTTAAATTACTTGATATAGCGCCTACGTGCAGGTACTGCACAGGATTCCTTAATACTTTGAAGTAATTAGTAGGGACTTATAAGCATTTCAGCATTACTGCGGCATACTAACTAATATTCAATACAGAGTTTCTAAGACTAGGATCCACATGCTCTTCTTTCCTTCGCTGTCATAGCGCTCAAGTGTTGGCTTTACAAATTGTCACAACAATATGCTACATCAAAGTATGTTATAACAGTAGGATATAACTTACCGCATTACATTAATTAGTAGTTTATAGAGAAGCTACTAACCTTATTGCGTACACAACTTGTTCTTCCTTGAGCTTGCACATTTTAGAATAAGTTCTTTGATGAATAATAAAAGTCAGAAAGCCTTTTGCTTGTGCAGAAGCCAATAATATATATACACATAGATTAGGTGATAAGGATGGAAACTCCTTGTAGCCGACTCCTACTCGTTTCCATGTGAGGTCTTCCAGGGATCTCCTCTGACTTGCCAAACATATAGAGGCGTGAGATCTTCCAAATCTTCAATCAATATCTTCGAGAACCCTTCTTATCTTGGACTCACGCGTATGATGAGATCTACTTAATGCATGATTACTTTGAAAGCAATTTATGAGAAAAATTGTAAGCGAATGATAATTAGTTTTTATCTCGCCAATGACTCTACTTCACAAACGAACTGACCCATTTGTTATAACATAGCGTCATTAGTTATAACGGTTGGTTTTATCGTCATAACTTTCCCACTTTGGGTAAGTTTTTCGTGACAAATGCATAACATCCAATGAAGTAAAATGGCCCGAAATAACGAGCGAGATAAACCACGAGACCCGGTTATGAAATAAAACGCTAACCATAGTAAGCGTTGTCGGTCAAGCTGATAGCGAGGGTGGACCTGAGCAAAAATACTATCAAAGTATTATTAAAACATAAAATCCAAAATCAACTATAAACCATGCCCCCTGTTGTGCGGAAAACATAGCCAAATACATAGGGGATGTGGAGATGGACCGAATTAACCACGAGAGCCCTCGGCAATCAGTGCTTCGCGTTACCTTCTGCGTCCATGAGCTTCGACATCGGAAAAACCGGCATTAAAGGCAAATGCTTGGTGCTTGGTCAATTTCGGGTACGCCCCGGCGATTAAATTTGAACATCGATCTACGCGCTCTTTACACCTTGCTTGAATTTCTTCGCTTGACCTTTTACGCTTTCCGGCTTCGGGATGTTGATGAGGAGAAGCGGCTTGGCTAGTAGGGGAGGCTTTGAGCAGGGCCTACGGTTCATGAACATCACTAGGATTCGGGGCTTGCGTGATGGCTCATGAGTTTGTCAGCGTCGTCGAGGGCAGCGTCGGCTCCCATTGCCATGCTTGGTTGAATAAAAATTTCCGGGTTGTTGTTGTAGCAGTATCCCAGATCATACTAGGGAATCCATAGGCTTAAGAGTGGAATGAGACTTCACATGGTCAACTACTTGGTCATATATACGACCCGATGTTGAGGACCCGATTTTTACGAAATAGCAGCATCTGATACTCTCCCCATGAGATGTGAAACATTTGTGTTATTGGGCAGTACAGAGCGGAGTTAGTGCGGCATGGGTACAAATACATGGTGAGAGAAGATCACCGACGATTGATTCCCATTCTGAGGCCAACATCCATGGTATTCCGGTCGGCTCCTATGATCTACGAGAGTTTGAAGAGTATCCAGGTGGTTGGGAATCAGACCTCCAAGTAATTAATGAAATTTGAAACGTGTCCTTGGTACCAAACTTTTGATATGCACCAAAGCGACCGGGATTATCATTAATTATCATGAAGGCAATAGCAGCTTCTCGGTAACCTACTTTGAAAACCTCTTGGCGCTGATCCGCTGACTCGAGTGCAGCCTTTGAGATAATCGATGAAGTCTTGGTATGCTTGATGGTAGATTACGATGGTGATCTTTCGGATAGAATCTTCACCCTGGAAATGATATTCGTCTTTTGCCTTACGGAGGGTCAGCGCCTCACTCCAAGGTGCATACTTAGCGTTATAAGTCGCTCTGCTTGTTGCTTTATCCTAGTTACGTAAATCATTCTCCTTGAGTTTCCCCGATTCTCTTTTGGAGATCTAAAAGTACTCAAGATAAATCCTGCACGCACCGAGCTGCAGAGTAAATTCTACGAGAGAATAATTTGCTCACAAGTCTTCCTAGTAGAAACCACTAAATCGTCAACACTATTACATTTCTCATGCTCCCATATTACTTATGCCACTTAGCATGACACTTAACAGACTTACCAGAAGCTCCTCGAGTCTATTTCATGTCCTGTACCTGCCTCCTTTGCGGCATCACTTGAAGAGGCTACAGACTCTTTCTCCCTATCTGCCTTACTTTGACAAACACCCCGCGTCCACCATCGTAAATCATTTATTTTTCATTTTGTGATTCCTTTGCTAGACAACTGTCACGTATTATCTTTCTGGTGAACCGGCCCAGGTATACCACTTCTTAACCTCCTCTTTTTGAACCACTTGCCTCCCAGCCTCCTTAGTTAATTTATCGGTCGAGTTACCCGTTTAACATTTTCTCGATCCGTCAAGAATATTAAGCGATAGCCATATCCTCATCTCGAAATGCCAAACCAGCTGCGTCCCGAGGGTTCAGCAATATTTCGTGTTCTCTCCAAAAATTGGAGTAACACCTCCCTTATTCACGCATAGTACCACCCCATTGAAACACCAAACCTACTAGGTTTTTTCACTTATTGCCGCGTGTATAACGAGCTTGAGGGTTAGGATTTTGAACATTACGGTTGAGTCGTCGAGTTGCGACCCGTCGTGTCGAACTTCGGGGGTTGAAATTAGGGTGAGCGTCGTCTTTATGACTTGAATTTTGGTATGGTACATTTTCGAGTTCAAGCGTTGGCGTACCTGTTCCTCACGGCTCCGAGGAATTGGGCGGGATGTCACGGAGAGAGCGCCATCCTTAGGTTATTTGAGTTGATCAGGAATGTTCTTTGATTTAGACCTTTTGTGATAGGTCTTGGAAATGTCAGGTTTTTTGCCCATGGGTTCCTTCGGAGAAGAATTGAGAGAGATAGGGAATTTTTTAAGTGATTTGGAGAATGTCGAGACTCCTAGAGAGAGAATTCTAAGAGAAAATTATTTTTGAGTGATATGGTATGATAACTTCCTTGAAACCAATATTTAGAGGGAGAGAAAGAAGCTATGAAATCGCTTGGTTAATGCAGCTAGCGTTCCACGATGTGTCCTTAATAACTTCTTTTGATAACCGTCATCACTTTTGTAAGTTGAGCGTACTTTAGAATTGTTATAACTTGACGGCTCACTCAGTGTGTTATAACATTTCCTTAGTTCTTGTTATCAAGAGTGCATAGACGAGAAGCGACCCTCGAATACTTCAATGATTGACATCCGGCCACTTTTGTAAAAAGTATCGTAGTGGTTACCGGTAGTCGCGTGTTCGAATAACTTGTTTATCTTCTACTGACTCTATAGCATGAAGTGCTGTCGATGTCGATATATTTTGTTCCTCTTTGTCTTTGTCTTTGGATTCTTTGATATACAAAATAGCACTTGTTGTCACGATGGGGTGTCGTAACTCTGGATTGACACGTATTCCTCCAGCATTTCTTAAATACATAATGGTTAGTCGGGCACTTCAAGCTATGATATACTACGCTTACGCAATTGAGAGGAGATAGAGTTTGTTTCCTCTTTTGAACCAAGAGACCAAATTATTCCACTAGAAAATAACCTCGAGGATGTACTTTCGTCTTCGAGAATTTCTACCCAATCTGTCCTTTATATCCAGCAAGGTATTGTTAGTGTCGAAAAGATAAAGTAGACCGTAATTCATAGTACCGTGGACATATTTAATAATTCTCTTATTAAATTCAAATGGCTCTCGCAGGATCGACTTAGAAACATCTAGCGTCAATTGAATAGAATATAGAATTCTACCAACTGAAAATCGAGATAAGTAAGCTCCTATCGTACTCTGTATTTACTAACTTATCACGAGAAGCGCCGTATACGTCATAGTGATCTTGACATGAGTGGCCAAAGGCGTTCTGCTGAGCTGGCGATTTCTAATCCAAACTTCTTGGCTTTGGTTGTTTGCATATTTGGATTGAGTGGTAAGTGCTTTCCTTGGTTTGATTTGAATCCCCAAAAAGTATTTAAGTTCTCCAACGATGCTCGTCTCGGCTTCGCCCTCCGTTTGTTGAACAAATTGTTTTACCAAGCGATTACGGCCTCCTTCATCTATATCATCCATATATACGGGCGACCGTCATTTTTTCCTGACCTCTTTTCTTTATAAACAGGGTGCTATCAACACTTCCTCTGACATATCCTTTCTTTAGAAGAAAAATGATTAGTCTCTGCATGCGAGTTCTCGGGCTTGTTTGACCCATCTGAGGGCCTTCTTTAACTTGTATTTAGTTTGCTCATATATCTTTCCTCTAGAGACTAAGTCATTCAAGAAGGCAATCTTGATATCCATTTGGTAAAGTTTGAATTTCAAGAGACAAGCCAGTGCAAGTAGTAATCTGATGGCTTGAGTCTAACTTATTTAGGGGGCAAATGTTTCTTCAAAATCGGCTCGCCTACTTTAGGTATAATCACATTACCTTGAGCCTTGCTTTGTTCCCCAATTACGTTACCCGTGTTAAATGGACTTATTCTTGAAAATCCACCTAGTGCCAATGACATTGTGATCTGCAGGTCGTGGTACTAGCTCCCATACATCATTCCTTTCAAACTGAAGTAGCTCCTCTTTGCGTTGCAACATCGACATTCATCTAGTAAGGTTGCTTTAACATCCTTGGGTTCGTCTTGGAAGCGAAGACATCTTCCCGACCATAACCACATACATGCTACGTGATCAGCTGACGGTCTCACGGTGGTTCTCCCTTCTTCAAGTTGACCGATAATGTTGTCGGATGATTCATTTTAGCTCTTTGGTTCGATGTTGTTGTCAATGGCGATTGGTATGCTCCAGTTGACACCACACCACTGCGGCATTACTTATTATCGGTGACAATTGGTATCGCGGGATGTCTTGATCTCTCTACGGATCGAGACCCGATCATCTTCTTCTTCATCCACAACCTTGACATTGATGGACTCCATTATCATTTGCGTTCTCTTGTTGTATACTCTTAAAGCTCGACTGTTCCTGGAGTAGCCCAAAAAGACTCCTTCTTCTCCTTTTACATCAAATTTTTGCCTTGGGTGTGATTTGTGAGTATAAATATGAAATATTGGACATTTGGTTTCTCCCCACTCCATATTTCATATGTAGTGTTGTTTGATCCCTCCTTGTGAGTATCCGGTTGTGGATGTGACATGCGATGTTAACGATACGCCTAGAATTTTAAGTGCACTTAACTTTGGAATCTGACGTTACTACGGCCATTTCTTGAATAATTCTGTTTTTCCCTTTCCTGATGCCATTTTCTTTGAGGGAGTGATAGGTCTTTGAGAACTCATGTTTGATTCATAACATGCCATTAATAATCCAAACTTGATATTTCGAAACTCCTTCCCATGATCGCTCGATTCGATGATAGGAAAGAGCGCCTACGGATTTATTGTGGCTAAGTTCTTGAACATATCAAATGCATCGACTTTTCGAAGGAACTCGACCCGCGTATGCACAGGTAGTCATCCTTGGCGCGCATAAATGTACATCAATGATAACTCTCCGCAGGCGGCCTTGAGATCCCATATGTAACAGTTCAAGAATTCTGGTAGTAGTCACTTGTGATAACTGTTGGTGTGACACTCGTGTCTGTTTTCCCACTTGGCAGTCTCCACATGTCTTCTCCTTAACTTCAAGTTGTGGTAATCCCTTCACTGCATTTTTGCTTATTAGTTGCTGAAGATTCCTGAAATTTGTGTGTCCCAATTTCCTGTGCCAGATTGTAGCATTATCATCATGTTTGATAGATAGGGCCTTTTGAGTCTTCTCAGGATTCCAGAGATATGATCATCACGAGGATCTTGTTTCTTGCACTGTTGGATTGTCTCCAGTCAACTCCCTTTATGCATGTATCGCTTTGCTTTGAAGACAACCTCGTTTCCTTAACACGAGGTTGACTAATGTTGATCAAATTATTTGTCGACCAATAACACGTCTTGCGATTTTTGCGATCTCCGACATGAGGGTTCTTTCTGTGATTTTTCCTTCGGTTCCTCCGTAAGCGTCACATAGTTGCCACTCAATTCCTTGATGTTTGTCTTATTAAACTTTCTTCGATTAAATGTTCTAGAACATCCATTGTCGAAGTACCATCCTTCACATGTGGTGGCCTTGAGAGAGGTGGCAACGTGATGACTTACGATGGCAGTGGTTTTCTGTACCCATTCTTTTCTTGGTAGCTAGTATTTATTTCGTCCTTTGCCATAGAGTTTATAACGATGCGGAGTAATATACCCCCTTCTTTAGAGCAATTATGACCTCCACCGAATATTTCTCATTCTTTCTTTCTCAGCAGTTGATAGAAGACTCTCTTGACGGATACAAATTTCACATGATCCGCTTCCTCTTTGCTTGCATTGTTTTTGTATTTTTACGAAGGTGGATGCTCCAATTCGGTTAATATCTTTCCCTCTATTTCCTTTTTCTAGAATCTCATCAAGAATATTTGTGCTGGAGTTCATCATCCTGATACTTTTAGTCATGTATTCGACCTTTTCCTCCAAAACTCCCTATCTGACTTTTGTTACTAACTACGGTTCATGACTTCGATGTTTTGCTTTCAATAGCTCCTTTCTGACAACTTCATTGATGATGTAAGCCTTAGCTAGTTTCGACCATTTGTTGTATACCATCTGATAATTGGCAATCAGTTCTTCATTTGTTACCTCTTCCTCGTCTTCATTGTCAGGGTCATGGATTACATTAACAACTGGTGTAATAGGATTCTCCTCGAGGAACGAAACTTCTGATAGCGCCCACGAAGTTGCTGCGTTACTCTATATCCTCCTTCTCGGCTGTCGATTCTCGTCGAGTGCGTGGAGTAGTAGCTTTTAGGCTGCTTCTTGACATAATTAGGACAGACAGGCCAAATCCACCAGCGTTCCACTACGTTATATGCTTTGCCGCTTACTTTGTGAGGCCCACTATTTCCAACTCCTTACACTTGCAGCATTTTCTTCCGATTGTCAAGCGACGATCATTGCCTTTGTCATGTTAAATTTGCCATATGATTTCTTATTGAACCTGCCCATGGTTTGTTAAATTTTTTAGCAAGAGAACTGCGTGGTTTCGACTAGATCTTGTACTCGCTTCTTTATAACTTGCATTCAGAGCAATTCCTTTCTTTTTATCAGTACCACTTGACTCCAGTTTCATTTCAAATGTGGTGAGATTCCCAATCAGCTCATCCAACCTCATGTTGCTCAAATCTTGTGCTTCTTCAATGGCAGTGACCTTATTTTCAAATTTCTTATGGAGAGATCTGGGACCTTCAGCGCCTTGTTTTCATTAGTGCATGGGTTCTCTAGTCTTGAAGGTCATTTGCCATATTATTTTATTTGATTATTATAGTCGTGTCGTCTCTTGTACCCTCACGTCTTAGCAGTTCCGAGCTTGGTTGTTAATTGTTGTAACATGGACATACAGACAGCAGGAGTTCCGCTTCATAAGCGGTTGTATCTCCCGGAAACCTCAGCCCATATGATACGTTGCTAATCATTTTGAAGACATTGGTCGCACCATTGAATTGCATTGAGCCTTGTCATTTCCGGTGCAAGTTAGGTCTTAGGGGAGTCGATCAACCTCGGTTGATCCGCAGTGACTGCTCCTACGACAAGAACTTGGTGGGACTCCATCCGCGTAGTCTGATTTCAGTCCTCGAGTCTGATTTGAGGAAGGCGGGTCATCTGAACCTTCGATAAGGGCCAGTTACTTCAAATCGACTTGGGGGACGAGAGATAGAACCTCCTTCCTGATTTGCTTCCATTGATTCACTTGGATGCTCTTGTATAATAGAGGTGCCCATTTCTAATACCAATTGAAAGATTGAATCGATTGATATAGCCAAGTGTCCCTCCAGCCGGTCAAGGCATTTGGTTTTGCCTGAGAAACCAAAATAACTTCTGACAGAAAAATAAAACAACACATAAGATTGTTTGCCCAGTTCGGTGCCAATGTAGCACCTACGTCTGGGGGCTGCTTTTCTTGCACAGGAAGGATTAGTATCTTTTGAAGTAATTACAAGTAGGGACTTATACAAATCTTTCCATTCATGACATTAACGTGATGCAAGTTTCTAATCTTCTGATCATATCTTACATCGCTTCCTTGTCGCGCACTCTTCTCGGTGTTGACTTCTGATTTCACGACAATATGTTATCAGTATGTTATAACAATAGGATATAACACACGTACATTAATTATTAGTTTATAGAAAACTACTTAACTTCTTAACTACACAACTTAATTCTTCATTGACTTTGCTTTTTAGAATAAGTTCTTTGATGAATAATAAAAAAGAAACTACTTTTAACATGTAGAAGCCAATAATATATATCTGGCATAGATTAGGTGATAAGGATGGAAACTCTTGGCAAACTCTCTTCGTTTATGTACCTTGGCGAGATCTTCGAGGATCTCGTACAACTTGCCAAACATATAGGCGTGAGATGCTTGGAAATCTTGTCAATATCTTGAGGAAGCAGCCTTTATCTTGGACTCGCTAGCGTAACCAATGAGATGCAAAAGCGTCACATGATTCACCAAAGTAATTTATGAGAAAAATTATGTGAGACCAATAATTAGTTTTATCATGGCGAACACCTGCTGCAAGCGAGCTGACCATGCGATATAATGCTTAGCGTCATCGGTTATAACGGTTGGTGCATCGAGAAAAACTTCGGCTTAAATACATTAACAAGTCAACATCATCGGCCGAGTCGATAATGTTGACTCCGGTGAGTTTTTTCCACTCTCTGCTTAAAGGTATCTAAATATGAAGATTCATCAATTTTCACAATATCACCATCATCTATTGACTTTGTAGATCGGAGAGTATGCAAAAAACCAAGGTATCAGCTCAATTTATTATCCCATAAAAAAGATTGTTCACTTTTGATTTTTTGTTATAATTTTGAACTTTAGTAATATCTATTTTGTTTCTATTGTATATAATACTTGATGAAAACTATATTAATAAAAATACATTTCAAATTTTCATTGATATTTTTTTATAAAATATTATACAACACAAATAGATATATTTAAAGTCAAAATTTGAAAGATTACAACTATAAAAAAAAAGTGGGCAATCTTTAATGAATGGAGAAATAGTAATTTATTTGTTTAGTATTTGATCATCATCATTCTCCAATCAATTTTATCATTACTACTACTTTGGAGTAAAATTTAGCAATTACTATTGTTTAATTCGATTATTAACTTCTAATGTGTAATGTAAGGACACAAGAAGATTTGTCAAAGGCACCACTTTTGTTGATGGTGGTCATGCTTGGAAAATAGCCTAAAATCATCGAATTCCAACCATCAGGTTTAATATATTTCATTTGCAATTCGAATGTCCTACTTGTTATATTTTATTATTAGCACTTGTGGATATCGAATATTTACACACACATAGAATTAAAATGGGCTGGCCCATAATGTTATATATTACTAATTTATCTTGTATATATAAGGGATTCTAATTTATAAAATAAATATGAAAATTATTATAATTTATCATGATATCATAACATAAATATCCGAACCTAAATAAACAAATACAGTCTAATAAAGTGACTTTAACTCATATGTCCAACTTATTCAGTTACTTCTATTGACTGACTCAAATACAATAATTTGTAAATTTGGCCAATAAAAAGTTGATTACTAATTGGTGATAATTTATATATGGAGGGAGTACTTCAGATGCATCAACAAATTTGACCAAGGTTGCAAAGCTACAAAACATGTACAAAAAGTGCAAAATGGCCCTCTTAAGCATCGTACCACATATTTTGGCCAACACTCATGCAAGAACCTACTCACACAACCTCAAAACATGATATGTTGTGATCATAACACTATCAAGGATGATTATGATAGATCATCAGTTTTATTCAGCTTCCAATCGACAACTTCTGCGACAATTAAGGATGATCAAATGCCAACATTTTTTCCAAAATTGTCACCAATTGAAAAATGTAGACATTGATACTGAAGAGAGGTCTCAAAACATACTCTCCGACGAGTTTTCTCCGTCGTCTAGCTACTTGTCACCGTTGGATATGACGGTTGTTTCAGATGAATATGATATGCCGATTATGAGTATGTTGTTGTCATCTGATGATTTTTACGGAGATATATGATTATGGAAGAGTCCGGGAACTTGGATGTGGAAATGAATATGGTCCTTCTCAATTACTTTGATGATGTTTTTTGATTTTGGAGATTGTGGAGATATGATTATGGAAGAGTCCGGCCATGTTAGTAATATATAATACTTTTATTTGAATTTAATTAGAGATATTATTTGATTTATTTATAAAAAATATTTAGTTTTAACAATAAATTAAATAGATTTAAATATTTTGTTATTAATATACTAGCTAGTATGCAACACAGTAATTGCAGACATCGAAATTTTATCATAAAATAATTATATTGATTAAGACGAATTAATCAAATTGATTAAAAGATCGAACCACCGCACGCCACGCAACACTGTGCCCCTGACAAACCCTACCAAATCAAACCCTCTGATCAACGAGGTTCCGCACTGCTTCCGGAGTTAATCGGCCGCTATCAAGGGTTTTATTAATTAACCCTAAGTTCGAACTCAAATAGCACTGTGGCAAGATACCAAGATGAACGTCACATAAAATTAGTACCGAAACCTAATTTTATTGATCAAAATCGCCAAACGACGCTCAAGGCCACGCTGCCTGAAAATGAAGACCCATAAACCACGGGTTTAAAAATGAAGACTCCATGTTTTGTGGTGTAAAATCAAGACTCCACAAGTTTTGTGGATTCAAAATCAAGACTCCACAAGTTTCATAGGGATCAAAATCAAGACTCCGTGGCTTCCAGCCAAGCGCAAAAATCAAGGCCCGAGGCCTGCACAAAATGAAAATATTCTTGACCTAGAAAGAACCTTAACCTTCTTTTTTAAGCAAAAGAAGAGGCGCCTAAAAGTGGTTTTATCCGATCGTCTGCATCTTTGCCTCAAAATTCAACTACAAGATCAAGCATCCACCTCAAATCAAATCGGCTAATCAAGAGAGACATCAGGCCCGTAAAACCTACAAATACCCCCCATTCGAATCGACATTTTCTACGCAAAACCCACATAAAAAAAATCACAACCAAAAACACATTAAACCCCCGGTAAAAACCAAAGAACGATCTTGAAATTTCTAAGTTAAATCTTTGAAGACCGTCAGCAGAAACACCACGTGGTGGCTGGAAAACACCTGTGTGGCCATAATAGCTAAGCCAAATTAAGGATTATTACACAACGCAATAATCCTTCAAGTTTGAAGTAAAATCTCGATGAGAATCGCACAAAGGTTCTCAACGCTCGGTTGTTCGTGATTGCCTATATAGCCCCGATTATTCATAAACTCGATGAACACTGATAAATTTCGCAGTTCGATTCATCAAATCCTCAGATATGTGCATACAAATTGAGCTTTCTGGGCCCCACAAATCCGAGACGGCCAGTAGAGGTCCATCAAGTCTCGGGGCAGAGACCGTATCAAGTACAAAACCCAAGATCGTCCATACAACCACAGAATACGCCGCTAGCTCCCCTGCCGACCATATCCAAGTTCGTACTCCGGCCTCAAGTCCATCAAGACCAGATCGCCTATCCGGTAGCCTTCTATCCAACCAAATTAAATCAAGTCAGTCCAAATCACGATCAAATCAAATCAAGTTTAAGCCAAGCTCAAATCAAATCAAATCAAATCAAGCCAAATCGCCTCAAATCAAATCAAGTCAAGCTAGTTTCAAACATCTCACAAATCGCCGCCAGACGCTAGGAGTTGATAGCGTTTGACAAATATTCTCTTTCGATTTGATAAACCCCCGTGACATCGAGAAATTTTTCCCCTACAAGGGTTTTATTGTACTCGCTATGTCAATAAAATTCTTCTTGCATTACACCCGCAGTACGCCTTGCTGGACCTGCCAACTACCTCTTCGTCTCGGTTGACAACCGAGATGTTTCCAAGAGGACTATCCCAACTCCCTCTCCATGTATAAAAGTGGGTGGCCTGGTGAGGTGGGTCACATCAAGACGTCCATCAAATATACTTGACCGCCGAGATGCCCCCAAAGACCAAGCCTCCGGCTAACATATCGCTAGAGCCTGGCGCATCGTCATGACAAAGAGAAGCAACCAAAGGATCGATGCCAACTGAGGAACCTTCTCAAAACATACCTGAGGACTTCGGTGGACGAACACCGAGAGCTCACAACCGTGGGTTCTACACCCAAGATATCTAACAGGATTCGCAATCGTGATCTCGTCTATTCACCGCCTCGAGACTTAATAAAGACTAACAATGATGATCGGGTATTACTCTCCCGAAAGAAAGGCAGATGGCTACCTCAATGTGGACGGTAGAAAGTACGCCGCAAAAGATTCACAATACAAGATGACTCTATCGCCGACAAGCCGACAAGACGGTCGATCAAGAACATGAAGAAGAGCAGCCAAGCAGCCTTTAAAGCGTAAAGAGGTGCCTCAGAACCTCTAAATGAGAGATCGACGATCCATCTATCCTCGCTATGCCTCGTGGTCATCACAGCGACTGTGAGAACACAAGAGAAGCTCATATCATTTCAAAGAATGGGATTTATCTCCAAAGAAGACAACCGAAGCGAGTATACATGCGAGGCGTATCAGTGAAAATGCCTGCGGCTATCACCACCCAAGTTCAAACACTGGATGGAACTGGGAACCCCAAACAAAGATGTGATCCCACCTACATTGTTGAGACGCAACAACGCCTGACCGCTGGACGAATGGTCAAATAGTTCGTCCGCCTCAAAAGGAATGCTCGACTATATACTAACTCGAGCATGCCTCCACGTATAGTTGGGCTCAACTGAAAGAAAATTCTCAACCGCTTCTTCACATTTAAGAGGACAGCTAGTACTACGGAGCTAATCACACCATTAGTAAGATCCAAGCATGCATTTCATCAACCAAATGTGAGGAATCTCGAACCTCAAATGCAAAAGATAGACTCGTAGTCATCAACATCAACATGCGCATCCAAGGAATGCATCGGGACTCTGCATCATTCAAGGCATACTTCCCGTGAACAACATCGAGCAGCTTGGCAACAAGTGGCACGATATGGAGCCAAGATTACCGCAACAGCGACACATGCTCCACCCCGCAAATTTCATTCAAAGACCAAGACGATCCTGAGGCCAAGAGAGAACTCTAAGCTCGAAAAATAAAAGAAGACACCGTGACTTCTGGAAACAACGAAGTTCACCTTCAACTATGTCGAGGCGGCTCGACTGGAAGCAGCGCCTTACACTAAAGAACGCAGTGAGCAGTGAATATCCTTTCCTCGATTCCGATATCCCGCGATGTTAGACGAGCCGACGAAAGCAACCCGAGAACTCCCCAGAGTCAAGAGACCAAGAGGCGACTGAAGTAAATGGAGCCCAACTTCGCAAGTATCATAGGATACTGTGGTATCCTATCAAAAGTGTTTCATCTTCAAAGTTAGCCGGGGCATTGATCTCGCAAAGAAAGGGCAATTACTCGAGGAAGACAAAGTCTCTTCAAACCACATAACCCCATCAAGCCCAACCCACTGAGGTCAAGGTACCCTAAGGTTTTTTGGGAGAAAGCAAGCTTATCCTGTGGGAGTACGAATGACTACTCGGCCAAGGATGTATGTGTCAGTTTCGACGAAGACTCCGCCTATCAAGGAAGCATTATGTGAAGGACGCTTACCCGCTTCAACAAGTTTTCGACTTTCTCCGTCACATTCATCGATGAAGATCTTCCACAAGAAAAGAGGGTACCACACAAACCTCTCTACGTGGTCGTGCTACGCAAATGAAAGCCTATAAGCAGAATGCCGTAGATTCGAGATCTACCTCGAACATCCTTCCACCTGCATTTCGAGACTGCTAGCATCTCAATGTAAGACTTACAACAAATTCCCCGCATCATAATTCAAGGCTTTAACCAAGGGAGCGAACCCTGAAAGTAAGTCCGCACTGGGTGATGTGAGCCTGAGACCACATCTTGTTCCACGTGATGATGCCAAGGTCACATACAATATCCTACTGGGAACATCCCTGATCCACGCCAGAATGTTGTCCCCTCTACACTCCACTGTCAAGTATTGCAAGAATGGGATGGAGAAAAATAAGGCGGATGCTTATAATCCATTCGCAATCGAAGAATCCCACTTCTCTGGCCGATGCCAAATACTACAAGAAGACAGAGCAAACCCCAACACGGGGCTAAAAGGCCCGAGGCGCCCATCTACTTCCTACCGGGCGTGGTACGATCCTATCAAAGACAAAGCCACGGGACAACCACCGCCCCTAAGTTATCGGTGCTCAAGCACATAGGTCGAATGACACCCAAAAAGATGATAAAATGTAAAGTTGACGGTCTGCCAAGAACTCCAACCAGCTGTGGTCGATATACACCAAAAACCGCTTACTGTCCCGGGACAAGAGGGCGACAAACCACTACATAGTGTAGGTCGAAGAAAAGGCTCCTACAAATCAAAACACGAGAAACTAAGGCCAAGATTCTCAGCCTGGGGGCAATCTCAACCCCAAGAAATAGTAATCAAGCAGACATTCGGTCTTCCTAAAGGTCAGCAACGTGATTCAAAGGAAGTCTGCCTTCGACGCATTAGGAAAACCAACCCTGTGAGCTCAAGGAGAAAGCACAAGAAGAAGAAGAAAGCCCGCTTCATGCTTCAACATAGAAGAACAAGAAGGACACGCTCAAACGAGTATACCCTCCCAGACGATCCTTGGGAAACAACGGCAAGAGGGTTCAGGTCAACCTCCCACGATATCGCAAGAAAGACATGTAAACGGGACACGCTGAGCTCGAATTCAAAGATGTCAACCAAGCACGGATATTCTTGTGAGAAGTGTAGAACTCGGCACTCCAACAATACGTGTACGAAGTTGACCATATCGTAATACTCCACGCACTACTCCAAATTCCAAGAGGCATCCTCGATGAATTCCCTCGTATGAACTGTGGAGACCCTATATACAAATATGGTCTAGGAGCAAACGCCAAGTGGGAACGACCGTCGCCTCTAAATGGAGAAGCACTTGCATGGGAAGATCAACAACACCTCGGCGGGTCAAGCTCATTGGCGCAGAAAGGCACGCCCATTTAACTACCTTCCTAACCCAACAAGCAACAGAGTTCCTCATCCTCGAAGCCAACGGCGCCAAATTCACGCCTACCTTCCTCCGTATCAACGGCAGAAAGGATAAAGAAACAAGTGGTCCGACATGTAATAACCCGGAGACACGCAGTCTCGTGACGCGACGTTTCTGTAAGAATTAGAAGAACTAGGATCTAACGCTATATATCTATAGCTGCACAAACCTTACGAGATTACACTATCCTGTGGGAGCAGCCTAATACCGCTGACGAAGTTCTTCAAGGGTACGGGAACTAATCTCTATACATGTCATCGGCCCACCTAACAAACATTGTGGAAGGAATGCTCCCTCATGCAACGCTAAGTACATAAGTCAACAATACCCCATATTCATGAAAGTCATTACGGACCGGTGCTCCAAACAAAACAAGAAACTATCGTAATGCGGTAAGACAGACGAGCAATCGGCCCGAGGGTTAAATACCCTAAAGTGCACGCTCATATACCTCGAGCACGAGGATAAACTCTATACCTAATCTCCTCGAGTACGAGGATAAACCGCCTACTCCACTCCTTTGATATCACGAAAGCAAAACTATCAACTCCTCGAACTACGCTTCGCTTCGATCCTCAAGGAGCGATCTCATGAGTTACGAGTAACTTAATATGTATCGTTGCAGACCATAACCTAAGCATTAAATTCATGTTGTCTCACGAGGGTCGGATTAAATCAAAGACATACAAACTGTGAGAACGAGTAGCAAAGAATAAGATAATCAAAAGAAACGCTGCTGTTGAATAAACTATAACGGAGCAAAAGATCCAAAGACATCAAACAAGCAGGCTAAAAGGCGACCTAAAAGTTAAGCTACTATAATAATCCTACAAGGCCTAGTCTAACAGTTTCTAACTCTGCGGACAAAGATCCCAAGTGCTTGGCCTACTCTACTCGAACCTTCTCTTCCAAGGTATGAATCAACTGGGAGGTGTCTGTCATGGCCAAGATCAAGCTGTTGATATTTAGACCTCCGCCTCCCGAGCCCGAACTCGCAGAAATCTCGCCGGCACGTACTCCTCCAATGTGCCTACTTCCTAATCCAAATTTTCTACCTCTTTGAACTTCACAATGGCGCTCTACAGCTGATCTCTGCAGGACATCATCGTGAGAGTTAACTCACAGAAAGCCTTAGAAACCTCATTCGCAAGCTTATTGTCGATGATTTAGACGTTTTCCCTCGTCATCCGAAAGAAATCTCGTTTTGCCAAGTAACTGAACAACCTCCAACCCCAACTGTAAGCAACCCTGGAAGTGCTTATGGACTTCTACTCTATTCCTTCAAAGACCATACCAGATATTTCCGCCTGCGCGGGTTCATATCAGAGACCAAAGAGAAACAAATTTCCAAAGACGGCGAATACTCAAATACTTCCGAGCCAAAGAAGAACAGGAATCTGTGAGGAGACGGTACTCAAAGAACTTCCGTGACAAAACACCGGAGATTCCCTCGAGACAACAAGCCTCGCGCGCCCCAACCCACTAGCACAAGAGACTTCACTACCCGCATCAAGAAAAAAAGTGGGGAGTTAATCATCAACAAAAAATGAAAAGAGACTAATTTAAAGTCGGGAGGAAAATTAGAAAAATACCTATTCGACAACTTTGTCGGGAATCACCCGGCGCAGTGAATCAAAATCTTCTACGCAGGTAAACAAAGTAATACCTCTGGAACCACGAGACGAAGTTAGTTCTCCTTCCGAGCACCCCCTCGCATGCTTGATCTCTATCCTCTATAGAATCTTCTCTAAGGAGTGTTTCTCTGCTAGAATTTTGACGTATTTCAAAATCGAAGAAGGATGTATGCCTAGGACCCTTCCTTCGCTATGCTTCTTAGGCAAACAAAGAAGGACATCGATGAAAGAGCTCGCCGAGCCACGATCTATACCCGGCAGTCAAGTTATTCGAGTGGAATCACTTAGGAAATACGGCCGGGATTGCTTGCTCAAGAGATACAATGTTGCCGCATCCGAATCCCGTGGATAAATCTCCCATTTCTAGAATCGCTAAGCAAGCACTGCACCAACCGCGTATGCCTCTAATCGTTCGGGAGTGTCGATATGGTCAGTAGGTTCACTATGAATTCAACCCACTTTATGACATACTTCAACCTGCTCGAACGCTAGCAAAGAAGGCACGATTAGATCAGATACTCTTGTCACTGGCAAGGTTCTGACGACCAGGCTTAGCCTTCCAAGATGCCTCAAGTAGAAATCTGAGCACCGCGCTCTCCTCTACCATGATACCGCACTATCAAGTGCCATCTAGCCCGGTTATCACATGCTCGCAGCATATAAATAAGCCCCATCCAACCAAAAAGATAACGAGAAGTGGAAGCATGCCTAGAAGTCAAGGATCATTAGAAACCAATATCTAGGACAAACCTCTATGACGCAGTTAAGACCTGAGGAACCAAGCTAACACTGATCCTTTGGCCATGGAAATATCTCATCATTAATTTTCAAGGCTGAATAAAACCCAAGGCTCAAGCAGAGTCACAAACACGCATAACCAGCAGTTACGTGTACGCACAATAAAATTCTTTTCCAAATCAAATACAACCTCCGTAATATCAAAGTGGATATCTCACACGGGAATCCCAAGCACAAAGAATGTAGAATGGTCCACGTGGACAAATGCATCTGTGAGCTATCTCTTGCAGAACTTTGGTCGGTTACTTCCATGACCCACATATGAGGGAGTAATTCCAAAAACCAATCCATGAGAGATAGACATTGTTCCATCTGTGAACGAGGTCAAACTAAGTGGTAACCCAAGAGGCGTAAACCACGGAGCGAGGAATTTCCATATCACTATCCAAAGACGGGACAAACACTGGCAGAGGGGACAACTTCATCAAACAAAGTCGTCACGTAAAGACCTCCAAGCTCCAATAAATCCTTCACAAAGATATAGATAATTCACCCTAGGAATTCACATGAGAGTGTCGTGAACTGCACCAATTCTCACAAAAGGTCTTCAAGAGCATCTCGAAAGCAATCATAAACACAAAAGAGAAGCCTTCACCGTGATTAGATAATCCAGGCCTTAATAAGGATGCTACTACAACGGCCGAAGAATCTTCCGCCTATTCCCAAGAGCTGTGAATGTACTCGAAATTGCCATAAATCTGTAGGTCAGCCCACTTGACGCATCTTCTACGTATATCACGCTACCTAAAGCAACCGGCCGTGAGAGATCAAGAATCGCAGATCTCGTCCCTCAAGATAGATGACCTTCTCCCAACAAAAGACCACCGCGACCCTTCTCGCATTCTCGACGAAGAAAGCTGAGGCCACAATAGCATTTAATTCTCAGACAAATAAGTATAAGCCGTAAGGAAGGATTCTTATCTTCTCCGACACACCATGCCAGAGCGAGTAAGTAGTACCCGGATGGGCCTCACAACCAATGGCCGCATGACAAAGAAACAATGTAAAGAAACCAAAAGGGCGATAAAGTGACTATAAGTAAGCATATAACATGAGCAAATCAAGATAAATCAAGTCAGAAGAGCAAAGAATGTGATTTATCCCACACTTCAAAGAAAGATAAGACAAATCACAGAGACTATGTACCACGGGCGCTTATCTCCTCCTCCATAAGGGAAGCACCAAGATCATAAGAGAGCAACGAGACGCAGCCATTCATCCCTAACTCATAGGTTACTTGAACTATCAAATCAAATCAAGAAAACGCCGGTAGTCAAAGCAAACACCAGCAGTTAAGGTCGAAAGGGGTAGGAACGCTCGCTAATAACGCCCTCAAACAAAGAGTCACGAGATAAGGACCGAAACGAATAGAGCAATTCCAAAAAGCAAAGTGGTCAAGAGAAAGTTGTTATAACGCTCCCTTTACTCGCTCAATACTACTAAAACTGTGGTCATGCGATACCAAAAAGGAGCTGGGCATGTGGACATTCATACTATCTACCTACACAAGCTATGACCAGCAGCAAGCGTAGAGCACATCAACAGAATGATAAGAGCACGCCAACATCCTAAGTCATGCTCTCAACCTACAAAATAAGTTAGAAAATAAATAAAGAAAGTAAGGGTGGAGGAAGAGGGGAAGTGGAACGTTTCCTCAGAAATTCCATACTATATGCAATTTCCAACCCTATGCTACATGAATGCAAGAGGCACTCGAGTACAGAAGCCATATTGAAAGAAAGCCAAGAAAAGCAAAAATTCAGCATGTAGTCGTTCGTTAGAAAAACCGAAAGCTTAAACAGTCTCGAAAATTCAAAAACATAAGCACAAACTAGACTCAGAGACGAGTACGTAAAAATTCGAATCACCCTAATCGGAGATCTGAGCTAAGAGAAACAATTCCCCAAAGCTGCAGCAGTCAATCGAGTCTGAACCCTCAAAGTCGAAACTTCAAGGACTTATATCTCAACTTTCAGAGTGAATTGGAAGAGCTACTATCTATCCAAATGACCGTCTCGCAACAAGTTTTCCAGATATATAAAGAAGTCTCAAAACAGATAAGCGATGAGGAAGTTACGGGGATTACAGAGAAACAAGACAGCTTTTTTCCGAACCGGTAACTGCTTTCTCAAGGAAAATTATTTTATATTTTCGTAATTCAAAGAAGATTAAAGATCAGATTTTTATCATCAAGACAAGTACATGGAAGCAATTGGTGATCACAAGCACAACATAAAGCACACAATCAAGTAATTAAAGCATGAGAAAGTTACTAACTTTGTTGATGAAATTTCGAAATTCTTCAAGAAAAGTTGTGGACTTTGAAGCAAATTCTCAGCTTTAATCTTGCAAGAATACGAGAAGAGATGTTAATATGGTGATGAAATCATATAAAACATCAAAGTGTATCAAGTTGTGCAATAAAAGAAGACGAAAAAAAATAGGTCCCGGATTATCTCAAAGTCAAAATGCTTTTATTTAGGAAGTTAGGCCATGAATTTTTGATTTTGTGTCTCATCTTATGCTTAAATAGACAAAGCCTAGTGGACCCGAACCCTAAAAGCCCGGCTGGGTTGGTTCTCGTGACAAAGAAGCCTCGTGATTCAAAAAATCAAGCGGATCAAACATCTACACTACACGAGTGGTCCGAAAATCTTCAAATAAATACATGGGATGGTCGAAAATTTTTATGTGAAAATTTATCCCAAGTATTTATCGGTTAACCAAATAACCGATATCGGTAGCCGAAATGGTTGAAAAATGGTAGAAGTTTAATTTTAAAATTAACTTAAAATTAAAATAATTAATTTCGAAACCCACGAGGGCTAAGATAAATTATTTTAAATATTTAACATGATTCAAATTCATGTTACGAGGATTCGATTAATATCAATATAATAATGGGTGAGCACCAACATACGACGAATATGTTAGTAGTAAAAGCTCTAGAAAATTAATTCTCATCAAATCCTCTACGGATAGACAATTAAATGAGATCTTAACATGTACTAAATTCATGTTAATATCAAATCCCAACCAAATTAATTCTCATTAAATCCTCTACGGATCGAGAATTAAAACGGGATCTTAACATGTACTAAATTCATGTTAACATCAAATCCCAAATAAATTATTCTTACTAAATCCTCCACGGATCAGGAATTAATGGGTTTTAACATGTACTAAATTCATGTTAACACAAAACCCTCAACAAATTTAATTCTCTAACGAATTGAGAATTAAAATGATCCCACGCGGTCAGACAATCTACATAAATTAAGTCTTCAACAAGTCAATCCTCTGCACCGAAGACTTATCATGATCAGGACATAAAAATCATGTCACAACAGTCTCTAAACAAGTCATCATCCTTCAAAGTCCCCAAATGACACGGATGATAACTTAGGACCTGCCTTTAAATGCAACCGCAATAGTCCGAAAAAAAAGGCTAATCACAAACTGACCTCCTGCTGCAGGGAGAAGTGTTAACCAGACTAAGATGTACTAAATTCACATTAGAAACGGGTCCCATATCCAACTGGCCATCCAACAAGTCAAGCAAAGAGACCGACGCCGCCCATAAAAGCGAGCAAGACGCTACGAAAAGAAGACATAAAGAACCAACACGTATCGAAAATGAGTATTGTTGATCGAACCCGACACCTACCCGCATGTACCAGTTCGGTGGAAGAATCATCAAAATTTTATCATAAAATAATTATATTGACAAGACGAATTAATCAAATCGACAAAGATCAACCAATTACGTAACGTCACGTGGCCGACAGTGGCTCTCGACAAAACCCCACCAAATCAAACCCCGGATCTAACGAGGTTCCAAGAAATCAAGCCTCCTGAGTTAATCAAGTCAAAGAATTAGAGTTTTACATTAATTAACCCTAAGTTCGAACTCGAATAGTGGTCTCGGAAGATAGCCCGCATTAAATGTCGTGATAAAAATTGTGGCTCGAAAAACCTAATTTAGCGATCAAAAATCAAGCTTAAAAGATACGCTCAAGGCCACGTGGCTCAAAATGAAGAATCTATACACGGGGTTTGCAAATAAAGACTCCACAATTTCGTGGTGTAACTGACTCCACAAGTTTTGTGGATCAAAATCAAGACCTGCAGTCGCTGTGCAAAATCAAGTGTTCGAAGGTCCAAAATATCAAAAATGAAAATATCCTTGACCTAGAAAAAGAACCCAGAACCTTCTTTTTAAGCAAAAGAGGTGCCTAAAAGTGTTGCTTGGCCATCAAGAACTTTCCAAATCATCCGACGGTCCGACTCAAGCCAAACTTCAACCTGGCCAAGATCACGACTACCTCGAAATCAAACCGCCAATCGAAACGAGCCGCCGAGGCCCAAAACCTATAAATACCCCCCATTTCAGACATTTTCATGCAAAAAATTCCAGCACAAAAAATCACAAACTAAAAATACAAACCCCCGACAAATCTAGAGAACGATTCTCTCGAATTTCTAAGTTAAATCTTCAAGACTCAAGCAAAGAAAACACCACATGTTGGGTCGAAAATACTTAGGTGGCTAGCACAGCGCTTAAATTAAGGATTATCGCACAAACGTAATAACCTTCAAGCTCAAGCAAAAATCGATGAGAATCAATTTAAACGCTCAGAACGCTCAATATTCGTGATTGCCTATATAGCCTCTCGATTATTCACAAACTGACGAACACCCGATAAATTTCAAGCTCATTCATCAAATCCTAGATATAGGAATAACCGAAGGCTCAGCCTATATCTAGATTCTAGACAGAAACACGCTAAGGTCCCTATCTAGTTATTCCAAGATTAATAACAAGGCCGGGAGTATTCCACCTTCATACCGATTATCACTCTATAAGAACAAATTGCTAAGGCCGTTTTAAGCCTTCAAGGACGAAACTTCATGCCTAAATCAAGCGAGGTCAAATCTCACAGCCTCCCAAGCGAGCCAAACCTCACTAAGTCCTTACATAAGTAACATCACTCCATGTATGCCTTGAAGCTCTGAGTCCATCCAAAATCAAGTGTTATATCAAGACCGAACTCTATCAAATCAAAGTTGTCATATCGGCGCACTGTCCCACTAAGCAGTCGGGCCCTCGCTTCGCCACCAAGTCCCACCACAAAAAGGTACACTAAATCCAAAGTCTCCACCGGGCGATAGCTTATCCAATGACGAGTCCCACCAAATGGAGTACTTAGCCAAGTCCCATCACCGCAACGCCGCAAAGAAGTCCATCAAGTCCTAAAATAGATCGAGATCAAGTCTTAAGACCCAAGATCGTCCATACACTATCACGAGAATACGATGCCAGTGCTCCCCTGCTCCTGACCATATCCAAGTCCAGATCAAATTAAGTCCATCAAGACCAGGACATCTATCCAGCTCGTAGACCTTCTATCCAAATCCAAATTAAATCAAGCCAAGTCCAAATCAAGATCAAATCAAATCAAGCCAGTTTGCTCCTGTGCTCGCCTCTGCTCAAATCAAATCAAATCAAATCAAGCTCAAGCTCAAACCAAATCAACTCAAGCAAATCGACATCTCACAAATCGTCAAGAAACGCCAGAGCCATAGTTTGACAAATGTGTGATTCTTCGATTTGGATAAAACCCTGGCATAATCGAGGAATTTCCCTACAGTGAATTTTATTTTGTACCCCTATCATAAATAATAAAAATTCTTCTTTGTATTACAGTAATATACGAGTATGTAGCGTATATCTTTTAATTGTATTGATCTTTTGAAATTAGTACGAAGTTAAAAAAATGTATTATTACTTTAAACATATGTTGAATATTTGTGAATAAAAAAACTCTCAATTAAGTTGAAATAGGAGTAATTAGAATTGATGTCTATAATAATGCAAAATATATCATAAATTTTTAATAGTATATGCTGATACTACTCCGTAGAAAATGGAGTAAAAATAAAATTATACTCCCTCCAATTCACTTTAATTATCGTTTGATTTTTTTTAAATTGAACTTTGACTATCAATTATTAATTATTTATTATTCTAAAAAATATAAAATTTATATCATTGGATTCGTCTTTTAAAATATTTTCATAATACTCTGCATTTCAAATTAACTTGGAGGTTTGTTTTGAGCATTTGGTCAACCTATATTTGGCTCGTTATAAATTTTATACAAATATATTTTTTAGGTATATAAAATTTTGTTATGAAAGTATATTATGTTGAGATTATAATAATATGAAAATTATGATACAAAGTTAAAATTAAGTAATTCAAAAGTCGGGTCAAACATAGCCGATCAAATCGCTAGAAACAAACCTCCAAGCATCAGAAATCTTGGTTTAGTGATAATTTTTTATTTTTTAATAATATAATTAAAGCAGAATCAAGATCAAATATTAATCTCTCGATATACGACAACCAATTAAACACCTCGCAAGTGACGTAATGTAGACCAACTTAGTTTACAGGTTCCTAGGTGTACGTTGCTTGACTTGGGCTATGGCCCAATATATAATCGTTTGGGCTGATTTGTTACATATTTTGGACTGCAGACATCAAGTTAGTTTACACTTTACACTTTACAGGCTCTGTTTGTTTTTTCCAAAAAAATATTAGTGAATAGTGATGCCCTCTCCACATTTGTGAAACAATCAAACTGACAAACAGTTAATTGACCAAACATTCTTTTAGTTTGAAAAAGTCAATACTTAGTCAAAAATAGATAACGTTGATGGAATAATAGTCTATAGTAAAATTGGGACATAAAAAAACCTTTAAGCGTAAAAGATATCTGATCTCAAGGTGACGAACAAAAAGATAATCATCTGATCACCATGGACTCATTAATTCCAACAACAAAAATACAATAATTTGAACTGCATAGAATCCAAACCCATAAGACGTGCTACAACCCCGACACTTCGTTTTCTTATAATTTTTTTTTTTTTTTTTTAAAACCCACCCCACTCTCTTATAACGAAAATCTGAATCAAAGACTTAAATCACTAAAAAGATCTCCTAACCACTGTGACCATCTCGACGTTTCAAAATTGATCTAACCAAATAAACAACGAATCGAGCGTACCGGCCCGCCCGCCAGGCATGTTCGGATGGCCTGTAGCCCTAACGAACCGGCTTCTGCCCGTCTGCTAAATGGCCGGGCTCCCCTGTTTGCTCGAGGCCCACTTTTAAAGGGGCCCCAGGGGGCCTTGCACGTGGCATCATGAATACCAAACTGGCACTACCGCTTCGACACATCACTGCTTAATAGCTGCATCTGTACTTGACATATTAAGCACTCAAAAAATAAAATTGCTGCAAGAGTGGCGATTCGAACCTTCAATTCCATGACGCAAAGATGTTTATGAACTATCAGAGCAAATCGATGATTTTGCTAATACGTGTATGAATATATCAAGCTTCTTTAGTTTAAAATAATATACGTATAATAAAAGCATAATATTCAATAATATATAAATTATAAAAAATAATATATTATTTAACTCAAAAACTTTAAAAATATATTATTTAAATCCAAATTTAAGTTATTTAGTATTATATATATTATTCTATCAAATAATACCAAACTCTAAGTTATTAATTTGAAGGAAAAAATCGACAAATTGTTGAAATAGTTTTTTAATATGTGTATAATAATAAATCAAATTATTAAGTTTCAAATAATATATTAGAAGGAATAAAAGCATAAGATTCAATAATATTATCCTTTAAACAATAAACATATTTCTAATTAAAAATCATTTCAACGATTGATAGTTTAACTTAGATATGGTAATATTTAATATACTTTTTTACCATTTGATATATTATTATCCTTCAATAAATAATCGAAATAATTCTCAAACGCACTAATTCAAACGCTGTACCGCTTTGGAATTTAAACGTGGTAACATTTCGACCAAACGGTAATACACAATTTCTCAAAATCATGATAAACGCATTCATTTGAATGAAACGCGGCATCGCTTTCACACTATTCAATTATGTTAAGATCATTTAGTATACAATTGAGTTATAAATAAATGTTAAGAGTATGAACTACTATCTAAGTATTTATAAACGGGGTTGGTTTAATACTTTATTTGATAGAATAATATATCATAATACTAAATAACTTCGACGGTATTATTTAATATATTTGATAGAATAATAAGTTTGGTATTATTTTTGATAGAATCTTATTACTTTATTTCATAGAATAATATATCATAATATTAAATAACTTAGATTTGTACGTATATTATTTCGCTTTTTATTTATATCAAGATATTATTTGAAACCAAATCACTTGATTTATAATTATGCACATATTAACATGAATATTTCATGAATACATTATCATGAATATTTCTTTTAATAATTTAAATGTAGCTCATTTCAATTATTTCTCAATGATAATATATCAAATAAAGATAATATATTAAATAATACCAAATTTAGTTATCTATTAATATGTGAAAGTTAGTTTTTGTTTAGAAATGTGTTGTATTTGAAGTTGATAATATATTATCGAAATTTTACGCTTTATTTATATATTATTTGAAATTGTATAAATTCCCCATTTATACTTACTAAATTGCCTGCCTTATTCTTCCACCGTGCTGCCCAAATCTCACTACTACCATATTTATTTTTTCAAGAAGCTGATAAAGGAGCAATCAAGCATTACGAAACTAATTCATCGCATTGCGCTCGAATCGGGCCTGCCTATCTTGCGCCTCTAACTGGCCCCATTTCTTAACGAACCGGGCTGCTCAGGCCTGTGGCCGTCAATACCAACCTGAACTGGTGGGCCGGGCTCTCGAACGGCCCTCCGGTTCGGTTCGTTAGCCACGCCTAGCCAGGTGTATGTTGTTTGATTTGGGCCATGGCCCAATATATAATCGTTTCTGGGCTGATTTGTTACATATTTTGGAGTTTGACTGCAGATCAAGTTAGTTTACACTTTACAGGCTCTGTTTGTTTTTTCCAAAAAAATATTAGTGAATAGTGATGCCCTCTCCACATTTGTGAAACAATCAAACTGACAAACAGTTAATTGACCAAACATTCTTTTAGTTTGAAAAAGTCAATACTTAGTCAAAATAGATAACGTTGATGGAATAATAGTCTATAGTTACAAAATTGGGACATAAAAAGACCCTGGTCAGAAAAATGATTTGATCCTACAGACGCAACGCGCATAAATCATCTGATCAAATTATGGACTCATTAATTCCAACAACAAAAAATACAATAATTTGAACTCGGCATAGAATCCAAACCCATAAGACGTGCTACAACCCCTGACACTGGCTTTATAATTTTTTTTTTTTTTTAAAACCCACCCCCACTCTCTATATAAACGAAAATCGAACCAAGACTCTAAATCACTAAAAGATCTCCTAACCACTTTAATTCATTCGACGTTTCTCAAATTGATCTAACCAAATAAACAACACCCTAACACTTCTGTTTCATTACTATCGCAAATCATTTTCATGCACCTTAAAGATCCAAAAAAGACAATTAGAAGCCAATAATTGAAGATAATAAATTAAAGCATAGAACTAACCTACTAAATCTGCAAAATCGCTAATCCATCAATATTTTTTTCACTTTCGACAACCAGTAAATACCAAAATAATAAGCAAGCAAACCAATTATTAAAAAAAAACATAACTCGAGCGCAAAGAAATGTTTTTTTAGACATATAAACTTACCAGGAAATTCGGATTAGTTCGAGAAGAGCTTTTTTCTAGATTTGATATTACAAGCAAACAACTGAAGAAAACCCCTTTTAAACTTCTCTTTTCAACCTCAATTTCCTCATTTATAAACTAAAGCACTCAATCTTCTTCCATTCAACTGTTAACATTTGACACGATCGATCTGAAATTCAGACCAATAATTTCACACATTATCTAACAAATCCGACTACAAACTTAAGCAGAGTATATGTGTACTCAATTCTGCATATTTTTAGTATACATATAATCTCAAAATATTATCCAGATTCACAACTTCAATTATGTATTTATATGTTAAATATTTAGATATTTTTGAATAGCTGTCATTAACAATTCGACAGATAAAAACGATTAAATCATTTAAAGTTAAAGTTCAGACATATCGCTCGACATGTGAAGAATGCTCTGACAAGATACTGAGATGACATCAAGCATGGCCACATTGCGCCCGCTCATAATCAATATACTAATACATAAACGCCGGTTAACATTATTTAAGACATGACTTTGGTCAATCTGTTCTGCTATGTCACACACTTACAACGAAAGCCACCCATAATTTAATTGAATTTTCCATTAAAATTTTTAACTATGTAACCATTTAACAAAAAATGACTCATATATTAATATATACATCACTAACTTCCATGTCACAAATGCCGTGAACCTATGTGGATTCTAACGGCACAATGGTAGTTATATATGAGATAATTACCGATGATTTGGTCCTATTTTCATGGCCAGACATAAACGCTCCAAAATGGAAATTTCACACGCCTTACCCAAATGAGAGAGTTCACGCAAAACAGCGACCTAAGTTGCTCCCGCCAAGCAAACACTCACGACCAAGAACTGACGTGTTAGCTTTGGGCTGAAAGATAATTTGAGTTTCAAAGTCAACTTACTTCGATTTCGGCTTTCAAGCGATTTTTATAAATTTACACGAATTTAAGATTGGTCGAGCCTTCATGGCCTATTCATTAACGACACAATTATATGCCCATTAAGGGTCATTAATGATGGTCTTAATTACCCTATTAATGGAGCCGAATCGAGCCGTTAAGACTAACGATCTTCTTCTTCTTCTTCTTCTTCTTCTTCTTATCGAGACGACCTACCAACCCGTCTGGGGTCATAGGCCTTCTCAGCCCCACTCCTTACCTAAGTCCAAGCTCTATTTATTCCCTATCTTCACCACGATCCTTCTTCGATTTGTTTCAACACTACGGACCTATTTCTATATCACCCAAATTTACTAATTATCAATTACCTAAAAACATGCTTATTAATTATTTAAACATGAAAATATAAGGCATAATTTTAGGAATTTTGAAACCTTATCATGTGCATTTTAATTATTATAGTATCTCCTTAGAGCACATTGTAGAAAATTCCCATAAGTAAAAATGAACAGACTAAGTACTAATTAATGACAAAATGGTGATGGTGTTGAATAAAGTCTTAAAGATACTACTCCTTCAAATGAATCATCCCACGTGAGATAGGGTGACCTTGACAGTGGATACTGGTTTGGCATGGATGCACGTTATTCACATTTGAACATTAAAATCATTTTATGCTCTTTAGATGAAGAAGATAAAAAACCAAAGAAAGAAATATAAAAATTGTTTTTAGATGTATATATAGTGACACAGACAATATAATAGTATAAATAGGGAATATATTGTTTGTTCAACTTTTTTATTTGGACGCTTATATATCGGTATATATTGACTATCAATTATTTTTTAAATATACAAATTTTCGTCTCGATATACAAAAACGTCAAATAAAAAAAACGAATGTATTACTTTCTATTGCACTCTGTTAATATTGTTTAGTTTTAAAAGTTAATTTAAAAATAAATCATATATTATAATTTTAATGGAGTATAATGTTATATGAGGTGTAACATAAAAATTGATAACTATGAAATAGCATGAGAAGCACTAAGTGCAATTACTATAATTCATCTTCCTTAGTTGCACTCTTCATTAATTGTTCACTGCTAACTTCTCCATCCACATTTTCTCGTATCTATCTTTTTCATACACTACCTTCTTCAATGCTAGCTCTATTCTTCTTTTTTATTATCTCATCATTTAAATATAACCCACCAATCTACGTTAATTGTCGTTTGACTTTTTTAAAATTAAATAAATGTGATTATTTTCCCTCCGATGGAAAATAATGCACCCCCTCCAATCATTTTTCTCTCAATGGCAAATAAATATTATAATAAATTGGAAGAGAAAATTGAACTCAAAATAACGGTCCGATAAAACAAATAGGATAAACTTACCTAGAAATCATTTTGGCGGCACATTTGCATTCCAAATACAAAAGGCGGCCATGACATTTAACTAAATAATATTCCGTATTATTTTAATATTATTCAAATATTCAAAGTTAAGATTATGCCTAATAATCAATTTATTAAAATCAAGGATGACCACATTTAATCAACCAACGTAGCCAGTTCTGGTGTTCTTGGCAAATATCTCCCTATTTTCGAAAATATTCATGTTGTTAAACGGTAAAAACAAGACAAAATCCATAAAAATCAGGTTCTCCCAGTTAAAAGTGAATCAACAGTGGACACATACCACGCCGTCAAGCCCCTAACCATTCACCTTCTAACACCTTATATGTCGCTGGAAAGATCCCCACAGTTAACACACATTCAAGCATACAAGACATCAAAGTCCCATACAAGGACATATCCAATCAAGAAGGGTCAAACGTCCGGCTAGCCTACTTATCCAATCAAGCGGAGGGATCCAAGTCCTACTATCCAACCCACATCTCGCCGACAAGTTCAAAGACAAATCGCTCCACAACCACACGGGATCACAATGCAGAAAGTGCACCTTGCTCGCACTATATCCAGCCACATTCAAATCCTCATTCCCGAACTGCCCACGACACATATCCAAATCAAGACCAAACTCAGCCAAATTTTAATTCTACATCAAGCCAAAGCCTATACTGTGTATCGCTTTCAAGATACGTAGTGAGTAATACTAGACTGATAATGATCCTCAAACTGCTTGATAAATTCCTTTGTACTGGCTGATTTATTTTCCCAGCTTAGTTTTATTATTCATGTACATATAAATAATAAAATCTTTCTTTCATGATACATGCACTACTTTCTTCTTTTTCTCAGCGAAATTATTAACCAACCAAATTTATGTACCTTTAAATGATTATTATTCTACATTTTTAATGTATTTTTTTATTACTTTTTTTTAATCTATATAAAAATTGTTAAACTGATAAATAAAAAAACGGAGGGAGTGTTATACAAATAAGGTAAGTCTGACTTTTAAGAAAAAGGTTAGGTAAGTCCAATTTGTCATTTTGTTCCACAATTCATAACTTTTTTTTCTTGCGTCCGTTATTTTTGTTGCAAATTAAGCTGAGTTAGTGATATGAGTCAATGATGATCAGAGATACTCTTATATTTATTTTTTAAAAGGGAGAAATCATTAGGTGTCACATTAAATTTTTTATTAGTCAAACGTTCTCATTTATTACCTATTAATATCCCCCATACACAACATTCTAAAATCTTGTACCAAAAAGATTGTCACCTTTGCATCTTTCCATTTCAAGTACTAAGCAATCATCATTATGATAAAAATACATACGTGAAGCTCTCCAGCTAGTAGAAAACATAGTTATTTTTTCTAGCTGAATTTTATTAAGGTATTTTACAACTTGTTGCAGCCATGTTGATTCTTTTTATTTTATTTTTTCCTATGTTATTAATTAAGGTATAGTTCAATAATATCCACTAGTTAGAGAAGTATTAACGTAACTTTTCATTTATTAATACCAAACACTTACTTAAAGTGTATGATGATATAATTAATATATAATCATTAAAAGGGTCGTTAACATTTTGAGAATTTAATGTTGAATGTCGACTTTTGTTCCTTGTTTTGATTTGGTTTTAATACTTCATTATATGATGAGTTGGTAAGATACAATGATGAATTAAAAATAGAACAAAGTTATTCATTTAGCTTAATAAATTAATAGTACTTGCATTTTCAATTCATTTGTTTATGGATTTTAATTGTTCTCAATTAGGATGTTTGTATTTGTTACTTGCAGATATCAAATCTGTGTAGCTCTTGACTTATCCTTGTATTAGATTGGAATTTTTGTGAAGATGTTTCAGCCAGACAAGTTTGGGAGCCAGCAGCATATGCTGGACATGATGAATCATAGGTTGCCAGTAGAAAATGAGTTGGACATACTCAGGAATGATGATTTTGAGAATAATAATGTTGTGGAAGGTGCCTCGGGCGACGATGAAGACCTTAATAACCAACACAGAAAAAAGAAGCATTTTCATCGTCATACTCTGCACCAAATCGAAGAGATGGAAGCGTAAGATATTAATCTGTTGTCAGGAACTTATACTCAATTTGATATGTTAGTACAAAAATGTACTTATAGTATGTGGTTACTCAATTTGATATGTTGGTACGAAATGTACTTCTAGGATGTGGTTTTGGCACCTAATTTTAGCTTAGTTCTATCCCTTGTATTGTTTTGAAATTCCAAAATCCAATAACTTTCATGATTTTGATGTATTAGATTTTTCATTGACTGCCCCCATCCTGATGAAAAGCAAAGGAAAGAACTTAGCCGAAGATTAGGACTAGAGCCTTTGCAGATTAAGTTTTGGTTCCAGAATAAACGAACACAAATCAAGGTAATGAAATTAGCATTTTATTCCAAGATATTGGATTCATCCGAAGGGGGACATATTGGTTATCGAGTTTACTGTTTTAAAGTACAGGCTAAAGATGAACGACGTGACAACTTACAGCTAAGGGCTGAGAATGAGAAACTTCGAGCAGAGAATGCACAATACAAAGAGGCTCTGAGCAATTCTACCTGTCCCAACTGTATGTCCAGCGTTGCGTTTAAATGTCATTTGATGAGCAGCAGCTCATCATTGAAAGGGATCATCTTCAAGATGAGGTATAAAAGTGCAGTAGATATGTTATGAGCAGTTGAAGTACATTTATCGAAGTAGTCATTTTGAAATAGATTATGATCATTGTCACATGCTATTAATTATGACCAATTATATCTACAAAATGTTTCTTTATGTTATTTTTTAAGTTGATCTTTGTAATTAATAATCAAAATTATCATCAGATTGATAGGATATCAAGAATCTCTGCAAAGTATATTAGGAAGCCAGCTCTATCCTATCCCCATATATCATCTGGATCATCATCTCGCTCACTTGGACTAGGACCAGTTAACAATTTCATGCCACAATCAGGCAGTCTCAGCCTAGCTGGGGAGGTGTATGGTGCTGCTGGAATGGATATCCTTAGCTCAGTTTCTATCCCTGAAGCTGATAAGCCTATCATCATTGAGCTGGCTGTGGCCGCAATGGAGGAACTGATCATGCTGTCAAATGCTGGTGAACCTATGTGGATCTTCAATGGTGACAATGGTAATTTTATGACTCTAAATGAGGACGAGTACATGAAGACATTCAATAGAGGAACTGAGCCTAAACCTCTGAATTTCAAATCTGAAGCCTCTAGGGCATCAGCTGTTGTGATTATGAATCACCTAAACTTGGTTAAAATGTTCATGGATGTGGTCAGTTTGATCTACTTTCCTTACATTCCTTCTATTATTCTGCTTTTGTATGCGTCTAGTTGTGTGACATATTGCATGTTCAACATCATTTATTGTTTATGCAAAACCAGAACCAATGGTCAAGCATATTTGCTGGAATTGTTTCAAGAGCAATGATAGTGGATGTCTTCTCGACGGGGGTTGCTGGCAATTACAATGGTGCATTACAAGTGGTAGGTTCTTCTATTAGCTAGTAGATCTCATTACTGTATGAGACTACATAATATACATCAAGAATGATAAGTCCATTGCGATTTTTACAGTTGACTGCTGAGTTTCAGCTGCCTTCACCAATTGTTCCAACTCGGGAGTTGTACTTTGTGAGGTACTGTAAACAGTTGACTGGTAGGAGCTGGGCAGTTGTCGATGTTTCTTTGGACAATTTACGTCCAAATTCAATATCTTCGAGTTGTAGTAGAAGGCCATCCGGTTGCCTAATTCATGAGTTGCCCAATGGTTGCTCAAAGGTAAAGCTGAATGTTAGTGACACAGATGATGATGAGTTGATATAGAGTAATATATATTGTTTCATTGCAATTTGGAAATTCACTATCAATAATTCTCTTAATTTCTTAACTCTAGGTTACTTGGACCGAACATGTTGAGGTGGAGGACAGAGTTGTTAACAACATCTATAGATCATTAATCACCTCTGGTCTTGCTTTTGGAGCGAAACGCTGGGTGGCAACTCTAGATCGCCAATGTGAACGACTTGCAAGTGCAATGTCAAATAGCATTCCTGTTGGGGATGTTTGTGGTTAGTGAAATTGATTTCCTTGTTCACTTTCTTCTTGATTCTACATTTAACCATGAGGTTCTAAACTTCTGATGTATATAGATAACTGATTATGTCGGTCTTATATTAGATTGCTAATTCCATTTGCAGTTATAACGTCTGCAGAAGGCAAGAAGAACATGTTAAAGCTTGCTGAAAGGATGGTGAAGAGCTTTTGTGCTGGTGTGGGTGCTTCAACTGCACACACATGGACCACATTATCAGGAAGTGGTTCCGATGCTGTCAGAGTCATGGCTAGAAAGAGTGTCTATGAATCAGGGAAGCAACCTGGTATCATCCTTAGAGCTGCGACTTCATTTTGGCTTCCAGTTCCATCCAAGCGAGTCTTTGATTTTCTGCACGATGAGAACTCTAGAACTGAGGTATGACTCTTTTTGAGGGGTGTTTCTGAGTTCATGTGAATTAAGAAAATGAAACTGTCCACCATACTAATTGATCGGTTTATATTACATAACAGTGGGATATTCTATCAAATGGGGGGCTTGTTCAAGAGATTGCACACATTGCCAATGGTAGGGATCCAGGCAATTGTGTCTCACTTTTGCGCGTGAATGTAAGTTTTTAATTAACTATAGTGTTTCAGTTCTGAAGTTTTTTGGTACTTTCAATATAATTATCTCATGTACGGAACTTCCACCCCCCCCCCTCCAGAGTGCTAATTCAGGGCAGAGCAATGTGCTCATACTTCAAGAGAGCTGCACTGACTCAACTGGCTCTTATGTCATATATGCTCCTGTTGACGTTGGAGCAATGAATATGGTGTTAGATGGTGGTGATCCCGAATATGTTACTCTTCTTCCATCCGGTTTTGCTATTCTTGCTGATGGACCTAATAGTCATGGAGAAGGAAGTTTAATCCCTTGGATGATTGGAACTAGTGGAGGATCCCTACTCACTGTTGCCTTCCAGATACTTGTGGATTCTGTTCCAACAGCCAAACTCTCTCCTGGATCAATAGCAACTGTAAATCGCCTCATTAAGTGCTCAGTCGAAAGGATCAAGAATGCTCTAGGTTGTGATAATGCATAGACTTTGTGTCTACATGGTAAACCTTCTAAGTTTTAATCTTACCATAGTTCCATTTTTTAGGTTCTGGGCTTCTAGCTCTATATATCACTGAGTTTTCCGTCTTTAGTCAATTACAACAGACATTATCTAACATTGCGATGGTTCATTGTTGCAGGACTTTAAGATAGTTGAAACGGAAAGAGGAAATGTTCATTCCAGATAACTATGGAGGAAGTCAAGAACACACCACACTTGATCCTTGGTAGTTGGTGATTTTTTCAGCAAATCAAGAAACCGTTTCACCATCTTGCAAGAATTACTGGTTTGGGTATTATTGACTTCTCCATAAGCATACATGGAAGTAACATACCTCATTTTGCATCAATGTATCAGTACCTTTAATGTACTCTATATGTAATTTTGGTTAGCTATAACTCTATAAGCACCTCATGAATACTAAGTCTTGACAATAATACGGAGTAGTTGCTTTTCGTTTTTCAAGTGAAGGCTTCCTTGTAAGTACTATCCCCATTTTGCTAATTGTTCTGGCATTTGGAAACAAGGACAACCAATTTTTTTTGGGTTCAGAAGATGCCAACAAATTAAATTATTGAAACACAAGTAAATAAGTTGTAGTGATTGCAGACTGGCCCTTTCAGGTACTTTAAACTTCTGGGGCCTCACAGAATATATTTTGGTGGTGAAATCAATGCCTGAGTACTATAGCATTGATGAATTCTCAAGACCAACTTCATGATTTTACTATTGGTGGGGGAAGTATACAGTAATGATCAAAAATACTAATCATGTCAAACAGTGTTGTTTTGTAAGATTTGCATCTTCACATGCATATATAATGGATTGATCTAATCATCTTCACATGCTCGTTTTGCAAAAACATAGGACAACAGATAATTGCGCGTTTCAAAAACTAGTCTTAAGGTGTAGTAAACTAAAGGGATATCATAGACAAATCATTTTTTATTTCGTGCAAAGCAAAACAGAGAATGTGTCGAGTGTAGTGGATTAATATTATAATCTGAAACTAGATTGTTTAAGGTGAAAACGTTAGTTAACATACATCAAATTGATCAAGTTCCAGTTAGTTATCCCCACTTATAAAAGTGAGTTGTGTTTATAAAAGTGAATTTTCAAGGCTAAACTATGCTCAAATCGATAAGATATCCGACGATTTACTCTTCATCCGTGATGTGCAAGCATTAGAATGCAAGAGTGAATTTCAAGATGAGGGTATCATCTTTTTTTTGAGTTGTGTTTATTTCATTTTCACACTACTAATTACTATATTACCTTTATTATAATATTTTCTATTGATGGAAAAATATATTTTTAAAATTTTAAAAAGTACTCCTATAACAATTTAATAATTAATAAGTTATAAATTTTTTCCTAAAATTTATATAACAATTCAAACATAGTTGGAGTTATCTACTTTCTTATAATATGTGCAAGAGTTTTACCACTTTCATACGTATGATAATTATCATATGTTCATTATCAATATCTTCATCCAATTATATAAAAAATACTCAATATCTCTACCAACAAATAAAAGTGTTTGATATAATAATGCCTTTTATTTTTTTAATTTTATCATAAGAACAATTAAATTCCATTTTAATGCATTAAATTACTCTACTCTTACTAAATTTTTTGTATGATAATTATTCCATTTGAAATAAAAAAAGGTGTCAAGTTACATACTCCCTCAATCCTCAATAGATTATCAAGGTTTAAATTTGGATTTTCACAAATTAAATGTTAAATTTAATTTTTTTTTTGTATAATATTTGGTGAAAATTATTAAATAATAATATTTTCAATGTACTTTAATATTGACATTAAATTTTATTAAATCAAAATTATGTTTATTGATGAAGACATAAATGTTTGTCAATTTGGAGCACTTAAATCAAGTATAACAATCATTTAGTATGGCGGGAGTAATAGATTTGGATATTTTATTTCAAAATTTTATTTATTTTATTATAATATATAACATGTTATTTTTTATGTTTAAATAAACACATCTTTATCTATAAACTATAAACTATAAAGGCAATAATTCATTAAAGTTGAATTCAATATATGAAAGAAAATTTAAAAAAATCAATCTTTACTATTTAATAGTAATTAGTAAACTAAATAAGAGTATATTGTCATAATAATACTTATATTAGTTTTCACTCTATATGAAATATAATTCATCGATATTATGGTCTAAAAAATACATGCATGAATATGTATATTATATGTATATAATCCACTTTATTGATGAACATTCGATGTACAAATCGGTACCCTCATCTTCTATTTGAATGACTTCTTGTGACCTTTTATATTAAAGTTGTTATTTATGTCAAAATTTTAAAAGTTTTCATATCAAGTAATATTAATCACATATATACTATTGAGGTTTAACTTTTTATTAAAAAATTATTGCACAATATATGATTTTTAAAATAGGTATGTCATCTTTATTTCATTGATTTTCAATATAATTCATTTGTAGTATTTTACATTCTAATGCGACATCTAATGCCATGAATCTCTTTTACTATTTTGTGTGGCTAAAATTGAGAGAATTTCATAAAAATGTCTTGATATTATTCAATTTTGTACAAATATTATTGAGTCAATCATCAATTAAAATATGTTAAAATGAATATATAAAATTAAATCAAATAGTAAAACTATGAATAAGTCATACTAATAATCAATTGAGAAGTGATATTTTCTAACAATAAATAAAATAACATAAGGTGTATTTTTTATTAAAAGAGAAAAGTGATATTTTCTAACAATAAATAAAATTACAATAATGTGTATTATTTTATTAAACCTTGAAAATGAAAAATAGTATGGTAACAAAACTTTTAAATCTATTATTGAAAGTATATTATTAAAAATTATAAGAGATCATATAACTATGAACAAAATAAATTATAATATAAATCAAAAGTATAATTTATAAATTTAAGTAAATAGTTAATTACTTTATTTATTATCTCAATTTAAATATTTGAAGTATAAATACATACATAATTACTTTATTTATTATCTCAATTTAAATATTTGAAGTATAAATACATACATGCAGCGCACGTATATTTTAGAAAAATGTACAAGTTTTGTAGGAGCTGACTTCTACAGTAGAACTCATTATGTTGCTAACATGAAATGATGAAATTGAAATTGTTGTTGCAAATAGCCCAACTAACAAAGAACTTGAGTGTTAAAAAGACGTGATCCTACCATTTTCATACCTGGTGGATATGAGTTACTTAAGTGACATAATCTCAGATTAAATGTAATTTAAAACAGACCAGACAATGTAGTTTAAAGGGAAGAGGCTTTAAGGGTCGCTACGGTTTCATCGTTTTGAAATGATGAAATTGATATGAAAAAATCTTCAATTCAAAGTTATAAAATTGGTTGTTGAAACTATTTAATGAACCGTACAAGTTGGAATCATTGATAAAGAAATTAATGTGCATGTATACGTAATTTTCATTCTTGTCCTACTCAATCGTAATGATGTTAAGATCCAACAATGACATCATATTGAAACTTGTCTTCTTTAAAGTAAGTGTATAAATGTCCCAATAAGAGCAACATCCATTATTTTCTGGAGTTATCAAATCAAGAGTTTGGATTTATAAATTATATCTGCATTGAATACCTAATAAAAGATTATACTGCCTCCAATACAAAATACTTCATAATTAGCATTTTTGTATATCGAATTGAAGCTTTAAACATCATTTACTAATTATTTATTATTCTAATAAATATAAAATTTATTATATATAATTAGATTCGTCTTTGAAAATAATTTCATATTTTTTTTAAATATAATTTAAGAATAATTGATGGTCAAAGCTCCATCTCGATATGTAAAATCATTAATCATTTTGGAATGGAGTTATTATATTCTTCTTTTGAGTATAATGAAATAAATTGAAATGACTCATTATACTTGTTACTATTTCTTATCTATTTGAACTTCACTCCTAAATCAATTCGGAAATATCTCCTTGATAACACATGTAAGAATGTGTACTATCCGACCCTTACCTCATGCTTAAGATGGACCCTGCCAGCGTATCCTATCTGCTCGGTATCCTCCTTATTTAGAGGCAATGGGGTATGTGGAGATTGTTGACAATATAAAACAGTGTATTTTGTCTAATATACTACACTACTTGATAGCAGAAAATGGAAATTGAAGGAAGATGTGAATTTGCGAGAAAACTTTAGGGGTAGATTAAAAAACAGCAAAATAATTGAATGCAATAAGTGGGTGCAGCCGCGGGCCTGTTGTTGTTGTTGCTCTGCTGTATGGATTCAAGAACTTATTTCCTTTAACATGTGCTTTCCCCTACAGGCTCCAGAACTTAAATGAGGAAACATGGTAGGGGATTATTTCTCCAGAATTCAATAAATGCTTCAGAAGATAAATTAGTTGTTATGCATGATTATATTTTCACTGTGGAATGAATAGTTAGAGATAGTCCTTGTTATAAATGTTCTGTGTTTCGTTTTTTAATATTTATCATCCTAGATTTTACACATTAATTAAGAATTTGTATGCAGACTTTTATAGTTGAACCCTTGATTAATGAAAAAAAAATACTCCCTTAGTTTCAATCCAAAATGATTAGCATTTTTTGGATATCGAAATGAAGCATTAACCATCAATTACTAATTATTTTATTATTGTGATAAATATAAAATGTATAATTGTATTCTTCTTTCAAAATAATTTCATAATATTATTATTTTTATAAAATAATTTAATAATAATTGATGGACAAAGCTTCGCCTCGATATGCAAAAATATTATATCATTTTAGATTGAACGGAGTATGATTGTATCAGTATTATCAAATGTCAATAAAATTATTTATGTATTGAAAATTATAAAGATAGGTTAAGAACACTAATAGAATTGAATACACAAAATAAATACAAGTAACTTTTAATGTTATTTAATAGGAACATATAGAAAGAATTGATCAAAATATACATTGAAAATAGAAAATAATAATATTTAAAAACAAAAAATTTAAGCGGACAAGTATAACAGAGGAATATAAAACTCATATCCAAGTTTATGTGATATATAAAACTTTAGCTATTCACACAATTACTCTCTCCATCCCTTTTTGATAGGGCTATTTTTCTAATTTAGAATTCCCAAATTTGATTCCCTTTTTACCCAAATTAAAAAGTAAAATTAGAGAGAAACTTAAATATGTGAGATGAATTCAAATTTATCTTAAATATTATATAATATGAAATAGGTCTATTTTTTAGTATGAAGGGAGTATAACTTATCTTAAATTTTTAAGATTTTACATCGTTTCTCATAAGTTTTTATAATATTTTTGAAACGTTTAACTATGTCCAAAAAAAAACTTTGAACCATGATTAATAATTTAATTCTAAAACGACTTGAAGCGAGAGGGGAACAAGAAGATGGTAAACTTTTTCTTCTAATGCTTGGTGTTACAATGGAACTATGGAAACCATACATGTACATGACTCTTAACTTGGCCAAAAAATAAGGCAAGTCAAAGAAGATAACAAAAACATGAAGCACTTGAATCTAGGTTACAGGGGTGCATATAATTCACCAAGAGCCAAGCTAAACACGCATTCGCTTTCTTTGACTACTCTCTTCAGTAAAATCCTGCAAATAAGAATGCCAGAAAATGAGAAATTAAATTAGAACAACAACAATTCAGAAAATTATATCTTCATAAGTAGGTGTTTTATCAAGATATGGCAGTCAATTAACAGTTGCACCAATGCAGGAGCATGTCAACAAGTAAACATATATAATCTAATTACGACGCAGCAGGCTTTGCATTCCTAAAAGTAAATAAACCATAAAAGGCGCTAACCTGATCTCTTCTTAGTATCTTCTGATACAGTACCAGTCTCGGATCTGCATTTGGCATGGACTATAGGACCTAACTGAGATCTATCCATGTCTGCTGCTGGACCACCAGGTGCATTCATGTAGACAGCTCCCTTATACATCCATTCATCTCTCTCATCACAAAAGAAATCATCAAAAGGTTCACCACACAATGCACAACACTTTTGATCATCATCGGCTGGAACAGCTAATTCTTCGTCATCCTTCTTCTCTACAATATCCTCACTTGGTAAGAAATTGGGTACTGAATCAGTTCCTAACGCCTCTGCACCAGTTAGCCACATATTGTCGCTGACAAACCATTTGCGAGAAGGCTTCTGCTTACGATTTCTTGTTACACGATTCCTGGTCACATGCCAGTCCATATGGCTACTATGTGCCTCCTGGAGCTTGAATCTAAGCCCACACGTTGTGCATTGTCTTGGAAGATCCGAGTATAAAGCCGTTACTGCAGATTCATGGCGTACCTTGAGCAAGTCTGGATTAAATTCAAGCCCAACTGCATCCTCCTAAACAACATATCACAAATTTGAGAAAACATTCTTCATAATAGAACATCATGGCATAAAAAAAACCATCAAGACCCATACCTTCGCAGAAGTTTGATTTAAGGAAATCACTCCCTGAGCCATTAATGAGTTAAATAAATTGGAAAAGTTCCCACCTACAGGAGGATTAGGAGCACTATAGGAAGGTTGGGGGATAGGAAGCACGTGGGATGCACCACGATGTCCATGGGGTAGAGGCATGGGTAACCCAAGTAAGCGTGTAGATGCATTCGGTGCGTTTAAGTTCGGCATGCGCACCTGCATATACAGATTTGGTAGAATAGTACCAACAGATGCCACAACTGAAGGGGGAGCCGCATGATGTTGCATATCATGAGGAAGGGAATGTGGAGGTAACATTGCTGTATGTACTAAGCTTTGATTGAAAGGAATTGGTCCCAACTGTTGACCAGAAAATGGAAGCATAGGGTTCTGTAATATGCTCTCGGTGTTATTTAAATTGTGGTCAGGGAATGATGAACTATTGACATTTTGATATGCTTGTAACATAGGCCGAGCATGAGAGCCTCCCCTTGACATAAAAGGTTGGCCTTGATTTTGTGTATTTAGATCAGGGGAATAGCCAATTGAAGATGGCTTCTGTTCAACATTTGGGGGTAAGATCGCACTTCCTTGGAACGGCATTCGGGCATTATTCCCAACTTTTGTTGCATTGAATTGATGTGTAGATGAATCCTGAATATGAGTAGGAACTCTATGTATTGCATATACTGTATTTTCCAATCCATCTGTTGACTGCAACAAAAGGAGAAGATATCCTATAAATTACTTGGAAGCAACAGTGACATGAAGCTATGCTCACAAAGGTGAAAGATGATGAGTTAATTTCCAACATTTATGGAGCAACGTTATTGTTTTGCCAACCTTCTTATGTTTAGCATAAAGAGACATTAAAACCAATGGGCCAATATACTTGACTACTTGAGGATAGACAGCAAACTGGATGAAACATGGATATGGGCAGTAGAGAGTAATCAGTATTAAAATACTACCATATGCAGAAAGTAAAAGGATTCCATCACAACTACAAAATAAATTTGCATGCAGTGCGATAAAATTCATCTGGCCAATATCTATGGATGTTAAATAAACAGAAGGATAAGTCATAAAAACTACACTCACAGAAGGGACATCAACAATGGAAGAACCATTGACTGCAGGAAATTGCGGACGATTAGGCCAGTCTTGCCTGAGATGTGGAGGCACAGATGCAGTGTTTCTAAAGCTCCCAGACGATGGCAGCGAGGAAGAAAACACATCCTTTCTACCATGATCTGCTAATGTCGGGCTCATATTCTCCCATTGAAACTCTTCTTCTTCGGAGTTTTGCCATGCCATTGTAGGCTCGGTGCCAATGCCATTTACCTGCATCTCCTCAACACCTGGATGTTTCATCATAGCTGTTCTTTTGTCAACGCCATAAGCATCAATCAAAGCTCTAGTTCTATCAACATCCACACCGTTGTTAAGCCTAACTGCAGTTTTTACATGGTTTTTGGAATCTCCAGGCACAAAAATTCTTTTCCAATCATCTGTCCTGGCAGTGCTTCCTAGGAATCCACCAGTTCTATAATCAATTCCAGAGTCCAAAGGTGATGCCCCTCTACCAGGAGAATTATCCATTTGCCTATGTTCTAACGAAGGTGATGAGAACCCCACACGCCCTACTCCATAAAGAGAGGCTGACATTTCAATCCTACCACTGGAAGTTGGAGGGAGTTTCAGAGCATCTGCACTTGACCGACTACTACTTGAGGCAAACCTATTAGACCTGACCAGCGATACATCAGTATCCCCATCAGATATAAATTCCTCATAGTCAGTAGAATGATTCTGATTACTTAATTTGGAGATCGTTGATACTCCTCTGGGAGGTTGAACACTCTGCAAATATGATGACCAACTAACATAAGACGAGAAGTGATTTCCAAGTAAACTATTAGTTACAAACATGATCAAAGATTCAAAAATAACAGGTTAAGAAATGTTATTGGGGGCTATCAGCAGCTTCACACACTGATGATACACAACGAAGCCTGAATAAAAGTTTTCCAGGGAAAAATCATCAATATAATTGAGAAAGGCCACATCATATTAGCTTTGGCTTGGTAGTTGGTAGACACTGACATTAGTTCAAAACAACAGCATAGGAGAACCAAAATTTGAAAAATGAATGAACAATTTGTTTTAAAAAGTCAAATTCGTAAAGTCTAACAAAGTACATATTTACACTGCAATGTAGAAGAGAAAAGTTTGACTAGAGCTCACAGAATCTGCTGTTTCATTAACAAACTGTCTTCTTGCTTCCAAATATTTAGGATTTATGTGTATACCATGTGCTGGACGTGGAGATTCAGAAGCTCTTAATGGAGGTAAGGCCAAAGATTGATTATTTGATGATGAGTTAAATTGTAAGTGTGACTCTATTTTCCGAAGTACTGACAACGGGAACACAGTCGACCAGGTGCCAAAGAGGTGGCGCATTGCAGGGTGCACATTAGGATGCACTTGCTTATATGCATCACAGAAAACCTATCAGAAAGCATGTTAGCATATTGATAACATAATAAAATAAGAGTTTCAGCACAAAATTCCTAATATTTACCAACCTCGGGCAACCGAGCAGAGAAATACTTAATATACTCCCTGCCTATATTTTTTACAATACTGTCCAAAAGATACAAACTGGGCAATTTCTGTTCCACTGGCACCTGCAAATGCGGAAATCAATATAAATTTTAATAACTAATGAGACTGCAAATGCAATTATGTGCTTATCATTAGAAAAAAAATTAAGCAATTGATAGTAGCAATTACATGAAAAAAGCATGATCAACAAATGAGAAGAAGGCAAGAGAACTGAAGAACACCAAATAATGAACGAAGAAGCCAATGAAATACCAACTACATACTCACTGTGACACAAATGCTTTCAATGACTTAAATAAGTATTGCATGGATCGATCACATGAATAGTTAAGATACAACATTCACCATGGCTCATTGGAAAGTAGAAAAGTATAGTCCGATAACCATTTACTGGAGAGAAAAAACAAGGAAACAAGTGACCATAATTCTCCTTACTTTAAACTTAACAAACAAACTAAAGAGAAACCGTGACGTATAGCAACTGAAATTTCTCATGAAGACATAATTAACAAAAAACTTCAATTTTCTTCATATGCCCTACAGACAGATGCATCAAAGGCTGTTGCATGTGAAATGCCAGTAGTTCAACTAGTTTCCTGTAATAAAATCTCAAATGAAAATTTCCTCCAATCAAGATAACTAAAACTTACTTCACAATAGAACTTCAAACTAACAAATTACTAATATCCATTAAAGTATCACCAATGTGTAGACATAAATCTTCACATTAAAGTGGCGTGTGATAAAGTTATTGATCTCCATGTCACCCAACGACGGAAGCAAAGGGCACCTATTATTTCAGTCTCCCCTATTCATCACTTTCCCTTTAAAATTGAAATGCACTGCAGATTTATTTATTTTTGTTCAGTCAAATAGAGTATCCTTCAGTTCATGAACTTATCCGAAAATTAGATCACTATATTCCGTGTGACAAATAAGTTGCTATCAATATATACAAAAAAATGAAATTGTCTTCAGCCAACACCTTCAGCCCTTATCATCAAGACAAGACCTGAAAACCCATAACAAAAAATCTCCTCTTCTTCTCCAATTCATTGTGTAAACTGTAACTGATCTCCATATTCCTATACTTCCTACAACCACAACTATAATTTTTATCCTTTAGATGGCACATCATAGAGCATGATGTGGCCACACTCCAAACACAACGGTAACTTCATTTATACAACCAAAGAGGGGTTACTCTAGGTAAGCAAAAATGTCAACAAAAACTCTCGAGCATACCAAAACTGGTTTCAAATCCAACATTTCCATTCAATATTTAACCACAGGTGTCAAAACAACATGTGGTTGCAAACATTGCGAAAACTAAACAAAAAAACACTTTTTATGTTGATAGTTTATCCATTTCCATATCATATAGAGTCAAAGATTTTACACTCTCTGGCTCTTGGATATGATAGAATAAATCAAAATGACTCATTACACTACCAACACTTCTTTATTCGTTGTTAAGTAGTAGTAGATAGTCATTTCATTAAATCTTGGGTCAATTCGGAACAAGCCTCCCTGTTATCAGGTGGTAAGGCTGCGTGCAATCCGACCCCTCTTACCACGCTTAGGCGGGAGCTTCTTTAGAGGCATCGAGGAATAATGGTGATGTTGATAGTTTATCTTATACCCAATTCAAGATCAATCTTGCTATTCGACAAATCCAAATACAACACAATAACAAGAACTTATTACCCAATGCTTAATTAACACAATAACAACAAAATCAAACTCCTTTTTTGCATAAATAAACTACTAATACTACACTACACTGAACAAAATCAAATTTACAAAAACAATATTACAACTTCATCATTTTCACCAAACCCCCAATTCTTTTACCTCAATAATCCGACAACAAATCGCGTCCGCGATACCAGCACCATACATTCTCTGTTCTCCAGCAATAATCGTGAGATCAGTAATAATCGGCTTCGAATTAACAGATAATTCCGATAATAGAATGTCGTAAAGCCTCACAATTTCGTCCCCGCTTAATCCAACGTCGTCTCCTGAAACCCTAAGCTCCTCCTCTCGCTCCTTCACCATTTCCCTAAACCTCTCCGATATCGTCGGAGGAGGCGGCGTCTTCGAGGAAATTGCCATGGTGTTCATTTGGAGTGGTGTGGGTTTATATCTCAATTCTTCCATTAATTGGATGTTTCAATTTGGGATTTTTTGAAGAAATTGGAGGGTTTCGATTTGGAAATTTGAAGGCTTGAATTTGGAATTGATTGGATGAAATTGGGGGGTTTTGAATAAATTGGGGGGTTTGAATTTGATGAAATTAGGGTTAGGGTTAGGGTTTTGAGTGACGGCGGAGGAGTGGTGGCGGAGGTGGCGAGATGAGGGGGAGAAAACTTTGGATGTAAATGGAGATATTTGTGGGGTTAAATAATTGAGAATTAAATAAGTGATGTTAATCGACAAATTTTAATTTTCTTCGCTTATTTGTTGTCTTATTTGGTTAAGAATTTATGTGATTGGGTTATGTGATGGAATAATTCGTGTGATTTAGATTTTGTTCCAACTATAAAATTAATGAAATTTGTATTAGAAGGTAATACAACATTATTGAGATTGGGAGTTATTCGGGGCTACACTATACACACTCAAATAGTGTTTTTTAGTTAAATGACAATTTTACCTTTAATAAAACTTCTCATCGCATTACGTGAGGCAAATACTATTTCCATACCCCAACCATCCATTACTTGGTTGTGTGTATAACAGTCCAGGAGTTATTCACAGCAAACGAGATCCCCTGCTAATTTTGGTGGTGTGAGATCTCATGTCTTAATCTATGTATCAAATTAGTGTATAATATACATATACACATATCAAAGTGTTTTCCATGATATTGTTGAAGTATTTTACATTTTTATTTATTGAAGAGTCTAGTCCCTAATCAATAAATAAAGATCTTTCGAATTAATTAATAAGGTTATGGTCATTTCTCATATATGTTATCATCAATTGCTTTTAGGATAAAAATCACGGATTCTTAACACCACCTTTTCACATGCCCCAAATAACACAAGGATAGGAGTTCGATATAATAGCTAGACACTTTACTGGTAGTTATCAGAGCTCAAACATCACCGCGCTGAATGCTTTAAAAATAAAGAATAAAAGGATCACACAAGTTATTTGTCCAGACGATCTTTCCAAGTTTACACCTTCAATCCTATGCTCTAGCTTATTAGTCCACTCCACCATTCCTTGAAATATATATCTTGTGAAGTTACAAGTTGTGCATACGAATCAAACAAAACCATAACCTGCTTTCAAAATGACAACTGATTAAAATATGACATAAAAAATTGTTATCCCATCACATAGGAGGCATCCCCTGTCCCTCATTAGTCATTACCACTAAATTTCAATTGCATAAGTCGATTAAAAAATACAACTCTTATCGTATCATGGCACAATTTTTAATACGGATACATTTGTCAATTCCAGGGTTAAAAGCTGGCGCAAAGTAGCTTTGCGGGGACGGATCTGTGTGAAATCACCACGGTTCAAAATATACATTAAATTTTTTTTATCATATTTGATAAGCAAATCAAGAATTCAAATGAAAAATATTATATTTAGATGAACATTTAATAAGCAAACGAAGTATTGTAAATGTTGTAGAAGAATATTTAGAAAATAAACAATTTAATAATCAAATGAAGTTATATATATTCATAAACAGCAAAAGTTGAGAGTTTTTAAGTAGATCCTTAAAAGTTAAAAATTTGAAGTTTTGAACCATTGCTCTTCTCTATTCGATACCATTTCACATTAATCAATCGACTAAAAACTAATATAAAAATGCTTACTAATCAATCGAAAAAGGAGGATCCTAACCGGGGTTTTGAACCCGACGTGAATCGAACACGCAACCTTCTGATCTGGAGTCAGACGCGCTACCATTGCGCCACGGATCCGGTTATTATCTCATTATCAAAACATCTTCCCCAACACAAAGCAACTATTTTCTCCCTACACGTCATCCTCACTGAGCTGTTATACACACACCCAAATAGTGTTGGGTTTCTCTTCATAAATCCTCAAATTCAACGTTTAATTAAAAAATCAATTTACCAATTTCCTCTAATTTAGTTATATTCTCAAATTTCATGATTAAATTTGGGTTTGATTAATTTAAGGAAAATATATAATAATATGGCACAAGCTGTGGAGGAATGGTACAAACAAATGCCGATCATTACACGTACTTATCTCACTGCCGCGATTGTCACCACCATCGGATGCTCATTAGATGTATGTTTATTCAAATTTGTCCCAAATTATTTGTCCAATTTTCACTTTTTATGCTTCACTTTTTTAGTTGTGAAATTAATTGCTTTTTTGTGTATGTTGAAGTTTGTCCAATTTTTTATTTTAATGTGCGAACCTGTATTGAATTGGTTAAAAGGAAAACTCTAGTGAATTGGTTAAAAGGAAAGTTCTAGTCTGATCAATTGAGGCACGTCACGCCATTAACTCCTCCATGTATCTCAGGGCAGGGCCCGGTTTCACACCTTTTAAGATTGTCTATTTTAGAGTTTTGATGATTGCCTTTTTTTTATTTTGAACTGAAATGTTTTTGTATATGTTGTATAATGTTTGGTGAAAAGTGTATGAAAGATTGTATTTTTAATGTACTTTACTATTACATGATCATTTTGATTCGAATTAAAGTTGTGTGAACTAAACAATCTTTTTGGGATGAAGGTAGTATCTTCGTATTTTCGTTTGTGAGATTTTGCAAGTTTGATGGTGATCACAGTGGACCAGAATCTTGTTTAAAAATTTATGTCATGGTGTATTTAGTGTGCAAGAAGTTTTGTTTTTGCAGAGTTTTGTATTAAATTAGAATTGTCGTTTCAAGATTTTAGGATGTGAACTTGATTGCTGTGAAAATGATTAATTATGAGAAGGATAGGTTGGATTATTTTTTTTGATTTGTGGGGACTTATACGAACATTTAAATTCATAAATGTGAGCTCCATTAGCGAACTGCATATTGATTTCAGTTAAAATGTATAATGAGGTATATGATACTTCGATAAATGGATGAACTTGGGTCAATTGGAATGTATCTGGATATCCATCTAAACATCTATCACTAATATGAAATTTTATCTGTGTTGATCTATTTTTTTGTAGTGATGGTTACTGTTTTTGTGTTAAATATTGATCTCTTTAATTGGGATTTTTTTTTGCAGATAATATCTCCGTATAACTTGTACTTAAATCCTAAGCTTGTCGTCAAGCATTATCAAGTCTGGCGCCTTGTAACCAATTTCTTGTACTTCCGGAAAATGGGTAACTTGTTGTTATCTATGAACATGAAGTCTTTGGTGCTTGAATTCTAATGTTATGTATTACGATTGATTTGTATGTGATGGCTAATAGCCATTGCAGTGAAAAGTACGAAAATACTTACGACTGAAACTAGGTATTAATTACTACTGAACCTAGGTATGAAATGCGACTGTTATAGAAAGATTAATTTAAAAAAGGAGCAGCATGGTTTTGCCTTGCATACCATATCTTCCGAAACGCTTGGGAATGTGGAGAAGTTTTCCTGTGCTGGATCATTTTGTCCATCCATGCTTTTCCTTGCATATATATCGTCCAAACTTAAAGCCTGTTCCTCTAGTTGGCAACTTTTGAATAGTAAGATGACGGTGAATGTGTTAAAGCAATGGGTTCTAATGAAATAACTGGAAATTAATAACTTCTAGTCATTGGTCAATGTGGTTCTGATAAGTTATAAAGGATTCAAGTGATATAAGTTCACCAGGTTTTGTGTTTGTTGATTTGTGCATCCAATGAATATCTCGTTAGTGTAATAGAACTCTCTAATTGTTATTGTATTATTTACGTATTACAGATCTTGACTTTCTGTTTCATATGTTCTTTCTGGCCCGATACTGCAAGCTTCTTGAAGAGAACTCTTTTAGGGGAAGGACTGCAGATTTCTTTTATATGCTATTATTTGGTGCCACTGCCTTGACTGGTATTGTTCTTGTTGGGGGGATGATCCCATATGTCTCAGAGTCCTTTGCCAAGATTATATTTCTTAGCAATTCACTCACATTCATGATGGTGAGTGTACATTAACTGGACATTTCACTATCTCATAATTGTTCATGTTTACAAAGTTATTTGTTATATTTGATTCTCACTGTTTGCAGGTTTATGTCTGGAGTAAACAAAATCCGTTCATCCATATGAGTTTCTTGGGCCTGTTTACTTTCACAGCCGGTTACCTTCCATGGGTTAGTATCTTATTCCCTGTGTGCCTAAGCTTGTATGTGGTTGTGGTTGATCATGAATTTTTGTTTAGTTGTCTAATTCTAGAACATCTGCCAGAAGTAGTCATTTCTGCTGTCCTTTCATCATCTCCTTTATATAGAGCTGAGTGCCTTGCTTTAACCCAATGCTCTATGTATTGTTAACTTGTTCTGGCACTCTTAGTCTAATAGATTTGAATGTTACTCGAGTCAATATTTTATGTTGTCTTCTGTGTGCTGTGTTTCATTGGGGGTATTATATAACAGGGATAATTTTTTTCTAGTTGATCGTCAGCTGAGCGTAATTTTTTTGCAACTCAGTGATCCCTTTTCCATATGGTTTATACTTTCTGATGTTTGTCAAGTTCAATACTATGAGAAGCTCTATGATCGTCTGCCTAAATGAGTAAATATAGTTAATATTCATTACTTTTTTGAGGAATAAGGATAACATTGTTATATTGCTTGCACTGTCCTGATGAAACATTTGCTCCACAGGTTCTTTTGGGCTTCTCTGTTCTCGTTGGTGCTAGTCCTTGGGTGGACTTGCTGGTATGTTTTATGAGTAGAGACTTTAGCCTTGCATATTTTACTTTCTTGGTAGTCCTTGGGTTGACTTGCCTAAATGAGTAAATGTTGTTAATACTCCGTATTCATTAGTCATTACTATGGTTATTTAATGAATTTACTCACTATGTACAGTTTGAGGTTACATCAATACACAGTGGTGGCATTGTTCTCTTGTTGCCAGAAGTATTGTTTTGATTTCTTATAGTGGAACAGCTCCACGCTACTAGTGGGATTTAATGATTGAATTAGATAACTGCCATTTGAATTATCGACATTGGATGAAACAACTTCCTTATGTTGATTCTATTTCCCGAACATGTGGTGGCCAAGCATAATAGCCATCTTCGATTAGGTCTATTTCTGATCTTCGATTAGCTTTTTTTCTGATGTTAAGCTTGTTTTCTGTCATTCAGGGGATGATAGCTGGTCATGCTTATTATTTTCTTGAAGATGTATATCCCCGCATGAGTGGTCGACGACCCTTGAGAACTCCAGCATTTATAAAGGCATTCTTTGCAGATGAGCCTGTTGTCGTGGCTCGTCCTGGGAATGTGAGATTTGCTGCTCCACCAGTTGATGGCATTCAACCAAACTGAACAACTTATCAATGTACCTATTCTTACATGAATGCTTGTAAGAGTTTTGGTTTATGTAATTTATTAAGCACTGGTTATTGAATCTAAGCATTGAGTATCAACATACTGTAGTTCTTTTTAGTCTTGTATAATCTTGTTAATTTGACTAGTTAAGTTGGTAAATCACTTCAATTGTACATTTTAACGCTCTCAATGTGCTAGGTCGTTTCATTGATAATTATCTCGAGACAGAATAACAAGACAATTAAGATAGCTTTACAAGCAAAAAATAAGAATAATAATACATGCGTGTCACAAGTATTTTATTTTAATTAATACATACGTGTGACATGTTGGATTGGAAATTATTATATTTTGATATATATTTTTTTAACTATTATAATACATCATATTATAAAAAGTTTGAGTTCCTAATTTGAAAAGTCAAATTCATTAAATTCGGAATAAACGATCTTTTAGAAATTGGCTGGATTATTAGATTGGACAACTGATAAAATGTTGAGAAAGTAAAAATGGAACCCTCAAATCAGAACACTTGATGAAACAGTCAATGTGGATGTCTGGAAGACTGGAACAATGGAATTGTTTGATGATGAACCTTAGCAGTTTCAGAAGCCTGCAAGTGAGGATGAACGATCAGATTATCTTCCGTCGTTGTCCGAGTGGCCACTACAATAGACATCAACATAGCCAACCCTATTTATTGACATTTTAGTTCTTATAACTTGGTTGCTGGAATTCGACCATTTAGGTGCAAAATAATTATACATAACAACGATATACTTCCTTCGTTTTTTTTTAATCAATGCTTTACCCAAACAAATTCGCTTGGTAACAATACTGCTTTACCATAATAAATACAAGAAGAAATTTAACAGATATAATTCTCTTAGAAGATTTGAACCTCTCATCTCTTCTGTAAGCCCGTGTGCATTGGGGTAGATGCCCTTTTGCATAATTCTTCAATGCATTTCGATTATTTTTTCTCTTTAAATTAAATACAAACTAGTCACATACTTCAATCGATCACATTCTGTTATTTTCAATACACTTTTGACCACTTTTTTATTTTCTCTCTCACCCATGTGCAAACGACTAAAATAACAACTAAAAAAAGAAGGGAGTATTAAAATGTGTATTTTAACATCACTTATCTATGCTCCCTTGGACCCTAAAAAGACCGGTCTATGTTTTTAACTTTTTATGATTTGACTTTTTAATTTTGAATTCTAGTATTTTTTGTATATGCTATATATATTCACATGATAATTTATCAAAATTGTGTGTTCTCCTTCCATTTTTTTTAGTTGTCTTTCTAGTCATTTGTACATAGATTAAGAAAAATAAAACTATTCAAAAATTACATTGAAAATGTAAAATGTCAATTAATTGAAACTATCTAATTAGTTGGTTGATAATTTAACAATAAAAAATATATTGAAAATCTAAAAATATAATTTTCTATGCTAAAAAGATAAGTATTTTGAAATAAAAAATTAAGAAGAAAACTACAAAAGGGAGACAGAACTACAATTAAGATCTCAAAACTATTTTTGATAAGAAAATAAATTGGACAATTATTTTGGAATGAAGGTTGTATTTATCATCTCAAAATAATGGCATTCCGTCATAACACAATTCTTGGTTGTTCCTTGGTCTCTCATTGATAAAATGTTAGGCAGCCAGCTAGTAAAGTGAGCCACTGGAAGGCACGAAGCCTGCTGCCTCAAGATCGGTGTTTGCTCGATTTCCTGCTTTACATATAATTTCTGTGGTCAGAATACTCCCGAGTAAGGGATGACACATACACTTCCATGTGTGTACCACTGGCCTCGATTGAATTCAAGGGATATACCATCAATGTTCTAATAATCGAAAAGTGCATTTCTCATGATTAACCTCTCGATGTAGCTCCAAAGCAAGTATATAGGATCTAAAAGTTAGCTCAGTGCTTTTTATAATTATCAAACATAGTGAAACTTTTATCAACTTCAATAATTGAAAATTGAGGATTTTCCTACCCTTCATATACCGTCAGTCTAACACCAAGTTTATTTTACATTAACTTGTAAAATAATGTTCAGTTAAATTATTTCAATTTTTCTTATTTTCCTCTACTAAATAAAACCCTAGTAATTTAAGTACATTGATTTGTATTCTTTCCAATCAAAAGTAGGAGTCAGTGCATATCTTTCTTTGTTACTTTTGTAGGGCAGTATTTATGAGCCTCAACAAGTAGGTGAAGTAATATCCAGCTTGTAAATTCTGACTTCCAATGATTCGTAGGTCAACTTGTCTCCAAATTATTAGTTTCGTTAATAAATTTTCATTTGTACGGTTAACTTGGAGATAGATTTTCTTGGCATTGCAAAGTTATATTCTGTAACACATTACCGAAGTGTTGATTTTAAAGTGATTAGTTTGGCTCATAAGTCCAAAGTTATCAAAATGACCGACTTGCCCTTTTGTCATAAAAGAATAATATAGAACGTGAATTATTGTTTGATGTTACATTTTATTTGACAATTTATATTACCTGCTTAAATCTTAACCTTCCTTCCATAGTCTTCCTACATTTCTGTCTCATTCTTTATCCCTCAAATAGATCATAAACCAATACCCTAATCGGCTAATAATTATTCCCCCACCCCAACATGAATGTTGTGAAAATATGACAACTTTATAGTAGCTGAGATACAACCCCACAACATTTATGTATATCACATGCAAGTATCTCCTATATATGGGCACCTATCTATTTATCTTCAAGATAGGCATGCATTTGTTGGTTGCACTAAAATATCGCAAAACCCAGTGCATATAAAGCTAACCTATAAATTAGTATTTCTTCTAATTCAAAAACACCGACGTCAATTTTTGAAATTAAACTTTAATCATCAATTATTAATTATTCATAATTTTAAAAACATAAAATTTATATAATTGATTCGCCTTTAAAATACTTTCTATAATATTAATTTTAATAATATAATTAAAGAGTAATTGAAAATTTAAGATTTAATGATTGGATTGGAGGAAGAGTAATTAAAGAGTAAATTTTTTAATAATATAATTCATTATGTAATTTTTATTAAATACTTTCATAAGAATTGAATTCTCGATATATGAAAAAGTCAATTGTTTTAGATCGAAAAGAATATTTTCCTAGCTAGTGTCCCAATAAATTTTGCCTATTCAATGATTAACTAAATAAGTTACTATGTTCAATTAGCTTTTGAGTTAATGTGGTCTCATCTGCTTATAGTACATTCCAATTATATTGCATCTTTTCTATTATGAGAAAGTACAGATACCATGTGCTCTAGCATAAACTAATTTGTCCAGGGAATTTTCTTTGCATTTATTTATTTGTATGCCAAAAGCTTTGGATTTCTTGTTTGATGATGGTTGAGTTTATCCCAATCTCATTTCGATCGAAAGATTTAACTAATCAATTGAATAAATCTAAATTTGACTATATACTAATCTTATGAAAATGCACCTTTTGAATTAACAAAAATGTTCACAACTGAATATAAGTGCTTGGACTGTACTGTATTTTGAAATAGTTGATCGAGCGAATAACAAGAGACACATACAAGAATTATGTGCAAAAGTATGAGATAATCAAGTCACAAATTTGTTATCATTATTACTTCATCATATCCAACATATACGTTCGTGCACAGATCATAATGAGAATCACAAAGGACCAATAATTTTATATACATATTAACCGACAAAACAGGGGACACATAACCCTTTTTTAAGCATAATAAATGGGTCAATATTTCATTTTAAAGTTGTAGACTTGCTAATTTACTTCTTTTGAGGGTACAAGACTACAAACTAAAGCTAACCTCAGGCATGAATGCATGATGCATACGTTCAACATTTTTGTAAAATCATTCTCAAACTTTAGAGGACTTGCTTGATTTAATTCTAAATGGGTTGCAATAATTATATTTAGTACTTGATGTTCCATTTCTTTTTCAAGCACACCCACTATATATATAAAGAATGTTCTTAAATTTCTTAATTTAGTATTTAAGCTTTTTTTTGTTTATTTCTCTCATTCGAACATTTAAGTATTGGCTACGTTAGTATCATATGTACCAACTATCATAATTTGTTGATTGGTTATTTTATTCATCAGTAAATAAGTAAACAACACAACCAGATTATTTATTCAAGAAACAAAGTGATATCATAAGCATTAAATGATCTTACCTGCATGTCCTAGCTAGAATTTTATCCTACTAAAGTACATTTTTACATTTACCAACAACTTGTAAATTCAAGCCATTTAATATCATCCATATGTGATTTTGAGGATTTCAGATTATATAAGTTCATCTTTATTGCCAACTTCTCTTGCAGAAAACAGAAGCATTTTTTGTAAGAAATAGTAGTCCCTTGTAATAAACCGACACTTATTACAATAATGTTGAACATGGGCAGCTTCTTTACAACATTATCATTTTTCTCACTCTCAAAGAAATATTTAGCAATGTTTCTTGCATTTACAACTATTATGAGTACTAAGAAAACAGAGGCCAAAGCATTTTTTGTGTTTGGTGATTCTCTAGTGGACAATGGCAACAACAATTACTTACTAACTAGTGCTAGAGCTGATTCTCCGCCTTATGGAATCGATTATCCGACCCATCGTGCCACTGGTCGCTTCTCTAATGGCTTCAACATTCCTGACCTTCTTAGTACGAATACTCTACGTTAACTTTTTTTCATTTTTCATAACTTGTTTTCGTAAAATACTATATTTACATATAGTTCTTATATTATATGTTTGTGTATGTTATAGTAGGTACATTATGTACACAATGTCACAATTATTGGAAAAGTGAAATAATAATAGCACAATAATAATAATGGCATTGAAATTTTTTGCAGGTGAACAACTTGGAGTTGAATCTCCACAGCCTTACTTAAGCCCGGCGCTTACCGGAGAGAGGCTTCTTGGTGGTGCTAACTTTGCTTCTGCTGGTGTTGGAATCCTTAATGACACAGGCATTCAGTTTGTATGTCTTATTATACCCTCCCTCTCTGGTTCAGCATTATTTGGTTTTGAATTTTTGATAAAAATTTAACAAGTTGGTTTCATTTTATTTGTTAAACATACTTAATAGACAACTACATATTTACATTGTTTGAATTGTAGTATTTACATTGTTTATTTTTTAAAAATTAACGATGAAAAGTACGATTACATAATATTACAAATTACGTAAGTACAACAAAGAAAGTAGAATATGTTGGCAACAAGAATTGAACTCAAAATCTCCTTGTGAAAGTTTAGGTCCAGGTTATTGAGCCATCGGCCACAACGGGTTATCCAATTATAGACAATGATGGAGGGAGTTTAGTTAAGTTAGTTGTTCTTCGAAATTATTGCACCTAAATAACACTCGAGTAAAAAAATCGTTGTACTTTAAATATCCTGCTTTTCTTGATACTTCCAATTATTAGCTACATCATGTTGACCAAACACCAACATAGAATCATGCATGCATGGGAAGAAAAAAAAGGGAAAACACATTGTAATAAATTGCATAAATGTATACAACAAAATAAATGCAACTAAAATGGAGTTGTTATATAATTCACATAACATGTTTTCCCCCCTACTTGTTTCAGCTGAACATAATCAGGATAGGGCAGCAATTGCAGTATTTTGAACAATATCAATCAAGGGTGAGTGGTATAATTGGAGCTGAACTAACCCAACAATTAGTGAATGGTGCCACAGTGCTAATTACTCTTGGTGGTAATGACTTTGTGAACAACTACTATTTGGTTCCATTCTCTGCAAGATCTCGCCAATTTGCCTTGCCTGATTATGTTAACTATCTCATTGTTGAGTACCGCAAAGTCCTAATGGTAATAATTAACTTCATCCTAATCCTTTTTATTTATAATTCAATGATTATATATTTATTTATTTGGAGTATGGTATGGAATATTCTTAAATTTAGGTATTTTTTTTAGTATGTTATGTGTTACATGATAGCTATATCAACATTTGAGTGAAATGAAAAAATGAATGGTTTCGATTCTCATAAAAGCCAACCTTGTATTACACTGGTTAAAAGAGAAGTTCTAGCCTCCTGATCATTTAAGGCACATCCCATGATTAACTCGTCCGTAATATCACAACGCAGTGATCTAAAGGTACCGTTAGTACTACAATTTATGAGTGGTTTTAAAACTTAGAATTGTTGAATTAACTATGAATGTCTCGAATTCATTGTCACCAGCAACCGACAAAAATGTCAGTGGTTCAAGTGTTCAACCCAAAAAAGAAGGTAGATGGAGATGCACAGAATGGGGTTGTTTGCATAAACAATCTCAATAGTAAAGTAGGTGTTATCAAGAAAAGAAAAGTCTTAATGACTTGTTTGGTATGAAGAACATGAAAAATAGACAATGTTTGGATAATTCAAAGTGGTTCATTACCACCTTTTTTTGTGTTAAAACTTAAAAGTGAGTAATAACAAAATGATTTATTTTTTGTTTTGAAAATTTAGTATTTTTTAATGCAGAGGTTGTATGAATTGGGAGCTAGAAGAGTATTGGTGACTGGAACGGGACCAATGGGTTGTGTGCCAGCTGAGCTGGCACAACGAAGCCGCGCTGGAGAATGTGCAGTTGAGCTCCAGCGCGCCTCCGTCTTATACAATCCTCAACTCATTCAAATGTTAGTCAACCTAAACAGTGAGCTTGGATCTGACGCTTTTGTTGCTGCAAATACTTATGAAATGCTCACAGACTTCATTTCTAATCCTCAAGCATTTGGTATGTCTATTTTCACCTTGTTACTTAGCATAACTTAAGTAAGCTTATTCCATCTAATTTTCTATGTGAAATTTATATCTACTCCTTAATATTTACTGATTATACAAAAGAAACTGCAATATAATATGGATGGACCACTTGGAATGAAGTTGGTTGGTATATTTAATAATTCGATCAGCCAATGGGACCGTTAAAGCTCTAAAAGTTTCATTATTATCAGAATACTAATTTTGTACTTCAAATAATTTTCCAACTATTTAATGGGAGATTACTATAAAGAAGCTTTAAAGTAGTGAGAGTACTAATTTAATTAGTTGTGATAAATGCAGGATTTGTAACATCAAAAATTGCATGCTGTGGGCAAGGACCATACAATGGGATAGGACTTTGTACAGCATTGTCTAATGTGTGTCCTAACAGGGATATATATACATTTTGGGACTCATTTCATCCATCTGAAAGAGCAAACAGAATTATTGTTCAGCAAATCTTGACAGGCTCATCCAAGTATATGAACCCTCTCAATCTCAGCACCATCATGGCATTAGACTCCAGGATCTAAAAGTCGATTTAATTGACGTTTTCGATTATTAATTATTATTGTTATTGTTGTGCCAATTCTAAAGAGTTTGTTGTCTTATAATATGGTGAGAGTAGAGAAAGTGACGATTTACAAATAGAATGTTTTAGTATAAATGTTGAAGTGGCCTATAATTTCCCTGTTATAAATAGTGCCACTGATAAACTTTCTGTTTTATTTACCCTTAGTTTGAATGAAAGTGCATTTATAGAGCACATGTTAATGGAAAGCTTCATTGTATTACTATATATGCAGAAAGACTCACAGTTATTGTTTAAGGAATGATGCTATTTTTTTGCCCTTGTTTATATTATTTGTGAAGTACTACCTACGTTTCCTATCTTTTATGAAATAGTAGATAGTTGTTTACTTGACTTGTTTTCTTTTTATAAGCTTCGGAACAGCACTTATTTATGCGAAAGTGAGTCTTTCATTATCCATTACGTCACCGCTTAGAGGAGATCGTCTTCCGAAGCATTTAGATTGAAGGAATGTATGTACTAATACATGTAGTTTATTACATAGGGGAGGAGAAATCAATTGAAAGTGTAGGAATGCATATGAACTTATTGTAAATTCATGAAGAGTACATAGGTTATTTTGAAGATACATGGTCAGAATTTGAGCCTGGAAGCTCAATTACATCTGATATAGTAGTCAACAAATCAATTGAGTAGAGAGAATGGGGAGACAATGTAATATCCATATCATTGCCAACATCTTCTAGTAGAGATTTAAGAGGAACCACCTTCATTGGATCTGTGAAAGAATTTTCATCCTTCACATTGGCTGATGTTAATACAGTACTTGTCGATCCAGACGACTTTATGGAGTTGAGTGTCAGCCCTTGTATAGATATCTTAAGTGTCACAGCCTCACTTCCAAAATTCACTACCTTTATCCTCAGGTATTTGTTCTTGTTTTCTTGATTCTCCCATATAATCGCTGAGGCGAGTAGTTGATTCGAAGGATTTGGGTCGAGTGATGTACTAAGAAGAATTGCTCCATTGGATTCTTTGAAAAAATGCTGCATCCAATAGCTAGGAGTTCCATATGAATGAGACGCGTTGAAAACAATGGCGTCTGGATTCCACCTTCTGTCATTAGTGTGCACAAACAATGGTGCATAGCTTGCCATTTCGACGAGATCAGTGTTCTTTTCAAGCCCTATAACAAATCCTGCTTCAGCAAGAGCTGCTAAAAGACTGCCTGTGCCAGCATCATTGTTGTTGGTCACCGCGTACTCACTAACGAAGGCCTTTGGTCCACTACGCGAAGCATGATCGAAGTAATTGGATCCTGCAAACATTGTTTTTGCATCGGTATAAATGTGATAATCATACATATCAGCAGGGTGATCTAAGGGTGCACGAGAAGCATCACAATTTGATATCACTTTGATGTCTGGGTATGCCTGCCTTATAGCTTCATAGAATTTGAGATAATTCCCTCTATAATTCTTCTTCCCACAATCCTCATTTCCTACAGCAACATATTTTAAGTCGAACGGTTCGGGGTGTCCCATTGCAGCTCGTACCGACCCCCATTTTGAACTAGAATCCCCCCTTGCAAACTCAAGACCATCAAGAATTTCCTGCACAAATGGTAAAATAGCAGTGGTATCGACTTGATCATTGTGGCTGACACCGTTATTGAACACCCAAACTGGTGCGGCGCCTAAGTCCTCCGCAAGCTGGAGGAACTCAAAATGACCAAGTCCATCATCTGTCCAATACATCCACACATCACCAAAGTGCCCAGGCCTCTCCTCCCAGTTCCCTATAGTTTCCTTCCATCGAAATGCATTTCTCAACCACTCCCCTTCGACGAAACACCCCCCTGGAAACCTAAGAAACCCGGGTTTCAAATCTTTAAGCATTTCAAACAAATCATTCCTAAATCCATGCCCCTTGTATGTATCAACAGGCATCAATGAGACTTGATCAAACCACACCACACCTTTCCTCTTCGTCGTAATCTGCAGTCTCGAATTATAATTCGATCCCTTCGCCTCCAACCGTGCCTCCACCTTAGTCCAATTCACAACATCACTTCTCACAACACGATCACCAATTGCCAGTTTCTGCACCCCATTCGAATCAGTCAACGCTACCTGCAAATCAACGGACCCCTCTGATCTTACATAGAAAACCAACTTATACACCTTCCCTTCCTCAATATTCATCCCCCAAAAACCAGGATTGAAAATTCCAACACCATCATCAGGACAAGCATTAGAACCTCCAACATCACAAACAACCTCCATCTTCAAAGCAACCTTATTCCTATCAAAACAAGAAGACCGATCAGTTGAAACAGTGATCAAACTATGATCACCAATAACTCCCCAAGGATCAATATTAGAAGGAATATTTTGCCCCCCTGCTTCAAAACCTCTATTACTAACAAGCTCTGCCCATAACCCTCCAGCACCTGCATGGTTTATCTCCTCAAAAAATATACCAAACAAAGTTTCAGGTATTATCATAGGTGATGCATCCGAGGATGCATTAACAAACAACCTTACTACTGTCTCATTTCCCTCAATCCCACCAAAACAACAACTCAAACCACATAAACATATAAAAAACAAACCCCAAACTATACTCAACAACCCCATTTTTCTTATCAAGAAAATACAAGAGTTTGTTACATACATGCAAAGAATATGATGTTCTATATATAGGTAACTAACTCTAAGTGAAACTATGTGATTTTGGTATTTGTTGCTTAAAGATTTGGAGATTTTTGTATGTAGCTTATAAGTTTTGATAATAAATCATGGATATGATTGAGAAATGGTCGCAAGAAGAGGACAAATATTTCTCTCTTTGCGTAAAAGGCATAGTTTTCGGATAAGTATAAGTGATGAAGTTCGAAATGTTCTCCTATGGAGACTTTGTTTTGTTAAAGGAGATTGAGTGTGACGTTGACTTGTTCTTTTTAGATGGAATATGTTATCACTAGATTGATATTAATGATATGGATGATCTTCTAAGACTTGGTAATAATAGAGTTGTGATGACTTATGTCTCTTTATTGTTAAAGCGATCGGGGCCGTAACTCTCGCTTCTGGCGTAGAGGTAAATCGTGGAATGTATGCTGCGGTGGGCCCGGTATATTTAGATACTCTTTTATCGGCTGCCAATTCAGAGATTGAACAGCGTCGCGGCGAGTTCGAGGTCTTAAATAGCTTGCGGAGGGTGAGGTGTGTGGCAGGCTACTCGGCCGTGGTACATGCCCAGGGGTTATCTATTTGTTGTAAATTAGGTTTGTGGAATTTACACGTATTCTAAACAGGTTGTTCTAGCAGTAAGACAGTAAGACTATTGCAGAAATTTTGTAGGTTGTATTTTAATCGAAACCATACCGAATAAACTCCACTTAGTTGGGGTACCGGGTAAGCCGAGGCTCGAGCTCGGGTCAATATGTAATGAATCGAGCTACAATTGGTTTTTTCCTCGACAACTTGTTTTTATACGAGTATTATTAATATATGTACTAATCAAAACTATATAATATTAACAATTTATAAAGATTTACATAGACACTTAAACAATGATTTGAAAATTCTTCTTATTCTAGTTTATCTACTTTAATATTTAATTTATGGTTTGGATTTTGTTATGATGTTTGAATATCGTGTGCGCTAAGAGATTCGTCTTTTTATGTTGAAATTGAATTTTTATTTTATTTTTCTTATCAAGTAGTGATTTATTTTACTAATATTCGATTTACTAAATTAATTTTTTTAGATCCATCAAATAAATTAAGATTTGAAAATCATTGACAGCAAACTCTGATTTAATCGGCCTTCAGTTCGGCTTCAACGTCAGCAGCTTAGAAGTAAAATTTACCGAGCTCGGCCAACGACTGCATCCAGCAGTTTTAATTGCGCGCTTATAATGCAGGAGCCGTAAAAATGGGTATTGATATGTTTGATATGATTTGATTGATGCTTCTTAGAAGTTTACCGGTGGCGTGGTGAGGCAAGCTTGGCTGGAAGGCTCGGTGGTGGTTTGTGAGGCCGGGTTAAATCCAAATTTAAGCAGCAGAGTCTTGAGGGACACTCTTGAGGCCGTGGGCCGCTCACAGAATCTCCTTGCGAATGGTATGGTCACTTGGATTTGATGTGGGCTGGCAGGGGCGTTGAAGTCTTAAGTGGGGGGAGGTTGCTTGTCTACAGATCGTAAAAATGTGTGTGTGTGATATGTTTGATATGATTTGATTGAGTCTTCACTAAATGCAGTGAGATGCGTTTTTAACCGAACTCATCTCGTAAGAACTCGATATTAAGCGTCTTGGTAGGGGGTAGTGCAGGATGGGGTGGCCATTGAAATTCTCGATGAAGCAGTGACGAGCGGTGAAGCGAGTGAGTGAGGGCCAGCGTCTTTGGAAAATTTCGTGGTGGTTTGTGAGTCCAGGTGTCAGGCTCTGATAGCAGGCGTTACTGCATTGGCTTAAACTCTGTTGTTAGATTAAAACTTCGTATCTTTTTTCAAACATTTATTAACAATTTTAGGACATTTATTTAACTCAACTAATCAAAAGACTTATAAAATGATCTTGAAACGTCGATTGTTTTGTGAATTAGCTTGATATATCAATTAGTACATTTAGTTCTACATATTTTAATTTTTTGAATTGTACCTCGTATAACGTTTTAAATAACACTAGAACTGATGTACCGAATGCTATCATTAATCAATTAATTTATGCATTAGTTATTTAAAAAAATAATCTTGAAACTATTGGGCCCAAAACTAATTTAGACCATAATTTTCAAGTGTACCCAAACTACCCATATTATTACAACCTCCATACCCGCCAAAGAACAAGATTGACCATTCCCTCCCCCCAATTCTAAGCTAGTTTTTGTCATCAATGGCTTCTTGTCTGAAACTACCATTACAACTCTACTCACCACTCTCTTCACTTCACACTCTTCACAATCCAACAAATATGTTTCATATTAACACTTTCTTGAATAATAATAAGCCCATCAAGTTGAAATCTTTTAGGAAATCAAGAATCTTATTGAATGCATTAACTGAATCAGACTCTCAACAATCAGTTGAACCAGACCCTCAACCCCTTCTTCAAGAATTATCTGTAAGAATCATAATTTTGATAATACTTTTATTTTTTGAAAAATATTGTGTAGTTGTGAATTTTGTTTGGTTGGCTTTTGTAATTTTGATTTGATGGTTAGGTTGACTTTTTTAATTTTGAACTCAAATATTAGTTTTTTTTAAGTTTTAAGTTAAATTACTATTAACATGATCATTTGGTTAGAATCAATTATGTGTGTCAACTAACGCATAAAGTTGGTTACTTTTGATCATCGAAAATCAAACTAGAAGCTCTTTTGGGACGGTGGTTGACTTAAAAAAAAATTGAACTGAAATATTACTTAGTTTATATGTTATACTCCCTCCGTATCAATATAACATATTGTTTTTTATTGAATTCTTGTATCAAAATATTTGATTATTTATTTTATCAATGCAAATTTTTGTATTTGACTTAACGTCATTCTTTGTCTGTTAATCTTTATTATTATTATAAATTTGGTTTGATATTATTCTTTCTCACAGTAAATAGTAAAAAATCGATTATTGGAGCAATAAAATATTTTTGAAATTTTATATGATTCTTATATATTGATACGGAGAGAGTATAATATTTAGTGAACGTAGATAGAAAATGTAGTAGTTTTAATTTAATTTAGTATTGACATGTTAATTTTGATTATAATCAAAAGTTATGTGTGTCAACTAAGGCATAAAGTTCATTAATTTTAATCATTGAAAATCAAACTAGACAATCATTCGGGATGGTGGTAGTAAAAAAGAGTACATAAACTCTATTTTAATTTTTGATTGTTTAGTTTTGTTTCTTGTTTATGTGTTGGTTGATTTTTTGTTTGCAGGGCTGTTTTAATCGTCTTCCAGGAGATTACTTCTTGCAGCTACCTCGGGACCTTCGACTCGATGTAAGTACGATTAAACAGCAAAAAATTGTTTCGTTATATTGTTGTTTGTAACGTTTTGTAAATGAACCACAATTGTTGTTTGTAACGTTTTGTAAATGAAATGTTGAAGCTAAATGATGCAGCATTTGATCTATCGAATGGCCCCATTAAAGACGAGGTTAGTTCATACACAATCATTCTGGTGTTTCAATTAGTGCAATGTTATGTAAAAGGGCCATGAATTGCAATTTTTAGTATCATAGAGCCATAGAGGTCATGTTGCATTGTTCGTTTTAAGCATCATGATGATCACTAATATTGGAGCAGATTACTAAAGTAGATTCACTGTCTCCACCCATTATGCAGTGGATTTTTTCTGCCGTTTGCAAATTGAGTGTTAAAAAATTAGGCAATGGATTTTTTGTTGATGTAACTGGGATGAATCAAAAAGATGCTTCAGAAATCATTTTGATTTCATTTTAATATAATATCTGTCTAAGTTCTGATTACCCCATCCAAACGGCAAATTGCAACTCTCTTGTTATTCAGTTGCTCAGTGAGCTAATATTATTACAAATTGCCACTATGGTTATTATAATGGTCTCATGTATGTTACTCTCTCTGTTTCAAAATAGATGATTGTTTAGATGAAGAGTGTTATTAAGCGATTGGGAAAAGGTACATTGAGATTGTAAAAAGCTACATTGAAAATGTAAAAAACTACATTGGAATTGTAAAAAAGTATAATAAAATTGTAAACAATCAACTATTGTGAAAAAGTAAAATTTTGTTAGATCATGTATTTTGAAACGGATGGAGTATTTGTGAGCAGAGAGGGAGCCATAACTATACTGTAGTTTATATGAAATAACTCTTTATTTATAACTCATGCCTACATGCATAATAGCTATGCATTTTGGAGTGCAAATATGCAGTACTGCACAGTGGATGTAGGAAAAAAAGAATCAGAACCTTTGTTGTGTTTCGAACCTAGGATGAAACAAAAATGAATTATTGTACAGTGGATGGAAAAAGCATCGAAAACCATTATGCCTCCTCACTGTCCTGAACCTGGGTCATCCTCCATATTAATCCATCAAGAATTAAGACGCAACATCATTTTGTATAATGCATAGATATATTTACTTCTTAGCTGAATACACGGTCCTTGAATCCTTGTTATCTCATTCTAAAACTTGCGTTGCTACTTGTTAGTGTGGCAATGAGGCAGGGGAGATATTGTTAAGCATTAGCCGTGCATGGGAAAAAGGTGATGCATCAACTTCTGCAGCCTTGATGAGCCAGCTCCCTGCAGTCCTTGGATCGTTAGCAGGAAACAAGAAAGCAGGTAAAGACGAGCGTGTAATCATATTTAACCTCACTAGACCATCGCATGAATTATTTATCAGATTGTTTCTCTTTGGAACCATTAGCACTTGGAAAACGGTTACTATCATCCGGAAGGAGGTTCCAAGGCATGGGACAGTACGGGCAAGGTGAAATGCAAAGGGTATGTATAGTTCTTTCATATTGATGCAATGTTTCCTGGGATTGTAGTTGCAAAACTCAACCATTTGAGAACCATACCTAACATTTGAAATATGCTATCTGAACTTCAGAATCTCTAGCCGTTTGACTTCTTTGTTTCTTAGATAGATTGATTTCTCCTGAAACGATAATATATCTTCCAGAGCACGCACAAAATTAGATCCTTCAAAAGAATGTATTACTTTGATTTATATAAAAAACAACAGTTCAATAGTAAAGTACATTGAAAATCTACCAAATTAAACTCCAACATTGATGAGCCAGATCCATTCGAGTCCCTAACATTGTCTCTAGGGGTATTGACTATGAGAAGACAACATGGATCATTAAATTATTCAGATAATCTAAATAGTTCTGATTCTCGCCTCTGTGATGAACCAGTATAGATAGCAGAAGCAATGACCAAGGTGGGAAAGCTTTTATCTGCAAGTCCACTATCTCAAACATCAAATGAAGAACCAAAACAGGAAACCAGGATGTTTAAGGTATATAATTGTTATCATTTCTCTTAAGATGATGAAGCAAACCCCTGAAGCAAAAGATCCATTTTTCCGCAGTTTGGAGAGCTTCAGGTTGCTCTCACCCCAGAAAAGGCCTATGTAGGGGCTGTCATTAGTTTGGTGTTCGGGTAAACTTTTTATTTTATTGTGAATTCCTGTTTCCTTTAATAGTTTGATGTGCTCTCCAAAATATTTGGGATACATTGAAGGATTCTTTCATGGGAAGTAAGTCAAGGCATACAAAGTATACCGGAGAGTTCCTTGCAGTATGCAAATGAAAATGCTGTGTTGCTTGGAAAGGTATAGTAATGTTGGCTTTCTTTTCTTTGTACCTGTCACCGGTAACTATGCGTAATGAACACCTTAATGCAGTCACTGCGGGGGGCTTTGCTTGCAATTTTTTACTCATCAGCAATTTTGTCTGCTTTTGCAACTGTGGGACTTGTTTTACTAGGACAACAACTTAAGTCTGAAGAAAAGTGAAATGGAGGTGCGCGTTTTATATTGTTATTACATTTTTTTTCTGTGACCACTTGAGCTCTCTAAGAATTCATGGCAAATGAGAAAATATTTATATGTGAATCTAAAATTACAGTAGATAAGACTGTAATCAAAACTCAACATCCACTATGAGAATAACATTCTGATACCTTGGTTTCTATCTTGGTAAAGAATAAAAGATTATACATAGGTGTACTGATTCTTCACTAGTGTCTATATATACGCTCTCCTATCAATTGTTTATGAAGTTTTGGTATTAATTGTTATGACTCGTTGTGTAGCGGTTTGACAAATCTCATACCCTTCATCTTGTTTTTTGACAGAGGTGTTATGAACCATTGGATACACACGAGCAATCCTGCACTACGATTGGTTTCTTGCTGATAGTTTCTAACATATGTTATCTCTGATACTCGATATGATGTACTACAATTTCTGTTCTAATTTCCCTCGAAAACCTCTCAGCTACAGCCATATATTTAAATTCAATTCATACAGATTTTTCTCTACTATTCCATTAAGAATTTGAGTGGCTTGTCTACCGATTACTATATGCGCATAGGTGATGGTGCTGATCAAGCTTCTTGATGTGTAATGGTATCATCCGGTTCTTTCCATTCATTTTATTCATTTCTAATTTGGTTCATCTGTTATTTTATTTTCACTTTTTGTAGCAGTTGACCCCATACTTGAATGGGTCTCCTCAGATTCCCACTTGGAGGGCCAAAAAGTTGTATAGTTTATGGGACATACTTCCCTAAAGTATAATACAAACATGTGAAGTAGGGTCTATGATACGTGTCTTGTGTTGTTTTTTAATCTCCTCAACTTTACAGTATGGAACTAGACCCCAGCAATCTTAATGTTCATATTCACTTTTCAACATAGTTTGAGGGATTCTTTCACAAAAAACGATCATTCCCCCGATCGCGCCGTCGCTACAAACCTCAGACATCGCTGGCGAGTGAATCATTTGATACGCCTCACCAAACAAGATTTGTTCTCCCTCACACCGGCAACTTAAGGATCCAAAGACATCCCCATGTGTTCCAACCCTCATCAATCAGAGGCTGAAAGCAAGACACTACCCAACCCAAAGTTTTCAACCACCGAGCTACGCTCTATTAGAGCGCCGTTAACGAGCCGAGCCCGGAAATGAGAATTTTTGGCTGTCACTAAATCAGCCGAGTTCGAGCTCGAGAATTTTTGTTTGCTCTCTACTACTAAATCCAGTTTCATGGCCTGCTCAAGCTCGTTGTTGTCACAGCCGAGCTCCCAGCCTAAATTTCACTTAAGGAAATTTTTCAAATTTTAAAGCATAAAGTTATAAATATAATGTATTTAACATTAATTGCTAATGTATAAATTAGACATTTATTAACTAAATTATAATTAAAAAGTTCATCATAAAAACACATCAACTTTATAATAAATTCGAATCACAAAAATTATAACAAAAACTAGTTTTTAATATATACAAATTTCATGGAACTGAAGGCCGAGTCAAGCTCGCCGACCGGCTCTCGTGAGCTAACGAGCTCAAGGCCGGCTGTGAGTTCTGCTCACATAGACCGAAATGAAGCTTCGAGCCTCGGCTTCCCGACACGAGCCGAGTTGCCGGCTCAGCCTCCGCCACATCAACTCTTACCCGTGATTAAGTGATTCTTTCACAAAAATCTACTGTAGAGAGTTTCAACCCTCGGCCTCGGTTCTTTTTATAAATTAAAGTCTAACCACTAGGGGTATGCACAAATTCAAACCACGATCGAACCGAAAATAACCGAAATTTTTGAACCGACAGAATCGAACCGATTTAGGTTCAAAGGTCGGAGAGAACTGGTCTAATTTAGTTCATTAAATAACCAAACGGAACCGATGACTAAATTTTTTGTAGATTTTTCAATTTTCATTTATTATCCTTTTCAAGATCTTGCGGTATTTACATGTACACATTTTAAGGAGGGGAATTTAGATTTTAACTTTGCTCATTATTTATAACGAAATAAAATATATATAAATCTTTCTAAAACTAATATAGAAATATAAAATATATAAAAATAGTGGTATCAGGTATTGAATGTGTATGTAGATTGTATAATTAATCTTAAAAGGAGTTCATTGAAATTACATGGATTAAATCTAGTTTAAGGACTTAATTTTGAGTTCAAGACGATATGCTAAAAAATTATCTCAAAACCGAAATTTAACCGAAACCGAACCGGAACCGATGGAAACCGATAGGATCGGAACCGAACCGATTTAGGTTCGGCCTTTGAGAGAACCGATGAAATAGGGAAACGCTGATTCTGGGCTAATAAACCAACCGAACCGCCGTAGTTCTTTACCACTACGTCAATCACTTAGAAGGTTTATAGTTAATTGAAATAGGTATGGATCACATCGTTTGTGTCAAAATATCATTATTGATTTGGTATTGATATGTGTAACGTTTTTGGGGTCTTCGTTTTTAAATGATTAAGATGAGACGATAAGATTAATCCTCTAGCTGATCAAGACACCCATGTCAAACAAGAACATTGTGATACACGATAATTGTAAGGACGGACTTACATATACTATTACAATTACACCTTTACAGAGTGCTTTTTAACCTTTTCTAATGTATATAATTGAGTTCAATTTTCATATGTTGCATTGACAAGGCCTCGTCGTTTTACACGTTGACTATAAACATGCCAAGGACCTTTATATTTTGGACACATATAAAAATAGAGCAAATTAATCAATCTTCTTGTTTATTTCAATTTAATTATTATAGATAAGATTCTCTATTCATTTGTGTGTCTCATTATCATGTATATTATTTTAACCAATTATATTTCATATTTTGTGAATATCATGATTTGTTAGTATATAATAACTTAATTCATGATATGTAAACATTAAAAGGGTACAAAAGAGGTTGAGGTTCTCAATGGCTAATTGTATACTATAATCAAAGTGACATTATCAAACTGATTATGATAAAAAACCTTTGCATTGTAAATATATATACCCCATGAGGACCACATTCTAACCATCTTAATCCATCTCCCACCTATCTAATAATTTCAACTTCCTAAGAGGACCTCTAATCTTTTTTCAGATGTACCAGTTCCAATTATCTCAGATCATGAAGCTCATAGATTCAAGAAAGGCATCCTTAATCAAAGAAAGTTCACAGTTAGAGAATTGTAAGTGGACAAAAGAAATTGACATTTTCTGCATGATGAACAAATGGAGGTATACTGGACTAAAGGAAGCTGGGTCAGGTGGATAATTTCACAAGTATTTTTATGTATAAGCCATATAGGCAAGTCTCATCCTTGGCTTTCTGGTTTCTTCTTGTTTAATATCTTTCAATGCTTTGATGCTTTGGAAGTCTAATTAATTGTCATGAAGAGCCATAATAGTTGTCCTACTTTATGTATTAAAATGATACTCCATCTTTTAATTAATTATCAGAATTTTCAAGAATTAATCATCACTTTTTTTTAATTGAAATATAATCAAATGATATAGCAAATTTAAATGCAAGCTTGGAGTTAGTTTTTTCAATCTTTATTGTGGTAATAAGTTTAATCAAATAAATGTGTCTCATTACATATTCCCCTCTCTAGTGATAAGATGTCTAATCTATCTATATATTTTCAATGAGGGGTTTCTGATATTTAAATGTAATAGTACTACCTCCATTTTATTTTTAAATTAGATCATTTGACTATGTCTTTTCGTAGGGGTATTAGAACAGTCATATTATCTTGTTATTTTGTTATTACTACTGGGAATTATTACTTTTGGTTTCACTTTCTAGTAGTGATAGATCTTCAATGTACTACACAGAGTTGATAAATCATTTAGAACAAATTTATAGCTTTATCTTACTTGCATATGCTTGCAAATTTATGTTATTGTTGTTTAGAATTGGCCACACAATACGTTAAATATTACGGATCATTAACTTACCTGTTATTCTTGTTACTCCGACGGTCTTTTGTTTTAATTTAATCATTGAATTTATCGTTATATTTTATCCTATATTCAATCTATCAAAACATATAAGACGACTTATTGGTTCTTATTTACAAAAATATAGCATATCACTCTAATTATAATATAATTATCTAACCGTTTAACTTCATTCGGCCATATGTGGCTTTACGTGTTCGTGAGTAACACGTATAACATTAAAAATGAGCATATCCTACCTTAAATATATCAAAACATATATACACTGGGCCAAGACAACTCTGTCTCCAGCCAAGAAGATGATATCTCAATTTAAGTGTCCCCAAGCTCGAAGCCTCACAAAGGCTTAGAAAGCTGCTAGATGTAGTTTTTCCTCACTAGCCAGTTCTTCAGCTACTGCTTTTCGAAATTTTACGATCTGTGATCATTAATCAATTAACGTAATCGCTGATACGTATTAAAATTAAAAAAAAAAACATATATACACCGTATGATACAATTGATTTTGGAAGGATACCAAATGAGATATTGACATTCAATACTATTTTACAAATGAAGTACTCCCATCACAAGGAAACGACTAGAAACCAACTATACACAAAGTAAAATAAAAAGTAATTAGAGGATGATTAATTGACTTTTAATATTTGCGAGTGAGACACCATGATTGAATTCGTGTCCATGTCATGACATGACTTTAATTGACATTCATTATCAAGACGTTGGACCACTTTATTAAGATGATTGATCAACTAGCTTAAGATAATTAATGACAATTTGGTACAATTAGGCATGAATTAGTGGCAATTTGTTTGTCCTTACATTCGGCATGGACTCTCCACTTATCCACTTTCATGTGTAATTAATTAAGATGTTGTAGACATCGAAAATATATCAAAAATATAATTAAATTGATTAAGGTGAATTAATCAAATTAATTAAGGGTCGGACCATTAAAAAATGCCACGTGACTGACAGTATTCCCCGACAACCCTAACGCAAATCAAACCCCTGACGAACGGCGCTCTAAATCGCTCTCAAGCTAATCAAGTCAAAAGAACAAGGTTTTGCATCGGACAACTCGAACAGGTTCCTCGGTAAGATAAATTAAGATTAATTGTCGATAAAATCGCCTCGAAAAAACCCTAATTTTATCGCTAAATCGCCAAACGACGAACCTGAAATACGTACCAAAAATGAACAATATATAAACCACGGCATGGAAATGCAATGATCCACAAGTTTTGTGGCGTAAAACGGCTCCACACAAGTTTTGTGGATCAAAAATCAAGACTCCGGTCGCAGGCAAAAATCACGCCTCCAAAATAATCCTGATCAATACGAAAACGCTACCTAAAAAAAGAATCCGAACCTTCTTTAATCAAAAGAGGCGCCCAAAGTGATTTGTTGAGGAACATTTCCAAATTATCCGACGGCCCGCATTCGCTTCAAAAATTCGATGGTCAAGATCGCGATCCACCAAATCAAACCGCCATTCGTAATGTAGCATCGATACTAAATCATAAATACCCTCCAAAAAACCAAAAAGGGAGATTAACCCCAAAAGCACAATAAAAACCCGAGAAAATACGCAGAACGCCTCGAAATTTCTGCTTAAATATTTCGGAAACAAGAAGCAAAACACTAATGCCAAGTACTGAAAACACCTCCGTGTACAAAATAAAGGCTTTCAAAATCGCGATTATCGCACAAACGTAATAATCCTTCAAGTTTGAAAGAAGACTACGAGAACTGGCGTAAGATTCTCAAGAACACTTCGAATACGGGGACACACATGACCCCTCGACATTCATAAACTTGGATAAACACCTGATAAATTTCAGTTTGATTCATCAAATCCTTTATATGTGAATAAACCGAGCCAGCCCCTATGATTTTGATTCTATGAAGGCCCCGTCTCGTTGGATCAAGATCATCAACAAGGCTGGAACGCTCCACCTTCATACCGACATCACCCCACAAAGAATGCCCGCCAAGTGTCAAGCTGCAGGCTGTGTCAAGAACTTCATAGCTTAAATCAAGCGAAAGCCAACCACTAAATCCCACTCTCAGTCATCCTCAAGTCCCACCCTATACAAATGTGCTCCGCTATGTCACGATAGAAGCTGCTTGCACTTCATAGCTTAAAACCAAGCGAGGCCAAATATCATTAAGTCCCAAGTCGGCGCCAAATTCACTAAATCTCACGCGCAATATCACTCATACAACCTCGGCTCTAGCTCTATCATAAATCGTTAATATATCACGCACTGTGCCCCACCGAAGATGTGAGGCCTTCAAATTATCGTTCCACAACAAAAAGTGAAAGACCAAATTCCAAAGTCCCACCGAAGGCGACAAATTATCCAAATACAAAGTCCCATCAAATGAAATTCATCAAAGCTTCAAAAGTAGACCAAGATCAAGTCCAAGATCCAAGATCGTTCACACGCCCAACACCTTTAATACGCTATTAGCCTTCCCTGCCCGACCATATCCAAGTTCGCACTGCCTCAAGTCCATCAAGATGAGACATCTAACTGCACTTCTATCCAAATCAAATCAAACGAAGTCGCTCGCCTCAAATCGCTCAACTGCCTAAGTCAAGACTCAAATCGCCTCAAGTCAAGCAAGTCGACATCTCACACAACGCCAGTGAGTTTATAGCTTCAGATAATCGAACCTCTCTCGATTCGATAAAAAACTCGGTATTAACGATAATTTTCCTCTACAACGATTTTATTTGCACTCTATCATAAATAATAAAAATTCTTCTTTACATTACAAATGTCATCATGGTGTTTGGATCAAGGCCAAGAATAATTAGTAGGAAAAAATGTAACTAAACTACCTCGAATCATATAATGTTGAAAAAATAAGGATATTAAATTGGTGGAATAACTTAGTAACACTACCATAAAAGATTTTGCACCAGCCAGGCAGCCATATGCTTTTTATGTTTAGTTACTAATTTAATACACCATCTGCTCACTATATATGCTTTTAAAAAACGCTTCACAATTCGATCATTAATGTTTCAAAAAATGTCTCACTTGATCATTCCGTCAAAATAAACGTTAAGTAACTTTTTGGAACAAATTGATAGGGTAAAATAATCCATCACTTATTTTTTTAATTACTATGGGTATACTATTATTTATAAATTATGACATTTCAATATTATTACTTGTGAATATAATTATTGATAGATTATGATATTTCAATATTGGTGGAACATATTACTTACAAAAGTTTGTAAATATAAAAAATTCACTTAAGAGATAATCGAATGATCTAGTAGCCGAAATGCATTTCGATCCTCGGCGCCGCCGTCAATCTCACAGAAAAGGGATTAAAAATTATTATAATATTAACTATTAAAAAAAATCCACTTAAAATATGAAATCAAATGGTTATAATCTAAGTAAATACTTACATTTTTTTTTAGTAAACACCCAAAAAATAGCTGAACATTGATGGTAAGATCGGCAACTACCACTAAAATGTTACTTCTTTTGATTTTTTTATTTGTCATTCTAGACTAAATTTTTTGTTTCAAAATATTTGTCATTCTAACATAAAAAATTATACTGCTACATTTTCAATGTAATTTTTTATTATTTTTTCTTATAAAATTATCAACGAAGCAATGATATAATTTTAAATAATTGTCATTCTACATTTTCAATATACTTTTTGACTAATTTTTATTTTCCCCACTATGGGGTAACGCTAAAAATCCATACAAAACGAAACTAGTATTGTTCCAATGTGCAAATAATCTAGGCACATGGTAACTAGGATATTTGTTTAGAATTTTATCAATGCCCATCTGAAGTACATGATCAAACTCAGATCCAACTAATTGCCTAAAAAATAATTGCAGTTGATGCATTATACTTTATCCCATGCAGGCATACACCCAATTAAAATTAAATGTTCACATAATATTGAAAGTCATCACCACCTCAGTGAAAGATGACATACAAGCTAAACACTAATCGCTCGGCAGCCGGTTATTCAACTGTGCAGCAACAAGCAGTCCTGAATCACTCCTGGGGCTGCAACATTACAAAGAATTCAAGTTCAGAATTAAGTTTGATCCGAATCCTTTCCCCCCCACAGCAATATGTAGTAAGATGCAAATATTAATGTTAGGTATCCTGTAGTAAGCAAATGTTGCACCAGCAAAATACTGATGGAGTTCGACGATGCAGTTTGTCAATGAGGATACTGATGTACTCCCCATGCGGTGATACAACATTTTACTATAGTACAGACCTCACATGTAAATGCTTGCTAAAAAGAAACTCTCTGTGTTTTAATAGAGTAAACATCTCATAAGTAGATGCTTGTTAAAATATAACAGAAGCAGCAAAAAGGGGGAAGTATGTGGACATAAAGATTGACAGAGAAGCATAAAAGATGCTTGCCTTCAGTTACGACCTAAAAGTTTGTATAGTTCAAGCCTTCGCTATAAGCATCCTGATGGACAAGCTGTAAGGATAACAAAGAAGTTACAAATCAAAGATACCCGAAGAATAAGAATTAGGACATTCAAAAGACCAGCGTGTGTGGTCGTGTACTAATGCATTCAGTAGGCTGATTCAGGAATTTGGCTCCCACCTGAGGAGTAGGATTTGGCTGATTCTCGACTGTATCCTTCTTTGCAGCTCCTTCTCCACCCCTGATAGAACCCTTGGCATCCCCCTCTAACGATTATCAGCATAGAATTTAACATTCACAAGTGAAAAATAAGAGAAAAGTAGTGGAAATTGAATATGCAGATCATTGTCATACCTCTAACTGCAAATTTGTGTAGTTAATGCAGCCAAGTCATATCACAAGTAAAAGAAGAGCTAGTCAGACAGAATCAATCATTGGCTAAAGAAAATATTATATTCTGTTTATAGAATTTTGAAATCTTATCCATGTAACACCAGTGACAAGAGTACTGGAAGACGCAATTCCACTCACCCCAGAATACGCATACAAGTGAAATAAAGAAATAGTTTGTTTTGTCCTTTGAGAGAGGCTTAAACAGAGATTGATGTAGGAACATATAAGATTATCAGTTTTAAGAAGAATAACAAACTTCAAAAGTTGCAGGTTTAGATCTTATATTATGAACCAGATTATGTACTGCTTAATCTGATAAAACAGAATTAAATAGATTCCAAGGACAATGGATAACTATAGTCCTAAAACTAAGAAAAGAAAAATATTGATAAAAAATTTTACTACTCCGTATATAATAGTTACCTCTCTGTATCGAGTCAAATAGGCCTTTAGTGGTTCTATGTACTCTTCAAACCCTAAAGTTGCCATTGCCCAAAGCAAATCATCCCCATTGATTGTCTTCCTTTTTTCTTTCTGACACTTATCACTAGCTCTATAAAGTATAAACACAAAAAGAATTCAGTCACCTGCACCAACTCAAGGTTTGCTCATGTTGTGTATAAATTAGATACTTAATCATTGACAAACACAATATCAATAAGTAGCCACATTTGTCGCATGCTCCTTCATTCAGTCTTATTCACAAGCATGTTGACCAATCCAAACTCAAAAACTTGTAACCACAAAAAATGGCACAATGTACATCATATGGTATCTAAGCCATAGGCTTCCAAGATAGCACCTAGTGCAGGCACTGACAAAAAATAAAAATTCAGCAATTTCATTATATTACTGGACATAATTTCATTTCCACAGCCCTTGCACAAGAAAAGTTCATGGACCATCCACTTCTTATTTTTATTTTTTTAATTCATCTTCTAGGAAAAAACTCATTGATCATAATAATGTACTCACTTTCATTTGTTTATCAATATTTAGCTCAGTTAGCTTATAAATGAATCAAATTCAAGAACAAGAAGTAAGTTTTTAATTACTAAGGATCGAACTATTACAGACAGTCTTGAAGATTATTTTAATTGAACAGTGGAATTCCTTTAAATTTAGAGGTGAGCAGTACCATAATTTTCCAAAACACAATATTCAAAGGAGTGATCATCGCAAGGAAAAATAATTACAGAAGCCGTTTCACTATCTCAAAATCTCACATCCTTCTATGCTATTCTTTCTATCTAACCCTTCATCATTGCAATGGGAAAATGTAATTTATTGGCCCTGTCTGGCAATTCTAAGTCTCTATCCTCGTCTGCACGATCTTGCCAATCACAATATTCCATATAACTATCAAGTATCAACAATGAACCTCTAATATCCATATTACCTCACCGTAAGTTCTCCAAGAGCCAGAACTCATTGAGTACATCAAGGTCATTCACAAAACAGCTCCCAAAGACCTTGAATTCCAAATTGATAACATAGTATGGATATATAATCTCCACAGATTAATAACTCAATGACAGCGAAAATTGCAGGCCATGTAGATATGTTAACAGTGCTACCTTTATCACTAACATGATAGTAATTTGCAAATTAAATAGCGGAGCCCTATAACATCACAGTACATATAAATACATACTCGCACTCTGACGTTTAAAAACATTTAGAAACTGGAAGTACTCACTCGCTGGTGACGAAGGAGATGAACTCGGACACACATTCCTGAACAGTATCTTTAGCATCCTTCGCTATTTTTCCATTAGCAGGCAAATATTTCTTCATTATGCGACTAATATTCGCTATGGGCAGGTAACGATCCTGCTCCCGGACATTTTCATGGGACTGAGGACTCTGGCTTCCCCTTCCACCACCGCCACCTGGACTAGTAACCGCCTCAGCCATTCTCCTTTAAACCCTAAACCTATCCAACAAAATCAATAATCATTTACAACTAAAATCAACTTCTCAAATCACTAACTACCAAATCAAGAATCACTTACAACAAAAAATAACTTCTCCAATTTCCTATACGAAAGATGGATCATGTAATTCGTATATAGCATATTAGTGCCATCCCTAAAAGATTGTCTACTTAGACTTTCAATGGTCAAAACTATCATGTCAATATTAAACTAGGTTAAAAATACAGTCTTTTGATATATTTTTCAAGAAATAATATACAACATACACAAAAATATTTGAATTCGATATTCAACTACCAACACTCAAAACTGGACAATATTAGTGGTAGACTGGTAGTATAATAACAGATAGAAAACTAGGTTAAAAATTCAATCTTTTGTTATATAGTTCACCAAATATTATACAAAAAATACACAATTATTTAAGTTGGACAATATTTTTGATAAGTGGTAGCATATTAACAGATATGAATTAGGTTAAAAATACAATCTTTTGTTATACTTTTAACCAAATATTACACAACAAATACACAATTATTTAAGTGCCAAATTCAAAACTGGACAATCTTTTTTAAATAGTGAAGAATCACTTGCAACAAAAATGAACTTTTTAAATCATTAACCACAGAATAAAGAATCACTTACAACAAAATAGATAAGAAATTAGGTTAAAAATACAATCTTTGGTTATATTTTTCACCAAATATTATACAACACATACAAAAAAAAAATTAAATTCAAAATTTAACTATCAAAATTGAAAACTGGAAAATATTTTTGATAGGTTGTAGTATAATAACACATAGGAAATTAGGTTAAAAATACAATCTTTTATTATATTTTTCACCACAATATTATACTAACACATACAAAAAAAAATCAAATTCAAAATTTAACTATCAAAATACAAAAATGGACAAAATTTTTTATAAGTGCTAGTATAATTACAAATATGAAATTAGATTAAAAATACAATCTTTTATTATATTTTTCACCACACACAAAAAATATTTAAATTCAAAATTGGACAATATTTTTTATAAGTGCTAGTATAATAACAGATATGAAATTAGATTAAATAGACAATCTTTTGTTGTATTTTTCACCAAATATTATACAACACATACAAAAAAAAATCAAAATTTAACTAACAAAATTAAAAAATGGACAATATTTTTTATAAGTGGTAGTATAATAACAGATATGAAATTAGGTTAAAAATACAATCTTTTATTATATTTTTCACTAAATATTATACAACACATACAAAAAGTATTTAAATTCAAAATTGAACTATCAAAATTGAAAACTGAACCAATCTTTTTGAGACAGAGGAAAATATCAAATACCAAGATGCAGAAAATGGGTTTTGGAAGGGGGTTTTGTAAATTGGCGCCAAGAAAGCAGATTGGTTGATCAAATTCAGTGAATATTTTTGTGATATTTTGTTGAGTTTTTAAAGAAACAGATCCGACGATGCAGAGAAGAGAACTATATGGAGAACACCAAATCTGTTCCGGGGATTGCATGTTATTATTACGTAGTAGGTGCACAAAAAATCGAACTGATCGAAACGATCGAAAATAATCCAAATTTTTTGAATCGATCTGAATCGGGAACCGATTTAGTGCTCAAATATTTATAACTCTAACTAATTCTGGTGCTTTCTCCTTCAAATAAAACTAACCCATTCTAAATTTTACGTAGATTAATTTTTATTTATTATCATTTTCAATACGTAAATTACTAAATAAATACAAAAAATTACTAACGTACTACCTAAATTTTTATTTACAATATTATTCTTTCATGCTTTTAAGCTAATTACTTTAATTATATTACAATATTTTTATCTAGCAAAAAAAATTAGTAATGGTAGTGGACGAAATTTGAAGATTTAAAATTGGGTGAAAATGTATGAAATGATATCATCCTAAACTGAGTTTTGAATTTGATTTGAACATGTAAAGTCTGTTGCAGATCCTATCATTCTTTTCATCATCTAAAGTCTCTTGCAAATGGTAACATTTTTATCAATGCATTCCCTGCATCCAACTCAGTCACCAAGGCATTCCAATAAATCAATATTTATAGATTCGGGGAATAGCTTGGCACATTTGTGTTTTCTTATGATTTTGTGTTTTGTTACTCATTTATGATTGTCAATTTTGACCTAAAAGCACCGTTTCTTCAAGGTAAAAACAAATTATTTTTGGTAATATGACTGAAGATTTGGTCGGTCAATAAATTGCCAGCCTAACTTTATTAGCGTGAAATGCACTTCCATTTATTATTTTGTTTTCATTCTAGCTGTCTGTTTTTACCTTGAAGAAAAGTTGGATGTTTTTGTAAATTTGATGCTTTTAACTTATGTAGGTAAGGTGTTTGTGTTTTTGTATAAATGAGTTTTACTCATTTAATTATGTAGGTAACTTGTTTGTGTTTTTGTATCAATGAGTTTTAACTATAAAATGATCAATTATGGTGTATGTGTTTGTGTTTTTGTATCGCAAGTTATGGAGAAAGTTTGCAGTTTTGATCGGACAAAAAAATAGCGGTGTGACGCCATCTGCTCGAGCCAAAATACAGACTTACAGGAAAAGAAAGAAACGAAATGATCTTTCCATTGAGGCGGCTAATGCTTGCAATCCTACCATTGCTTCTGTGGACATTTCCACTAACAATAATGATCCAGTAGAGGTATTTGAACAAGAATTCCTCGTTGAACATATTTCAACGAGTAAAGATATACTTGGGTCAAATGCTTGTGGTCATGAGACTACCGACTCTGAGGTAGATGACTTACTTGATGAAGGTAAAAGAAGTAAATGTGCTTATGTAGAGCCTCCAGGTGGCTGGACCCTGACTATGTAATCCGGAGTTAATACGTAGTTTTGGAGGGCATGTTGCTTACTATATATGGACAAGACAGGTACACTTTTATTTAACTTTGTCATAACCATTATATTAATCTAATACTCAAATTGTTCCTTATAGTATCCTAAACGTAGCGTTCTCCAATGTCATACGCGGCCCAACTATTTGAAAATATTGAGCAACATTGTCATTAGTAATTCAGATCAACCGTGGACAGAAACTATAAAAAGATATGGTATATTTCATTTGTCCAAGTCAATGCACGAGCATGTTAACTCTTCTCTTCTTTCAGCTCTTGTTGAGAGGTGGCAACCAGATACAAACACATTTCATATCTTTGGTGAAATGAGCATTACATTACATGATGTGGGTACATATTGGGAATTCCTATAGGTGGTAAGCCAATAGTACATAATCTAGATTCGCAAGAGACTACTAAGTTATTGTGTAAAAATTTAGAACTTCCTTTAGAGATGATGCGTGATGAGATGAAAAAAGGCCTAAGGTATAACACAATTGAGAAGGTATTAATTGATGGAAATGTGAGTATGAGAGTTGTGCTCCTGACTTATTTGTTGTATTTATCAGGCGCAACTGTTTGTTGAGAAGTCAACCGATCGTCTATCGTCGAATGTTCTTCCTTTGCTATCCAACTTGGATCATATTACAGATTATGCTTGGGGTGCAGCTACCCTTTCCTATCTATATCGTCAACTAGGGATAGCATCTAGGTTGAAAAATATCCAACTTGCTGGCTGTACAACACTGTTATAAATGTTATATGATTTACATCATTTTATTTTGGTAGGCTAATTTTTTTTCCATGTACAGGCTTGGATATATGAGTATTTTCCTTGCTTCCGTCCTTCTCAACTCAAAGAAGTAGATGCTGAGATACCTCGTACCTTAAGGTGGTTGAGCACTAAGGGTGTTGTGAAGTCTAGAGAAAAATTAATCGAGTATAGATAGATGATAGATAATTTGACAGCCGAACATGTGAGTTTTTATGTCATATTAGACAAGTATATACCAACTTATATCCTACGTTTTAACTTATCCGAAATGAATTACGTACAGGTTGATTGGAATCCATACAAAAGTGATGTGTCTCAAGAGTTTCCACATACATTATTTGAGGGGATGATACGATGCCACAACATTATCGAGCCATATATGCCTCAACGTATGTTGCGTCAGTTTGGTTATGTTCAACTGATACCTTCCAACTCTGTTCGACCTTTGATTGGTGGTGGTGCCAAGTATTACAGGGGACCTGTATCAAATGGATATAATGTACTTTTTCAAGCATTTGATAGTCAGTGGCTTAATGACGAATCGCATCGGTTGACTGGCACGGACTTGGGACAACGGACTACACAAGGATTTGAAACTCAATTTGAGTGAATTGGTGGGAGTGGAAAATCTTTGCACATTTTCAACTGTTGGCATACAACATGAAGTCATTAAATTTCCAAGATAATTATATATGTACATTAGAAAGAGAAACATACCCATATGAAATGTTCTTGTTGTTCCAAGTACCCGATAACTATTTCCTCCTTCTCACGCAGTGCACTTGTTAAGGTGAGCGGAAGACAAGTTAGAGACTGCATTGTAGACAAATAAGATGTTAAATTTTGTGGTTATAATTAAACCCATTTCACCCGCGCTCATCCACTTTGCTTTAGGTGCAGGCCCCGTTGAGTCCCAATGTGCAACACTATTCATAAGGTCGTCAATAGTAGAGGATGATAACATACATGCATCGGCATACAATCCTTTTCGTTTTTGAATCTCTCCCAACAATTGTCTCCGTACGAGTAACCATTTTTCCTCATCATCCCAAACCTCCTTTGCGATAACTCTATAACCACAATTTTCATCACGCTTTACATCAACCCAATCAACAATATAAGATTCAATAAATAATGAAATTTCTCCAATAAATGGAAAAACTTCGAGGAGATAAGTTGTTTCAGCCCACGACTGACAGAGAGATTAATTGCTTCATTCACTTAATCTGATGGTGAGACGAGCTGCTTTGTCCTAATTCTGATTGGATATTGACGGTGAACCGCCTCGACTAATAACTTGGAAATATTTTATCGCTAAAATTCTCAACGTGATGAAAGTGCTGACATTAAATAAAAGAAACATATTGTGAGGCAATTTAAATAATATAACTCATATATAGATAATATTCTACATGTTAGTAGTATGTGTGCCAAAATGCAAGTGTTCATCGGTCCAAAACGAAACAATTTTAGTTTTGTAAAGCCTTAACTATGTATCTTCTAGGTATGTTATCAATTTAGGCAACTTGTACTTCTCTCATAAACGTGCCCAATTTTGTTCATATTCCTCAAGTGTATCACTTTCAACCAAACGTCTCCAGGAAAATACAACTGAATTTGCAAGATTGTCATTCTTAGTTATTTCCTTAACACGTGACTCAACATCTTTCTCAATATGAAACCTGCATAATGCATGAAAAGTATGTGGAAAAACATTTTCCAACGCACCAATCAATCCTAGCTCCCTATCTGTAACGATAACACCAGGTGGTTCTTTTAAGAACTTCGTTTGAAATGTGTCAAGAACCCATGTATATACCTCTGTTTTCTCGGAACTTAAGAACCCATATCCCGGCAAAGAAAAGTTCTCCCAAATAGAGACAAAACCAACACTCAAATAGGGTAAATAGATCTATTTCAAGTTATATGCCTAATCCATGATTGTAAACATAAGGAAAAGCATGGAGTAATTTGATGGAGTCAGGATGAACAAATAACACATCACTTAAAACGTTAGTCCCTGGTTCTGTTTGAATCGAGTACCCATAACCATTATCCTCCAACAACTTAAACAAATATTGAGGCACTGAATGTCCATTCAATTCCTCTTCTTTCACTAGTTGGCGAAAGTTATAAATTGTTTTGGAGGTTGAGCGATTTTCAGGATTTTGAAGTTTAATAAAAGATAATATATCTCTTGGGAGCACTGCAGTCTTATTCGTATCTCTTGCAATTTTTTTCTCCAACACATTCAACTTACGAACTATATAGTACCCACATGAATATAACCTAACATTATGATTATGCCACCCAAAAATATTTGCTACCTCCCACCTACCACTACCGCCTCCCTACCCGCTAACCTAAAACGACAACCTATTTTCTTTGAGGCCCTATTTCTTTTGGCGCTGTCGCAAGGCACTTTCTGCTTCTCCGGGAAAACCCGACCGGTTACAAAATAATTCTGACCAATGGCTGTTTATACTTCTGGCTAGATTAAGAACCATCTATGATCAAATATATATGTTTTTTCATCCCTAAATCTTTAACCCATGTAACAAGTGACTCTTTATCATCAAATGTATTATTTGTAGTGAATATATTAGTAGTATCTACCAATTGAAAATCCTGGTAAAAAAAAAGTTTGAGCATTTACCAAAATCCTAAAGATGCACAAGCATTAAACACAAAATATGTGCACAAATCCTTAAAAAATAATATGTGCACAAATCCTTAATGAAAGATATGTGCACATATCCTTTGGAGGATATATGTGCACAAATCTGAGACGAAAGTTATGTGCACAAATCATCTGAGACAGATATGTGCACAAATCGTCCATGACATATATGTGCACAAAAGATATGTGTATAAACGCTGAACATAAAATATGTGCACAAATCCTTAATGAAAGATGCGCATATCCTTGGAGTGGCTATATATGTACACAAATCCGAGACGAAAGTTATGTGCACAAATCATCCGTGACTATATGTGTACCATCACCTTCAAATATGTGCACATATCTCAAATCGAAAAAATACCTCTTTCCGATTTTCTCGTGATCGCTTCCATTCTCGTATATCATAATAATCATTATTTTTTGCAGGATTATCTTCTGATGATTTTTGTGGGATAGTCATATGTATTTCAGTTGTATGATAGTTAACAATGGGAAGAAGAATATTAGGGTAACAATTATTATTAAAGAGGAATATGATAATTAAGTTTGACTGCAGTTAGTGATTTTGACTATGTTTATTATGTTAAAATTATATTAAGGATAATTTAGTCATTTTTCAAACTTTGATCATGATTAGTACTTACTTAATCGTATATAAGAAAGACCCTTTTCAATATCTTCAGAAGATTTGCATTTTACATTTTGCAAGGCGTGAATTTAAATTTAACTTTATTTATTATTGGTATAATTCAATAAGATATATATAAATATTCCTAAAACTAATAATATAGAAATACATAAATATGTAAAAAAGAGCGACATGTATCGAACGATGTGTGTATTGTATAATTAATCTTAAAAAGGAGTTTATTGAAATTACATGGATTAGATCTAGACTTAGGACTTAATTTTGAGTTCAACACGATAGGTTCAAAAATTATCTCAAAATCGAAACTTCACCGAAACCGAACCGGAACCGATTGATCGAACGATCAAACCGAATCGATTTAGGTTTCTCCTCGGAGAATCAAGCGAATAGGTTCGTTCTATTTTGGCTCAAACCGAATCGAACCGATCCGTATTACCCCTACTAAGGAGTACTCGTCAAATGACAGACGAGATGATGTTCTATTCAATAGTTGGTCGAACTATTGCATTTAATAATTGCATAAGGAACGAAAAAAACACAGACACATATGATCGTGCGTAGAAATAATGAAAAATGAACGAAAAAACACGAATTATTAATTTAGCACTCTATCCCGAGTCGGGACCCGCAAAAAATATTATCTCGAAGACTTTATTAAATAATCGAGTATTAATTTATCGAGTTTCTACTGTAGTAGATAATTGAAAAAAAAAATCTCAAAAACCGTATTTGAAAAAAGGAAAATAAAAAATTCTCCACGCGCCAAAAATTCCATGACCATTCACGCGAGAAACACGCGTTTCTCGTTTTATAACTACTATTGATAAGAGTGTTTATTTATTTATTTATTCAAGTGGTTGTCGGATCAATTTTTCAAATAAATGAAAATTTAGCATCCTATTAAGGAAAGGTGGCACGGCAAGATTTTTAGGAATTTCAATGAAGAATTGATTGAAAAATAAATTCGTAAAATGTTGTCATTCAATACTAATGCATATGATATTGATTACATATCTAATACTCTAATTAAAATCGAATTTCTTTTTTCGAAATGATTGCGGAAATTAAATTCAAGTGGTATATCAAAAGTAATTTGATCATAGTTATGTATTGAGTAGCATATTGTTGAATACGGAGTATTGTTTAAGAGTATATCACAATCTTTCAATTGTTCATCTATTGGAATTCTTCAAAATTCCCGACGTACCCCTTATCTAGGAGCCTAGGACTTGTGGCCATCTTCACCAAGACTATATGTTTGCTACTACAAAGAGAATGCTTGGCAAATTTTGATTCTAAAAAAAGATGCAATTTATGAGTAGCTTAATATAGAAAATTTGGATAAGCTTTTCAAGTACTCATACATGTGTACGATCAAAGATTAGAGTAACACCTTAGTAATCACAACAGCAGTATCAACTACAAGAAGAACAACTAGCAATGCAGATATGCAGAAATATACTTTCAATTACCCGAGGACATGTATAGTTCACAGTATCGAGCAGTCAATCGAGTCTGGTAGCATAGATGAGTAATGCTCAGTAAAATTTGTAAGAAGCCTTGGAACTAAGGTAAGAATTGCCACCAAATAGGCTCGTGGAGTCGAGTGGAAAAACAAGAACTGTCAAAAGTTACATAAAAAGTCTATGGCTCCCTGGAGATATTAAGAATGTTTTTGTGAACAGGCCTGGATTTTACCACACATGAAGTGATGAACTAATGAATTCATTTCAAAGGCCAAAACTGCCAACAATTCCAAATTCTTGCATTTAGCAACATAATAAAGATATATACATAAATGTTGTAATGATACCAACAATTGCATCACAGCAAGTTGATTGCTGATTTATGGGCAATATCATAAACAGATATGAGGATTTCAACTCCAATAAGTATGATTATCAACCACTCAAGGAAGTCTGACTTCCTGTTCTGGAGAATCTCTTGAAGAAACCGAATATTGTGCTGCAACAAATATGAAAACTCAAATGTAAGTAACAACATAAGCTAACATATAGATCAAAGCTACAAGCGGTTCCATGTATAGCAATAACATACCTCTACAAATTTTAACTTAAAATCAAGGCTTGCAAATCTTTGAGTTAATTCAAATTCGTCGCGAAGGAACTCCCATATCTCTGCATATTTGGCATCTTTCCAAGCAATGTCTGACCTGAAATAATGAAGAGCACATTAGTGGCATGGATATGGAGAGAGTAATATAACTTGAATACCTCAAATAAAGACATTCTTACTGAATAATGGAATAAACTAATCAATAACGCTACCTACACTTCTTAAGACATCTCTGGCTCTTGAATATAATGGAATAAATCAAATTGGTTCATAAAGCTACTCTACGCTCTTACCGCTGCCTAAACTATTGGGGAAGATGTGATCTCTTCATCCTCGTCACCAGACAGCCTCCCCAAGGCCTTCACACAGGTAAGGCTGCCTACTATCCCCCCTTCCTACCCGCTTTTGAGGCGAGAATTTCAAGAGTATCGTGCTGTTGCTATTGATGATGTACACCAGGTAATTTGATGCTAAAGAGCATGCCGTCGGAGACATGAGAAGAACAGAACAGATGCAAAGCAAACATAAAACAGAACCATCACTACTCTTGGGAAACTCATAAATTTTCATGCACTACCGAAGTAATGGAAGAGAAAATATCTAGGATCTCATTCAAATGTTGGTCAACTGCGTGTTAGAACTTATACTCAACCCCTTTTCACACAAACAAAATTATTTATTCCATGTTAAACTCATTCCTAAAAAAGGACTAAAGTCGGGGATCTTAATTAGAGCATATGATGACAATTGTCTAGGCTCAGAAGAGAAGGGGAAGAGAAGATGGAGAACATGACTTTTAGATGCTTATAGTAATAACATTTGATCAAGAAGTTCGATGCAAGCCAAATAATCGTGTATCTAATTCAAATCAGCATGGAACACTAAGAATGTGGCTATATGACACCATAGAGAGATGACAAGCATTGGATGTTTCCATACATTGCTTTCACTATATGGCAATTACATTTATAGAGAAAAGGAACAGTTAAATAAGATCAGAATAACGGATTCAATTCAGAGAATTTTAGCCGCCATTTTACCTCTCAAAAAGTCCAAGCTTAAGAATCACATCAGCAAGATTAGAATTTGCCTTCCCTACAAGTTGGAAAAGCTTTTTACGTTCCATTGTGAAAGTTCCAGTTTTTTCCATTTCACGGTTGATATCCGTAAATTCTGCCACCATCCCATCTACCTGAAGCAGAGAAAGGCAATGAGATCTCTAGTGTACGGGCACTTGTATTGACTTTAATGTATTTAGCTGATCAGAAAACTACCTGACGAACATAGTAATCAAGAGCGATACTTTGCCCTAGAACACTGCCTATAATTCTGATGCCGTCGGTATTCAGATACTGTAACATTATGTAATCTAGACCACCTTGCATCCATGTGCCCAGAGTTGCCTTTTCCCTAACCTCATACTCTAGTTTTTGAAAATAAACATAGATAGTGGAATATAGTCAAGTGAGTCAGTCCAAGAGAAAACTTAAAGCAGAAATACCAGACAAGAAGACTACACAAGAAGGTGCTGATGAACTTTTCTTAAGTTTTCGTTCGGATTGATGATTTGGGATTTTGGGAGTGAATTTGAAATCTAATGGGCGGCTTCATAGATAATCAGCAAAAAAGAAGTGTTCATGAAGATAAAATTGCATGCCACTTGGTTAATATTTGAAAGTATACAGCCCTCACGTACCAATTTTTTTTTGGAGAATTGGAGCCAAAATATAAATGAAATTCATTACAGTTCAAAATTTGAAATCCTTGTTCATAAGAGCTCACCATCCTTTCTCATTTCAGGGAGCAGACCAGAAGAATGCTTTTCCACAATCTTGAGATATCCATTAACCTCAACATCTTGTACATTGAACAAGACAATTGATCCATATTGGAAAACTACCATGTAGCAGCTATTATTTTCACTCAATCTGCCAACCAAGCTCTGGGAAAGATAACATTGAGTCAACTAACGAAGAAGTAATCATTGTGGTAAATAAATTTCAAACCGAGAAAGTTCACAACAAGGGAACATTATTCAACATTTGGCAACTCTTAATGTGGTTAAAAAAAAGTTTCCGATGAAGAAGAACAACAACAATACAAAAGCACAAAAACATTCTTATAAGATAACTCACATGGGGTTCGGAGTTTGTAGTGTACTTTAGGACAACATAGTTAGTCATACGGGATGTAGGTGGGATGAAATTCTGTTTGTTCTGCTCAACTAAGCTCCTCAAATCCACTCTGCCAACAAAGCAACAAACATCAGTGAAATTCACATAAACTCATATTACCTAGCCAATAACTTGGAAGTTTCACCCAGTCACACTAAACATGATATTATTTGATCAAATAACAAAATGAATACACAACAGTAGAAACCACACTGATGTTCCTCAGTTAAGGACTTAAGGTCTTCTACCATAAGAATTTTATTCCCAACGCCGTGGCACAACAATAGGGACAATGATATACAACCTCCATGGCTCCATCACAAAAAGATAGCCTAGTTTAATTCTCAATGGTCAAAATTAACAAACTTTCCGATCTTCATTGATACACACGACTTTGATAGGAATCAAACTTCTCATATTAACAGTAAATTATTAAAAACACTATATTTATACATTTTCGCCAAATATTATACCAGAGTAAAAAAAATTGATTTCAAAATTTAAAATCTCAACCATCTAAATAAATAAAACCAATCTTTTCGAACTGGACGGAGTATTAAACAGTAAATAATTTTCAAACAGGTAAAAACCCAAAACAAACCAAAAACAAGTTAATTCACAATTAAATACAAAAAATAAGAAAACACAAAACCTAGTGGACAATCTTTTGGTTATTGATAATCATACTGGACAATCTTTTTGGGATAGAGGCAGTAACCAAAAAATCAATTCGAATTGGCCTAGTCGTTAGAAGGTTTCCAGAGACTCAATTCAATTACTATCTCCTTACCAAAAAGATAGTCTAGTTTGATTTGCAATGATCAAAAGTACCAAACTTTGCCACCTTAATCAACACAAATATAAATAGGAATACCCAATTAAAAATGCTATCTTTTTGATCAAATATCATACAACATATAAATATGAATACCCAATAAAACAAAAAAGAAAAGGAAAATAGGAAACCTAGTGGAGAAGAAGAAAGCTCGAACAGGAATTGAAACAGTGTCCACGTCAGCATGATCTCCCCCCTCCCCAATTCCAATGGCATCATTGAATTGAAGTGATGATATGGATCTAGCCAATAATAAAGATTTATTGGGGGTCCTAAAGGAAGCTGTTTTGTGGGAATTTGGGAGGAGGATGAAGGAGAAGGAAGGAGGAGGAGAGTGGAGATGGGTTAAAGATGCTGATAATGTGGGCTTTCTATGGGGGATGCTGCGACTGCGAGGGTATAGTTTGCTCACTATTGCCCTCATTGTGCTGCTGCTTAGGCTAGGGAGAGGGGAAATGTTTTATGCTCACAACAGCATCCACAAATGTAAACTAATCAAATCACATAACTTGCCCGTTAATAGGAAAAACTTCACCACCAATACCACATTCATTGTGATTATGTTTTCTAGGTTTAATTCGACTCACTTACTTTATGCATTCAAATCAAGAAAATCACAATATTCATCACCTGATCATTTAAAATCACAATAAGAATAACAATAAATTTCAAATGAAGACTTCATGAACATTAATTCAATCACACATAATAAGTTCAACAAAATAAAAATTAAACATTCGAGAATTAGAAAAACTAATAAAAGATATCGATAAGTAGCACTCATACGAACTACTATCAGTGAGACATCTCGGTAACACCTAAGGCTCAAGGCTTCAATCAATATCTTTCAAGAATTCAACACATCAATCGCGACAGTTTCGTCATTTTCCGAAGAAGATCCTTCTTCGTACTCTAATTTCAAATAAAGAATAACAAATATTTTCCTTACGCTCCTATCATTTCCAAAGAGTTCTTCTAACTTTTCGAACAATGGTACTGATGACCCTTCCGCTTGCAAATTGGATCAACTCCGTCATGAAAGTAACATATGTCATAATTTATTCTTCGTGATACTTAATTCTACTGAACTTCTTTGCACCACGTGGTTTCTGTAACTTTTTTAAAGCCCACCAATACAACATTATAAAAATGGCGATGTAAAAGCATCCACCAAGACTACCAATATCATTACAGACACGCTAATAAGCTCATCCATTGCAGAAAAGTAAATTTCTCTCTATCAATTTACATTTTTAGAGCATACTACACCAATAAATATTTATACTCCATCTGACATTCTTCATCACATCCACAACAATTACACAACTCAAGAACATAAATTTGAACGAGCCAAATAAACAAACCCATCGATCAAAACCGCGCATCACCTAAAATCGGACTAATATATATATATATATATATATATATATATATAACAATCAATCACCACCAGATTATTAATAACATTTAGATATCCAAATCCCACCACCCAACTTTAAACTGCATTCTAACCACCCAAAAATTTCTAACGAAACCCACTACCCAAAAAAATATGCAAACAATCAATCACCAATTATGATTATTAATAATCAAATTATGCTATATCCAAATTTTTATAGGACTATGAAAACTTGTATATAAAATAAATAAATAATTAATTTATTACATCAGAATGCATTTATTCGCACTATTTTTTTTGGAAAATAGATTTAGTGTTACGATCAAGCTGCGAGCTGTAAAAAATGTATTATGGAGGATATATATATATTTCTGTATAGACGAATTTTTGGAGGGAACAAATGGTTTAGTCAGGGTATATCGTGCGCAGAGAAAATAATTATTTTATACGTTTATTTCTCTCTATTCTCCTAGATTATCCCTCATTTCGAGGGTGAATAATTTTGAACCAATGTCCAACCTAGGGTGAATCTATTTTCCTAGGTAAATCTATTATTTAGAACACCAAACAAGGTAAATGAGGATATTATCCTCAATTTACCTAAATTATCCTAAAAAAACGGACCGTTAGGCATAGGGCTTTTTCTGACCACTAATCCGGTAGTGGTTCCACATTCCATTTGAAAAATTCGATAAAGTTAATTTATTGAAGCTATACTGATTAATATATGAATATTTTAAAGTTTGGTATAAGAAATTATTCGGAAATTATAAACCAAATCAATTCAAATCTTACTTAATGAGGTCAACTATATCAATACGACGCTCCAAATCTAATCATGGGTTGGATCTCTTTAAGCTAACCTCGTAAACTATATGTTATCTTATTTTATCTCCTCGCTCTGAATTTCTTTTGTCTAACTCCTCGTATTTAAGTCCTTTCTTTTTACTATTACGCTTCATTACCTCACTAAGACATCTATTTGATCTCTTTTTACCTTATGTCATATTAGCAGTCTCAAGCTTGAATAAACGAGGAGGTACTTAGAACATGTTAATGTGTAACATTGTCCTACCTAAATTTAAGGAGGATTGCCCTAGCAGAAAACTTTATCGAAATTCAAATATAAAATTATAGGAAAACTATATATAAACAAACACTACTCAAGCAGGAAAAAAAATTGATACTCCAAACCAAACACATACTTGATCGAGTTATCCGATACTCAAATCTGGCTAGTTAACCACCATACAATTGATACAAGTCCAACATTCACCACTACAATGGATTGGTGGTTCTCAACTACAATTAAGATGATTGATTCAATATTCGTAACGAATTTATTTAAGTCAGGAGTAGGCGCAGATCGTAGCCACGATTTTGATTTTCTTAACAACACTATATCAGTGGTACGCTCACACGACTTTATCTATTATCTATTACTAATTATATGCGTTATCAGCCTGGCTCACAGAAATTATTTTATTATTTTTATAATAAAATTATAATGAAAAATAAATAAATTTTTTAAAAAAAACCCAAGTTAAATAAGACAAGTTTACCAATGGTAAATTAAAGATAAGACTACAAAGTAAAGATGTTTGATAATTTCTGAGGGTAGATCCACCAAAATTTTCTCAAGGCACTCCAATTCAAGCACTAGAATTTATTAAAGAAAATTTATTAAAGATTTGGAATCATATTGAACCTATGGGTATCGAGGGCGAAATAGACGAAGTTTCATAGCTTACCAAATTTCATGTATAAGCACGCGATCATGGGGGAATATTTGTCCTACTTTAACCATCAGAACAGGTCCGCTGACTTGGGAGAATTTTTGTGAAGATATTTACTTTAAAATTTTTTGTCTGAAAATTCATATACAAACGTTGAAATGAGAACCATATAGTTAAAATCAAGTGGGGACGGACACAGCTATGGGTATGCAAATAGGTTTAAATAACTCCGCTTGCCATTTCCTGGATGCGCATAGTCAATGAAGTTGTAAAAGGTTCACCGCTTCCGTGACGGAAATCTACCCCAGATATTCACATCTCGATTGTCATGATGACTTTTCAAGTGTCCGTGGAGTTGAAAAAATGCCGCATTACAGTAGAACGACGAAACTCTATGGATATACGAAAGTATAACAACCACGTATCCGCGGATCTTAAAGCATTCTTACTACATTATTAAATTACACATAATTGCCACCATGTAAATCTACTGCAGTACTCATAATGCAAATGGAGTAAATTCCACCAAAATCCACACACTTCAAATTCACACAACATGAATTCACCTCCCTTCTACCCTCATGTAAATCGTGATGATATCCCTAGTCGATCCAATAATCAGAGAGAGAGGTCAATCAAGAACCGATTTATCCTAGTAAACACGGGTTGAACAAAAATTAAAAACCCCAAGAAAATTGGGAGATCGGTTAAAAGTGGGGCTATTTTTATTCTTCTTTTTGTCATGAAAACCCTAAAGCCTACTTATATAGTGTCAGTTAAAACAAACCCGATAATCAATTCGTTAAGTATTAGTTGACTTGTTAACTCTATTAGTTCGTTACACTAATGAGTTACATTTAGTTGAACTATTTAATTAGCTTAATTAAATAAGACGAGTCAATATCAATAATCTTTCAAGCTTATCAATTTAATACTAAATACCGAACCAATTAAATAACTATTTAATCGATTCTATTTGCTTAATCGAGCAGCCCTACATAATACGTAAAACCTTACGTAATCGGTAGAAATACATTTCTCAATTATACAGCTTCTTTAATTTCATACATGAAATATACCTAATCCGCCACCGTGATGCTGGGGCTGACTCCAGCCGTATAATAAGAGTCAGATAATAATAATAATCGACTCAATTACTATTATTATAACGACAACGTAGCATCTAGCAATCGCCATAACCCCTTAAATTATCAGCGAGAACCCACACTAGTAATATACAATTACCGAGTCAACACTAAGTTCCGATAATCATATTTAACCCAACCTTAAACGAATTATTACACAATTGTCGAATGAAGATAATAAATTAATCAATTCATTGATTTCCAACATGTAAATGAGCAAGCCCAGCTGTGTCTGCCGTGAATACAAAAAGGGAAGACAAGTGAGATATCTCTGGTAATGTCGATTTAGCATGAAGTTTCAAGGAAAACCTCTACAACGAAGTCGATCAAGCGAGTCGGGCTTTAGTGCTCCCCGCAAAGAACTTCTTATTTCGTGCATCGGGATTAGTGAATCAACCAATTAATATTCCGAGGACCGTAGGATATCAAGGAACCTATAAAGGGAGACAAGAGTTCGGGTGTATGCTTGCTGCTGTAGCTCCCATCATATGGCTCGAACCGCCCACGTGAATAAATTATTTCGCTTTTAAAACGCCAACAACCGTGACATATTTACACTCATTGTCCTCACCCTACGGGCGCTATGGTAGCTTCTAGACTTTCAGCCGCCAAGAATCGACAGAGGCGATTTCATGTGGACGCGGAAGGTTCGGGAGGCCGAGGAAATCGGGGACGGAGTCGGGATTAGTCGTAATAATGGTACCGGATGGGCTGAGACCACAAGCACTCAGAGGAAGTTTCAAAATTCACCCAAAGTTGTTGGCTGTGTACCTTATCTTATTCAGCGAAAGTTAAAGTTTTATTTGATTTTGGAGCAACTCATTCCCTTTTGCACAAGTTTTTCTATTTCATATTCCTCATCTCGAAATTCTTCCTTTCCTCTCAAGCTGATACTCCCCGTAGAAAGTCTATTCTCGATTTAAAATACTTAGGAATTGTCCTTTTAAGTATAGAAAAATCATAAATTTGATGTGGATTTACCTCGCTTGAAACGATGGACTTCAATATTATTTTGGGTAATGGATCGGGTTGGAAAAATATCGTTACCCATTGATCGCCATCGTAGTGAGATCGTGATTTAAATTCATTTTCTCGCACTTAAAATTTTAGCTTCCCCGCCTCTTATTTTCCGTAGCTGCCGTAAGCTTTTTAAAGAAGAGATATATTGCTCAGCGATTTGGAGCTACGGAGAAAACCGTTGAAACCGAGGATGCTTATATCAGGAAGAGAGTATACCGACGTGTTCCCTCGGCTAATTGCCTCGGGTATTCCTCCCGAACGAGAAGTTGAATTTAAGATCGATATAATTCCTTTTATCTAATTTCTATGGCCCCATATCGAATTGCTCCTCTGGTAATTAAAGGAGTCAGCACTCACTACAAGAATTGTTGGGAGCAGTGAGCCATTCGACTCCAAAGATTGGGTGCTCCTGGTTGGGTTGCTAAAAAAGAAAGATGTAACTCAGGCTTTGTATCATCACGACAAATGAACAAAGTAACTATTCGAAATTCATACCCATTATCGAGAATTGAGGTTTGTTTGACTGGGCCTAAGAGCGCACGTGATCTTTTCTAAGATCGGGACCGAGCATCGTGGTACCATCGCTTGAAAATTGGGGATGGCGATGCTCCAAAATCAAAGATTTTTGTAACTGTATATGGACACCAGAGTTTTTAGTGATGCCATTTGGATTAACGAACGCCGCTTTTATGGATTTAATGAATTCCAAGCCAGTCTCTTGTTTCGGATAAATTTTGTTGTGTTCATTGATGATATTTTGGTGTATTCACATAGTCGCTACAGCATTTAGATGCATTTACGAATTGTTTTCAGACTTTAAAGACGAATCAATTATTTGCTAAATTTTCCAAGCATGAAGTTCCGTTGGAGAAAGTACAATTTTGGGACACTTAATTTCAAAGCGAAGATTAGCGCGATCCTCAAAGATAAGCCGCGGATTTAATTGGAAACGACCAACCAAATGGATGGAAGTCGGTGTTTTCCTGGTTTACCGGATACTATGGGGACGCTTCATAAAAGATTTCTCAATTCTTGCAACACCATTGACTCAACTGACTCGGCAGGGTGTATCATTTGTGTGGAGGATTATCAAGTGGCATCGTTTTATCTTACAATTTGAAAAGATAACTTCGCTTCCAGCTTTTAACTCTTCCGTCGTATTCGTGAGGGTTGGGGATTACGCGATGCGCTTCTCATCATGGTTTCGGGCGCTGTTTTAATAGAATGGTAGAAATGATAGCCTACGCATCACTTACACCGAAGCAAAACCATGAACGAATTATCCAACACATGATCTCGAATCGGGCCGCTATTGTCTTCGCGCTTTTTAAGATTTGGCATATTACTTGTACGGAGCTCGACATGTCAAATTTTTAAGGATCATAAGAGTTTCAGTCACTTCTTGCTCTACACAAAAAGAATTGAATTTTGCGCAAAGCGAGATTGACGGAATTTAATGCCGATTATGATTGTTCTATTGAATATCCGTGTAAAGTTCAACGTAGTCGCTAATGCATTAAGTCGTAGCCAAAAATTTTTACGCCTTTACAATTATTTTCCACAAGTGAACCAATAAATGACCTCGAAGACTGGTGTTAATTTTGGAGTCGGGAGCGAATGAAAGAAAATCTTTTGGCACAAATAAGAAGTTAGACCACCCTTTCTCGATCGAATATCGGAGTCACAACAAAAGATGAAAAGTACAAAAAGATAAATTCGAGAAGCTGCGGGAGCATATCGATTTTGTAATTGGAGTAGGATGAAATTTACAATCGCATGGAGAATATTCTACCCTACCTCGAGGAATCAAGGAATCAAGAAAGAAATTCGAAGTTATTAACATAATGCTCCATATAGCATGTATCCCGGTAGTACTAAGCATGTATCGCGGACTCAGAGCATCCTATCAGCGGCCAAAATGAAAAGAGAGATCATGAATTTCAGAAGGCCGCTTGACTCATTGCAATGCGCAAAAATCGAACATGCATTAACCCCGCAGGTTACCACAGCTCTTCCAATTCCCCGAGTGGATGGGAACACATTACCATGGATTTTGCCGCATTACCAAAAATCATTTAAGAGGAACTACGGTATTTAAGCGATAGCTGATGTCAAGTCACTGTTTTATTCCAATAAGATCGACCTATGGTCCCGAATGTAGCTTAGCAAGTTATATGTTGATCGTATCATCGACTTCATGGAGTACCAGTAACCATTGTGTCAGATCGAGATGCTAGATTCACTTCACTGTTTTGGAGAGGTTTTCAAGAAGTCATTTATTCAAAGTCAATTTGAGTACCGTGATTTCACCCCCAATGTATCTGCAATCGAAAGAAATATTCAAACACTAGAAGAGCATAAGCTATGTGGCTCGTACATTTTTCTCGCTATCGACGTATTTAATTACCAAAGATAGAGTTTGTTAGCAATAATAGTTTTATGGTAGTATCAAAATGTCACATTTTGAAGCTCTTATGGAGTAAGATGCTTTAACTCAAAGCAGGTTGAACGGCAGAGATAAGAAAATAAATGGTTCTCGGAAGAAGTTGGAAAAAAAATCAGAGAGAATTAAACTCATACAACAACACTTAAGAACGGACAGATTGCATAAAGAAATATGCCGATCGCCGCTCTGGATGACTTCGAAGTTTTGGAAATTGGGCGATAAAGTGTTTTTGGATTTTTTCTGAAAGGTGTTTTAAGATTTGGCAATATTAGGGTGGAAAAATTGAGCCAACGAGCATTGGGTCTGCATGTAATATCATAAAGTCGATCACGCGATCGAGGAAGTTTACCTCCCGAACTCCAAAGAATTCATAATGTTTTCCATGTATCTTGTCTTCGAAAATATATTCCTGATGAATCTCACATTCTAGAGTCTCAGCCAATTGAACTTCAGGAAGATCTTATACATGGTAGAATGTAAGAAAATCTTGTATTGATGTAGGCGTATTACGCAATAAGATTGTTTAGTATGTTATGGCATAATCAACGATAAGAGGCTACTGGTAAAAGAGAAAGATGTTAAGATTCAAGATACATATCTCTTTAACAAGCCATGTTAAGAGTACGTGATATGTTTAAATTTCGAGGAAAAAATTTTAATAAGAGGGGTGTATCAAATAAACCGAATTTTTTGCAAAATAATTGAATATCGCCTCTACTTAAAATAAATTCAACTATATCGGACAAAATCTAAATTACTACTCATCTTTTCCCTCCGACTGTGTTGTTAAATCACACCATGTCATTGTTAGAATCTAGTATGAATTTCTTACCAGGATAAACACCAAATTCATACACATCCCTTGATCCTCAAACGATATAAATTAATCTAAAACACATAATTAACAATTATAATAACAGAGACTTACAAGGACGCCAAATGAAGTCTATCAACACATTCTTTCACGAAGTTCTCCTTCAATTCCAAATTATACTCTAAATGTAAGGTTTCTAATGGGTCAGACACTGCGAGACAGTTGAATCCTACATTTGTGTTTGTTAACATGGGTTGTGGAAAATCAAGCAGAAGAATTTCACTCTTCTTCCCTTGAATGTTTCTAGCCATATACTATGAGAGAAGTGCTAAAGCTTTAGTTTTTCATTTCATGAAAAAAGATTATGACGAAACCTAATAATAAGTTTCATATATATGTCAAAACCTAAAGCCCAACCGAATAGCTTAACGAGTTTTAATCTCAAGTTTAATTAAACCGTTATAAAATAAAACTAACAAGTTGTTAATAGTAACTAATGCTGCCAATGTGTTCAATTAACTATCTAATTTGAATTCAATCTACTAATTAATTACCCTAAGTTCATCCAATTTATATTTTACATTATCAAATTTAAAATCCTTACTGAGAATATTCGTTGATTACAATCAACTCTCAATTTAAGAATGTAGCTTTTAATTTCATACATAAATATAACTAACGCCACCGTACGCTACAGTGGACTCTAAAGTCATATAGTGTGTTTGCACAATAATAATCGACCAATTACTATTATTATTATAACGATTAACGAAAAAGATTCCAAAGAATCACCATAACCCTCAAATTGTTTTAGAACCCCAAACTAAGAATATACATCACATCACTAAGTTCCAAGAATCACATTTAATCAACCCGATAAATGAATTGACACACAATTATCGCACTGCAAGATAATAAAAGTAACCACCTCATTTATTTCCAATGCCCGCCTCCGAAACTGCTTGCTTGGTTACCGAGCAATAAGCTTACCTTAATTTAATAAAAAGAAAATTCTTCATTCTTATCCACATAAAAACACAAAACACTTCTTCTTTCTTCTCTCATCAAGAAGGCCGAGATACTCCCTCCATTTCTCCCCAAAATTCTTCTCTCATTTTTGGTGACATTTTCTCCTCATGGCTCACACTCCAAAGTTCCTAACAAAGTTTTAAGAAGAAATGTATAACTATATTACACTTTAAGAGTTATATAACTAGTTTAATTATGTCAAGTTACTTTTAATTAGTTAAGTCTGGCCCACTAATGATATTTAGAGGTTATATTTAATGGTTTAAACATAAGTAGGCTGATTATAGGACTACAAAGTTATCAAATTTCATTCTTGTCAGCATGATCTGTTATAGTGATAATGCATTAAATATACATCATATGTTAGTCCCCTAATTTAACCATGTAATGTGTTTGAGCAAGAAAGATTTAATTCTGTGATTCTCGATATAACCATATAATTGGATATAGACAAAAAGATAAAAAGGGTATAAGAAGATAAATCCAGAAACCTTTAATTTAACTCATGGGTTAAAGAAAGAAATTTCACAAAGATTAAGAGTCATGTTAAGCAAAGTTACCACAATAAAAGTAATTATCATTATTTATATTCTCTTTAGGGGATGATCGAAAAGAGTCTCTAGTAGTGTGCTGTCGATATTCGTCGCTGAAACAGTATTTATATCACGATACAACCCGTCATATATATCAGGTAATGAAATGTATAGCTTTACCACACGAAATATATTATGATGCCGGTGACTAAGGATGCCGAAGATTAAAGATACGACGAAGTGATGATAATCAGCCAAGGGATACGATATTTATGATTGGTTGACAAAGGATTTGTCAAGTTGGACCTCTATTCCTAAGTATTGGTCCTCCCGCAGCGCTGGTATTTTCCGCTCACTCAAAGCGTAGAAAGTGTTTTAGAGTCGTATTTATCGGGTTCGTCAGTTGTAGGCAACGAACGACGTTATTTTCCTCTATTACGTATGCACTTCAATAGTACGGTAGGAAGCTATTATCGCTGAAATGCTTACGCCGGGTATTATTGATCAGACGCGATAGCTTTATTCGCTGATTATCCTGCATTTATTGTATTATCGTGATTATTGATTATTCGGTAGATTTAATTATATTAATTGCCGAGACTATATGTTTACATACATGCATATATGCCGATTGGGCCATTGCTTTCGTTATATAACATTCACTGAAATTTTCTCAAATACCCTCATTATTTCGTGGATCCCTGCACTTTAGCTAAAGCGAGTAAGTCATGAGGCATCATCTGTAATGAAAGTACCGGACATCATCTTAGGTACTAAGCCGGCACAGATATCCTCGCTAGCCTTCTTTCTTCCGATCCTCACATTTCAGAAAGATTTCTATTCTGAAATAGCCAGGTATTTTGATCACATTATGTATATACGTATATATCGCTGAGCATGATATAAACGCCAGTTTCCTTGCAGATTCTATGAGATTAATTATTTTTGGAATATTTGGTTGTATTATTCAGACATTAATTGCTTTTCGAGTATTTCGTCATAAGTACTGTGTTTTCGGCGTGATGATGAGGTTTTGGACATTTATTTTAAAGATTTGTGACATTGGCTCACCTGATTATCAAGATATTATTATGATTACATGAATCAGTTTTAGTATTGCCATCCATCGCCGGCGACTTTGCTCGTGCTGATGATCCTAACTCAAGCATTTGGCCGACCTGGCATGGCTTGCTACATTGGGTCAGTTCGATGATGCATGGCGGGCGGGTCCCGTTACAAAAATGATTGATTCAATGCCTACTAATTCAACCTCCTTGTAAAATATATGCACCTCAAGCCACTCAAAATTCAATCTCCCCCCTCTCCACCCCTATGGAAAACCAACCTCTCCTCCTTCCAATCTCCACCTCAAGAAAACAACCACCACCACCACCCCTCTCCCTCCCCCCCTTACCAGAAGACACTGAAATCTCCCTCCCTTCCTCCCCCAATCTCTCCTCCTCTCTCACCCCCTCTGAACTCAAACAATATCTCATCTTTGGCCCCCTCACTTTATCGCCTTCCTCCTCTATATCCTCCCAAATTGACCCTCTTCTTGATGAATTCAATTTCAATATAAACAACAATACCAACAATAAAAAGATTTCATCATTTGGTCCATCATCATCAAATGATCAAGAAAAATCCAATCTTGATGAATTTAGCTTCAACTTAAACAAAAGTGTAAGTTTAGACACTACCATCAATCAAAAAAGTTCACCTTTTGGTCAATCATCATCATATGATCAAGAAAAATCCAATCTTGATTGGCTTCATGACTTCAACTTTAACAATAATGTTAATTTGAATAATACCAACATTAAAATAAGTTCACCTTTTGGTCCATCTTCATCAAATGAACAAGAAAAATCCAATCTTGATTGGCTTGTTGACCCCAATTATCCATGGACTAAAAACCATCTTCATAGATCAAAGACTGCTCCAGCAATGGCTGTGATCAATGAAATTGATGGCTCAAATGGTAAAAAGGGGAAGGATTTGAATTCACAGTCTGTTATAAGGCAAGCTGTTTTGTTATTGATGTTGTATTTGAGTCTTGGTGTTGTGATATATTCTTGTTATAGGGAACATTTTATTGCTCATGAGACACACCCTGTTGTGGATGCTTTGTATTTTTGCATTGTGACTATGTGTACTATTGGTTATGGTGATATTACTCCTGCAACTACTATAAGCAAGCTGTTCTCGATTTTTTTCGTGCTTATTGGTTTTGGGTTTATCGATATTTTGCTTAGTGGGATGGTGAGTTATGTGCTTGATTTGCAAGAGAATTATTTGTTGAGGACTATTAAGAGTCCGGGGAGCCATGATCCCGGAAGTTATTTAATTGATTTTAAGAAGGGGAGGATGAGGATTCGGATGAAGGTCGGGCTGGCCTTGGGTGTTGTGGTGTTATGTATTGGAATTGGGGTTGCTTTTATGCATTTTGTTGAGAGGCTTGACTGGATGGATTCGTTTTATCTGTCAGTTATGTCTGTCACGACGGTTGGATATGGCGACAGGGCGTTTTCTTCCATGACTGGCAGGATTTTTGCCTCGATTTGGTTGCTTGTATCAACCTTGGCTGTTGCTCGGGCTTTTCTTTATCTTGCTGAGGCACGGGTGGATAAGAGACACAGGAGGATTGCAAAATATGTGCTCGGTCAAGACATGACTGTTTCACAGTTTCTAGCTGCTGATATTGACAACCATGGTTTTGTCAGGTAAAAACTGATTTTCTTCTATGTTGATAATGGTTCTCTCTGTTTAAAATTTTCTGCCTTGGTTAGAGCTTACTGAACTAATAAGAAGTTAGTCATATATGATTAATTAATCATTACTTCTGAACTCTACGAGTTCCCGAGTTTCTGTCTGTCACATGATCGTTTATTTGACCTGTTAGCTTATTGGTATGGTAACACTAGAACAGTTTGTAATTCAACCTAAATAAGGCTCTTTTCAATTGCAAAGAGCCAAGATACAAAAATATGGCATATGCATTTTACTTTCTATAAAATTGTTCTTTGAGTAAATTGAAAAGTTGGACGCTCAGAGTGAAGTAATGTTCCACTGAATTGAGGGAAATATTAAGATTCAAATTAGTTTATTTGGCACTAGAATTAACATAAATGCATGAACATGCATCAGCCTTTATGTTAAGAAGTAATGTTGGGCGGTTGGGCCATATGAGTGTTTGGATCCTTGAAATAGCGGCATTTGAACATAAAATTGGTATGTTGCTTTCTGACTTGCATGGTCTATGTGATATGATCCTTTGGTAGGCCCTATGCTGCTATCTCAAGATTATGAGTGCTTTTTTTTAACTCATGGACATGCTTTAACTGAGACCAATCACCAATGATATCACAAATTATGAACTACTATATTGTCTTGTGAGTAGTCGATATGTCATCTTAATGCATGCTATAGACTTGTGATCTTTGAGGAAAAAAGATGTGGTCAATAGACTCAGTTTAATGTTGGACAAACATCAGCCAAGCAATGAAGTTAGCACTTGCCAGATATTGGAAGCATGCTTGGAATTCCCTTAGTCACGTGTTGCTGATCGACTTTTTCCCACAGAAACAAGTATAGCATATAAAATTGAAATATTTAGGTAGAGATCTGCTATTTGTTCAAACTTCTATATCCTTCTAGAATATTTCAAGGAAACAGATACATAAACTTCTATCTTCATTAGTTAGTCTATTTCTTGTTTGCTAGCTGATGATGTTTTTACTGTGTCTGGCCTGCAGTAAATCAGAGTTTGTTATATACAAGCTCAAGGAGATGGGTAAAGTGTCGGATAAGGATGTTCTATTAATCTGTAAACAGTTTGAGCGTTTGGATACTGGAAACTGCGGGAAGATAACTCTTGCTGATCTGATGGAAGCTCATCACTGAGTCAGTTTGTTGCAAAATTTGGTTCTTTTATAATGTTGAAGTGAGTAACAAAATTGAAAATGTTGCATATAGTTAAAGATGGTGAAAAGTAATAAGAACTCCACTTGTTAGGCTCTTGTACAAAATCCACTAAGCGACTTTTGAAAACTCGAATACTAGAGGAAGTAGAAGTTGCATTTTATCGAACTATGGATGGCACCAGAAGTACATACAATCTATCTTTCATCTTGTTATTTTTGTACACATTGAATCTGTACATTGTTGACTTCGTGAATATTAGGTTCTGTTATATGTTAACAGATTTACTATTATTCACTTCAGTATTGGAAAAAATAAGTAGAAATTCTGGTGAGTCACATAAGTATGAACAATTTAATATGATAATCTAATTTATTTGTGAGTCGAAAATACTATTTTTTTTATTTTTAGTGATTTCAAATTGATATTTTAAACTGTGTTTTCGAGTAAACGAGGAAAATGATCTCTCACTCCTAAATTTGGTATTTTCCTTATTATTTTTCAATAGTGAGTTGAATAATTGAAAACGTGCTAAAGAATATATATGAAAAGTTAATCCAAAAAATTAAAAAAAAATGATGGTTGAAAGTGTATTTTAGAGAAATTTTAAGGTTGACTAATGTACATGCTCTAAGAGCATTTACAATGTAAAAGGTTATGGTTCATTAATATTTATTAATGTTAATTATGTCATTACAATGTATATATGTACATTATAAGTAATATGTATTTTATTATTATTATTATTTTCAATTCTAGCATTTTCCAATATTGTTAAGTAATATACACTATTTTGTCAACCAATCTAGATATATGTACTAGTTATGCACATAGAATAATTCAACTTAATAAGTGTTTGATATAAATTGTTTATATTTTTTCATTTATAAATACATATATATACATATATATACGATGCATGTATTTACGTATGTGATACAGATTTGTGGCTGCAGATGTGTGCGTTGCCAGATAACTTGCCTATGTGTATAGAGATGGGAACAAAAGAAAATTCCCTAACCGAATCACACCGATTTCAATCGATTTGGTTGGATTTTTTTTTCAACCGCACCCGATATAGGTCAAACAATTTCAAAACCGAAACTTTTTTTAGCCATAGCTTTTATCAAAACCGACCGAATCGCACCGATAATATAATTTTTAATATATTATATATTTTTTTTTAATAATTAATTGAGATTATAATTTTATTTAACAATTTAAGACGTTCATTAAAATATTTAATATATTTACTCTATGACCTATCAATTTGATCCTAAGCGAGGATTTAAGATTATATTTGTATACTTCGCTTATCAGAAGCCAACACATGATTACGATCCTCAAGATCATAATTACCACCAATCATCACTATTATTCACAATTGATGAATATTTGTTTTGATTAAATTTTGACGCTTTGTTTATTGAATAATTATTAATGCTTAGTTTGACAAATTGAATGTCCAATTTTTAATACTTAATATTTTCACCGAAACCGACAAGACCGAATCGCATCGATAAACCGACTTCCACCGAACCGAACAAAACCGAAAACCGATTCGCACCGAATTGAACAAAACCAAAAAATACGTTGTATGGCTCGAAAATCGCACCAACCGCACCTCAATTACCTTCCCTATATGTGTATGTGTATGGCGAATATGCCAAATTCCATACTTCAATTTTTCAATTGTTTCCATAACTTCATGGATTTGTGAAGTTATTTTCCAATTAATCCAACAAAAATCTCAATCACTTGACTTCAAAAAGGTCAAACACTCTTTATCGTTACCACCATATAGAGAGTGATGGGTCACTATAAATGTTTGTTAAATTTTATAGAATTTAAAAGTATGAAGGATATTTCGCCATAAAATTACTGCTGTGCATAATTTTTGGCGATCAGAGTATAACAAATAATGACAGCATAATTAAAAAGGTTGATTAATTATCAATCATAATAAATAACATCAAGATCAATTAAATTAATTAATTATCAATAACATCAAGATCAATTAAATTAAATTAAGATCAGATTTTTTCTACACAATTATCCTGTAATTCTTCTACAATTTCTAAGTCAAAAACCTCTTAGGATTTTTTTAAATGGAGAATGAAAAGGGAAAATAAAATAAATCCACCACTATCGACCTGGTTAAAATTTTATTTTGTTATATGATTTCGTTTTCTCATTATGTTTTATAAGTATTATAAAAAATGATCACAAGCATATATTATAAAAAATGATCAGATGCATATTACATTTTTATAAAAACTATTGCAACAAATTTACAACTAAATAGTAAAGAACAAATATGTGTAACTTTTAATAACTTCAATATTGATTCAACATCTATAATGGCTTGTTAAGATCACAACCTTTCATTTTATAATCTTAATTTACATATTAGATTCATCATCTCAATCCCCACTGCTCATCAGTATCATAAAGGGATGGAGGAAAGATTAATAAAGTTGGACAGAAATGTCTATTATCATAAGTGCTCTAACCGGCACAATACTTAAACCTAACAAATAATTATGTCAAAGGGAATTAGTGTTGGATTGGGTTATCACTCCTAATCAAAGTCCGTAATCTACTCTCACATTTTACTAACCTATCATATTTTTCCACTATTGTATTATATTCACAAAAAGCATACTAAAAGTAGAGTTGTGTATGGTCGTCCTAAGTTCCACTATTAATGATCGAGTTACTACCTTATTTAAGCCTGTTCCACTATAATATTCGATGATCCAAAGCTCTAACTCGCCTCAAGTGTAAATGCTCCCCCATTAGAACACATGCCATTAAGATCGCAAAATCTTCAATCAACGATGCTAACCGCTTCCACATTCTCACCATCTAGGCATCAATAAAATCTCAATCAACGATGTCAAATATATCTCTTACATTAGTGGAGAAAACTCAGACCTTATAGCCGAGCAGGGTTACGCCCGAGTGTAAATTTAAAAACAACATGGTAGGTGTTTAGCACGCCTGACTTTCAAGTAATACGCATACATGACACATCGTCAAGATCTTGCCAAAGCTTTGCATACATCACATCACCACTGTCATTAAATGTTATCTCGGTTTGGTCCTTCGAAGCAAACCAAATTTACTGAGATCAATACTTCTAAATTTATTATAACCTGTAAAACATGCAATAAAAAATAGATTGGTCTAAGATACCAAAGTAAAAAAGGGAATCACAATAACAATAATTGAGGTTAAAAAGTGAGCCACACCTCATCAAAATGGTCATGTAATTACTTTTTAGTCTTAATTTTGTTATTGGTCTAATGGAGATTGAATTATTTAGGTTCAATTCATGTCTACCTAATGTTTCGTTAACCCCCAAGCAGTAATATAGGCATCATCAAGTAAAAACTAACTACACAAGGCAAACGAGCCGGCTCTAGACGGGTATCGAGTATCCTCACCGACTCAAGATAACGAGCCTGCGTATAATCTAGCCTGCAGAAAGTGAACGTTCTCAACTCGAAAGCCCGAATCGACTGGACAAAGAGAACTAGCCAGTACCGTGTAGTATCCGAGCCATAAACTAAAATAGTTAAAACAAAAAGACACACCTCTTACGTAAGAAATGTAATTATCTATAACCATAATAATTATTATTTTGAATAATGTTATTGTTTTATCGTATTGAACATATTTTTATAATATTTTTAAAATTCGACAATTTGTTAATGTAATCAGTAAATATGAGCGAAATGGATATTTCGAACGAGCACCACCTTGAGCCGCATCTCGACTCATTAACTATCGAATCCGCCTATCGAAGCCTGCCGACTGAATGTGGTGCCTGAGCGGATAACGGGTTCCCAAATGATGCCAACATTATACACAACTAACTAAAGCAAAAAAAAAAAAGCTTCAAAACTAACCATAATCTTAATTGTCAATTTGTTTCACCGACACCAATCAACCTGGGTCCCGCAACTCAAAACACAAAAAACTAACCCGTAAGTATGAAAATGTTGGTATATAATGTATTTAGCCATGACCGTAATATTGGGAATTCGACTCAATGCAATACTTTTTAGATCGAATGTAAATTACTACACTCAAGTGGCTCAACTCAAAATATACCCGTGCACAATGGACGATAATTCAAATCTTCCACATCCCAGACAACCCCCTAATTGAAAGAAACCTCAAACTCCCCAACCATCTACATCAAGTACAGATAACAGTAGACACAAACAAGATAACACCACCTTTACCCCTCAATTTAATTTAACACATTTCTTTATTTTTTACTGAATAAACAAATACAGTCAAAATACACACACCATTTAATTATTTTTGTGTGTATGTGTGTGCAAGTTGAGACTGTATAGCATAGTGAATGGAGGGTAAATCATTGACATTTGTTTTGGGACAAGGATGGTGTGGGCAAAAGATTTATAAAGATAGGATTTTTAGTAATGTGGTTTTGCTTAATCCTTCTCCACGTCACCGTTTCTTCCAGGCTTATTGCAAGAGAAGGCCTAGGAGTTTCAGGTTACTTCTTTTACTTAATTTAGATATCTGGGTTGCTGTTTAATTTAGATATGTGGGTTGCTCCAATATAGCTCCTTAAGTAAGTTGTATGGGGTTCTATTTGTGTTTGTAATTTTTATGGGGGGCAGTGGCTGAACCGGAATTTTATGTAGGGGAACTAATACGGAGTATTATATAGATGAAGAAAAAATGTACCCCAGAAAAATTTAAAAAAATAATAACTTAATTTTTAAATAAATAAATGATAAAATTCTACTTTTTTAATTGTAAAAATACAATTTTCAAAATTTTAGGGGGAAGGATTGCCTCATGCCCCCCCTAGTTCCTCCACCTGGGGGGTTGTAGAATGCACATGTAGAGGCCTCTCCGAATTTATGGTTCAGCTCCGTATAGTTTTAGAATCGAAATTTTGTTATGTTAGATTAGTGTGAGATGATCACTTCTGTCTACGACACTAGGATACTGATTTCCACTCGTGTCTCGTTGATATTTGCATAGTATTAATCTTAGAAAGTTTAGAGCTACATTACATGGTTGGGTACATATTTTTAAGGGTGTTTTTTAATTCTGTTATCCAATCACATAAGCAGAAAAGATTCTCATGCATAACCATTAGAGGATTGTAGTTTTGTGGAGAGATGAGGAAGCTTTGTGATTGTCGGAAGTACCTTCTTTATCAGCTTCAATTCTTGTCTTTACGACTCTCTGCTCATAGAATCTTCAATCGAGTCATTATGGTTACCTCTGCATTTTGGTTTCTATGTTGGTTATATTATTCTCTTATCAACATAAGATTTGAAGTTCTTACCTCTTTTTTTCAGCTGTTTAAGTTTATTTGTTAATTCCAATCAGTTTGCTCGACGAATTGCAATTTTTCTTGCTGTTGATGAGGTTTGTTTATCATATGACACTTCTGCAGCCGTATGTATGTGTGTGCTTTTAGATATTTTGTTTGTCAGGAGTTGTAATTTGGATAATGGATATACAGTTCCCAGGGCAGGAAACAGCAAGGGAAGAAGCTCTATCGCAGTCGTCCTACATATGAAAATATACGAGCAAATGGTGATGAAGAGTCTGATTCTGAAAGCCCCTCCAAAGCACATTCTCCAAATCTAGAAGGGTCAGATGATGATCCTAGCACTTCATTAAAAGCTGTGCAATCAGACGAGAAAGAAATCAACAGCCTGCTCAATGAGATTACATCTTTGGTATAAATACAGATGTTTATGCATATGTGCTTAGCATACAGTCACACACCTAGCAATTTGTAGAAAGATGGCAAAGGAGTTGTCCTGATTACTTATCTACGTTACTGAAGTTTTTTATTGGTTACACAGTTATTTTTTCTCAGTCTTTTTACAGAATTTGAGACTTATGTCTAGGATAATTCTCTTTAATATATTCGTGTTAATTTTTGTTCAGTTCAGCTGCTGGCTAAAATAGTCTGAATACTGTCTCTAATGAAAGATATTAACTGTTTTTCTCTTCGTCTGGTTCTCTTTGCCTTTCTGTTGCAATTTCATTTTTTAAATATTAGTTATATACATTATGCCAAAGGTATACCTGGCACTGAGTAGTTTTCAAGGATAACTTTTGAGTCTGCGTCTATGGAATATCATTTGTTCTTCAAGTGAACTTAAATAGTAATGTTTACAGGTTTTAGGTGAATGCCATTCTCTTAGAAATGCTTAATTTCCTTGGCCTTGGCACATGGTCTCAATCTATTTCTTGAACTTGTTATGAGTTGTTTAAATAATAATGGGGGTAGGATCGTCACTAAAATTCATTACTTTGTTAACAGTCTATCAATGGAGACGAGAAAGAGAAATTCCCAAGCGTCCATATCCAGGATTTGGTTGGAATGATAAGAAATGCGGAGCGAAGTATGGCTGTCATATGGTCCTTATTTTATATGCTCTCTATTTTTTTGCAATTTATGACTGCTGAAGTTTTGTGTATTTTGTAACTATATATTGTATCATGTTATAGATATTCATCTTCTAAACAATGCCCGCGTTCGTGCACTTGAAGATCTTGACAAAATTCTTGGTGAAAAAGAGGCTTTAAAGGGAGAAATCAATACCTTGCAGGCTAAACTTGCTGAAACTGATGAACGAATCAAGGTTGCAGCACAAGAAAAGATACACATGGAGGTTCTGGAGGATCAACTGGAAAAGCTTAACGAGAAACTATTGGACAGGGATGATCATTTGGTCAATATGCATGATGTGCAAAATTCTGTTCCTGCTACACAAAACAGTGGAAGTGATTCACTTAACAAGGAACTGGATCTATTAAGGACGGAAAATCTATCCCTAAAGAATGACTTGCATGTATTGAAAGAAGAGCTCAATAACATTAAGAGGACAGACGAGCGGGTTCATATACTGGAAGAAGAAAGATCAGCTCTTGAAGCTTCTTTGAAAGAATTGGAGTCGAAACTTGTTGCTTCTCAAAATGATGTTTCAAAACTATCTTCACTGGTATCTGAATGCAAAATCTTGAACGATAAGGTAGAACATTTACAAGCCTTACTAGATAAATCTACTATGCAAGCAGATCAAGCAGTTTTAGTGGTTGAACAGAACCAAGAACTACAAAAGAAGGTTGCCAAGCTTGAAGAATCTCTTGAAGAGGCTAATGTTTATAAGCTTTCAGCAGAAAGATTACAACAGCAAAATGAATCAATGCAGCAAAAGATTAAGCTTCTCGACGAACGTCTTCAAAAGTCTGATGAGGAGATACACTCTTATGTGCGATTATATCAAGATTCTGTCCAAGAATTCCAAGAAACTCTTCATAATTTGAAAAACAAAAGCAAAATCGGAGTACTAGATCAGCCTGTGGATGATATGCCATTGGCGTTTTGGAGCCGTTTACTGGTCATGATTGATGGCTGGTTTCTTGAGAAAAAAATCTCAGAAGATCATGCTAGACTGCTCAGAGAACTGACACGGAAGAGAGATGCACGTATTTGTGAAACATTCATGACATTCAAGGAGAAAAAAGAGAGTGAAATCCTTGCTGCTTTTCTGGGGCTAACAGTGTCTCCTATCAGGTATGTACTTCTATCTGACAAGGAAATAGTTCTATCATCTTCTACACTGACTTTTAAGTAACTGTTTAGTTCAGGAAATAATTTTATCGTCTTCATCACTGACTTCTAAATAACTGTTTAGTTCAGGATTACACGTGATTCATATTGCTGCTGAGATGGCACCTGTAGCGAAGGTACATGATACTCTCAGTTTATTATTTGTTCTTCCTTGAATAAGAATGGATCTATTTTCATTCATTCGTATCAATAGCCTTCGGCAATAACTTGAAGATGTTAACAATGATTTTTTTTTTTTAACATTAGTTATTGTTTCCATTGTAGGTCGGTGGTCTTGGTGATGTTGTTACTGGGCTCGGTAGGGCGTTGCAGAAGAACGGGCACCTTGTAGAAATTATTATCCCCAAGTATGATTGCTTGCGTCATGAACTTGTTGATGACTTGACGGTTAGTTCAAATATACCTGCGAAACACTCGGTTTTAAAAGCCATATCCTTGATGCTTCCTTGATGAGATGAACACTTTCACTGTACAGGCGTTAGATGTAATGATAGAGTCCTATTTTGATGGTCAGCTATATAAGAACAAACTATGGACAGGCATTGTTGAAGGTTAAATTTACCGTATTGCTCTTGCCTTTTTTGATGTATTCGAACTTATTATATACCTGAGCTGAATGTAACATAAACTTACAGGACTACCTGTATACTTCATTGAACCTCTTCATCCTAATAAATTTTTCTGGAGAGGACAATTTTATGGAGAGAATGACGATTTCAAGCGCTTCTCATTCTTCAGCAGGGCAGCACTTGAGCTACTGCTACAAACTGGAAAGAGACCAGACATTATTCATTGCCATGACTGGCAGACAGCATTTGTTGTATGGAGGATTTAATCTAGAAATTTGAGAGTTATTATCTTATTTAATTGTAAATGTATATATGATCGATAGTATTTCTTTTTATTTTAGGCACCACTCTACTGGGAGATATATTCACCAAAGGGGCTTAGTTCTTCTAGAATCTGTTTTACTTGTCACAATTTTGAGTATCAAGGGATTGCACCAGCATCAGAGCTTGCGTCATGTGGTCTTGATGTTCATCATCTGAACAGACCAGACAGGATGCAAGACAACTCAGCTCATGACAGAGTCAACCCTATAAAGGTGATAGGGTTGTAAGTTATCTCATATTCAGTCCGATATCGTTCTTTTACTGAGTTGCTTCGGGTTTTTGTTCAGGGCGCAATTGTGTTCTCTAACATTGTCACAACTGTTTCACCTACATATGCACAAGAGGTGCTGAGGGCTGAGGTATGTTCCTATTCATGGCTTGGATAACTGGGCCCTGAAATTTTTGTGGAAAAAACCCTGTTATATATGTCTTTTCGATTATCTTGCAGGAAAATGAACTGGATACTTCTCACCCAATAACATTATCTAAAAGCAAAATTCATTTACCACGGCTTTATAAAGCCTTTGAACTAAGGACAGTAGTCCATCATAGGGTGATCATGGCTCCTTACCAAATTTAGATGTTACAAAATCTTCAAAACAAACTTTAAAGGGAATCATTATAGAAGTTTAGGATAAACCTGGCTATAGGTGTATCAGTTTATATATTTATCTAAGTGCTGCTCTCACATTTGGTTCATAATTTTATTATACTTGTTATTACAGGGAGGAAGAGGTCTTCATGCAACTCTTAATTCTCATTCTAAGAAGTTCGTTGGGATTCTGAATGGGATTGATACAGATTCATGGAATCCAGCTACTGATTCTTTTCTCAAAGTTCAGTACAGTGCCTATGATATTGATGGGAAAGCTGAAAACAAAGAAGAATTACAGAGACAACTGGGTCTCTCTTCTATTCACTCTAGGGGTCCGTTGGTAAGTAACTCTGCATTTCTAATTGGCTGGTTGAATAGCTAAGGGAGATAGTTAAACTAATGTCAATATTTTACATTTCTTAGATAGTTAAACAAGAAATACGAGTGCTAATGTCATAAATACTTTATTATGAAAATGAGTACATTTCAGTTCTTTACTGCTGTAAGGGATACTTTATTTAAAGCTTTTTCTCTGTTAGGCAGCCTAGTCTTCTAAATTTTGCGCAGAATTAGTTTAAACAAAGATGTGATGTTTTGGTGCTGTTTCAAACCAAATATTTTACTTAAATTGAATACTAATGGTAAAAAAGTGATTCGGAAGTGTAACGGAAAGAAGTTGCATAATTAATGACTATCTCCTCTTTCTTAATTGTTGAGCAGGTGGGGTGCATAACAAGATTGGTTCCTCAGAAGGGTGTGCATCTTATTAGGCATGCAATATATAGGACTTTGGAAATGGGGGGTCAATTTGTCCTTCTTGGTTCAAGCCCTGTGCCACATATTCAGGTAATTTTGACCTTCTTTTGATATTGGAATTTCACTTACTATTTATAGATTCAGTGTGAATTTGCAAACCTATTGCTGTCATGAGGATACTAATAAATTGAAGTAGTAGCATTCTGACTAAAATTGGTAGATCGTATAAAAAATATAGCTAGAGTCACAGAACAATCGGTATGAGTGATTCAAAATGATAAATATAACATCAGTTTGTTTGTCCTTTAACTGCATTACTGTCACCTTCTGGTTCACTTATTACCTGGGAAATTGTCATGTCAACGATACTTCAGAAGTTTTATTCAGAAGTTTTAAATATGCATGTACTGTGTAGTGTGGCTAGTCAGAGAAATTTATTTTCTCGCCTGGTGTTAGTTTCCTCCACTTAACGTTCATGCACCTACTCAAGTCTACGTCGACTTTTCATGATTTGCAGTATGTATTTTTTGATTTTTTTCTCTGGGGGGCATCAGTCATCTATAGTTAGTTGGTCTTTACTTTAGTTCTCAGTGTAAAAATGTTGACACTATATCAAGACATTATAAGCTGTGTCACTTCCAAACTGAGCATGTTTCTTTTAGAAATTTTGAAATCTTACGTTATAGAAATTTTGAAGAATAACATGGGTTAAGGAAAACATTGCAAAAATAACATCCTCTTGTTTTTTTGGATAAAATAACACATCCTTCTTGGAAAAATACTAAATTGTCCTTAATTTTTTAAAACCCTCCCTGTCTTATTCTCTACCTCCACCACCATCTTCATCACTCACCTCACCATCCCCTCCCCCCTCGGAAAACCAGGGAATCGCTCCTCCCCCTTGTTCAAGCCTCAAATCAGCGGGGTTGTGGTTTCAATCATCGCGCGGTGATTGGCGATTGGGCAATGGGTAGTTATTTGTCGTGGTGGTGTTTAAAGAAGACACATACACCAATATAGCGTATATCGCGTATACTGGAAGGATCAAGGTGGGCGGCTCAAACGGCAAAGTGACGGAGTTGTTTCTGGGGGAGATGCGGATCGCGGTCAAGTATGGGAGGTAGGATCAGGTGGCGGGCCAAATGAGGTGTGCGGCAAGTGAGGTCAGAGGGCGGGCAAAGGTCAGAGTAGGAAGTGGGAGGACGCGGTGGTGGTATTTTTGATGGTAAGCACAAGACAAGAAGGTTAAAACCATTTCAAGAAGCTAAGATTTCAAGATTTTTAGAGAGGTGTGTGTTATTTTTGCAACTTTTTCATTGACTTGTGTTATTCTTCAAAATTTCTCAATTTTGTTGTCTATCCATAAAATTATTTTCTGGCAACAATCACTTATTTATTTTATCCTATTGAAGCTTTCTCCACATTTCCTTTTAGCATTTTACTTACACTTTTGCAGAGAGAATTTGAAGACATCGCCAACCATTTTCAGACTCATGAACATATTCGATTGGTATTGAAGTATGATGAATCCTTTTCACATTTGATCTTTGCAGCATCTGATATGTTCATCATACCTTCTATCTTTGAGCCATGTGGACTTACTCAGGTATATCGTGCAGTGTCTATGGTACTTGTTAAAAAAAATGTTGAGCTCATCATTGATGCCAATGCATGCAAATTCTGCAGATGATTGCAATGAGATATGGATCAGTACCTATCGTTAGAAAGACAGGTGGTCTAAATGACAGGTAAGTTAATGATTGATTATTACTTTCTGTTAGCTATAAGATCCCTTTTCTTAAGGGAATTCACATTAAGCATATGGCATTCTTGTTCAGTGTTTTTGATGTGGATGATGATAACATCCCTGATCAATTCAGGAATGGATATACATTTTTGACAGCTGATGAGCAGGTAAATTAACAAGATTCCAATCAGGCATGAATGTTTGTTGATTAACAATAATTGTTTTTTTTTTTTTTGGGGTTAAATTTCCTGTCTATTTTAATCACCATGATCTAGTCTGCTCAGTTGCAGCGGAACAATTTCACACCTTTATTTTTATTGATACTTGTAGCTTTTTAAACCTTGCAGGCACTGAACGGTGCACTTCAGCGTGCATTTAACCATTTCAACAACAATACTGAGAGTTGGAACAAACTTGTTCAAAAGGACATGAGCATGGATTTTAGCTGGGACTTGTCTGCCTCGATGTATGTGGAGCTTTACCAGAAAGCGGTTGCCAGAGCGAAGACTGTAAATCATTCTTGAGCACTTCATGCATAAAGTTGATCCCATCACATTTTCATCTTGTCTTTCACTCCCATGATGCTTAGTTTGCTATGGCCTACTACATCTGAGGATGATTTTGCATGTCCGAGCTATTGGGAGACAATGTAATTTACTAGTAGGTATTCCACATATTTTCCCCCCACACAGATTCTTTGCTGTCGCAGCACTATATCAAGTCATTTCTCTCTGTAAGCCATTAAGTTGTATATGTGTATATGATAAACCGATACTCTATTTTGAAGTAATTATGTAGAGAGACATCAGACATGACATTCTGTGGCAATCATGAAAAAGTGTTCATCTTTCTCCCTTCTATGAAATTGCATATTTACTGTGCCCTCCAGCTTTGCATTTTTCCCTTTGGTGGCTACGTGGTTCGATGGGAGCTGAACCCTCCCATCGAACGGTTTGAGAATTTGATGAACGTCGTTGGCAAAAACAGTTGCTAATTCTTGATTCGATCAAGGGAATGTCGATCAATTGGGTTAACAAATGAAATGCCATCTATTCATACACGACCACTAATTGTATTCCTTTAAACATTAGCATGTATATCCATATTTTAGTAATCTTTACATTTTCGGACAGATAACTCACTGAAGGTTTTTTGGAAACAATATTTCTGAAAATGGTCAAAGATAACCAAGCTTCATGCATTAAGTATAATTTTTTTTAATGATTGTTACACTCTAATTCTTGATAGTAACACTCCATCTATTTGTTATTTTAGATCCAATTTATATCAGAAGTGGAGTGTCGTTGACATCGGGTGGAGTGGGAAAATCATTTTAACTCTGTTGGATCATTTTTCAGAATGGGAATGAGGATATGAGACTCTGGGGATTGAACAAGTGCTTTTGCCTGAAACTATACAGGGAACATAAAAGACATGCTTCAAAAACTCCCATGATTTTCACATTAGTTCAAGAAATTTTACATCATAAATATTAATTCAACATTACATTCAGTTATTTTCACAACTAAATTTATTTTCCGGGGACAAAGTTGGTAGCAAAAGCCCATGCATTGTTGTTAACAGGGTCTGCAATGTGGTCAGCGAGGTTCTCCAATGGACCCTTTCCTGTTACAATGGCTTGAACAAAGAATCCAAACATGGAGAACATGGCTAGTCTACCATTCTTGATCTCCTTCACCTTGAGTTCAGCAAAGGCCTCTGGATCATCAGCAAGTCCCAAGGGGTCGAAGCTGCCACCGGGGTATAGTGGGTCCACAACTTCTCCGAGAGGACCTCCTGCAACACGGTAACCTTCAACGGCGCCCATCAAGATGACCTGGCAAGCCCAGATTGCCAAGATGCTCTGAGCATGAACCAAGCTTGGGTTTCCCAAGTAGTCAAGACCACCCTCACTGAAGATTTGTGATCCAGCCTTGAACCATACGGCTTCCCCGAATTTGACACCGTTACGTGCCAAGAGTTCGGGGAAAACACATCCAAGAGCACCAAGCATAGCCCATCTGCAGTGGATCACCTCGAGTTCACGGTTCCTGGCAAAGGTCTCAGGGTCAGCAGACAATCCAGCAGTGTCCCAACCATAGTCACCAGGGAATTCACCAGTGAGGTAGCTTGGGGCCTCACCGGAGAATGGTCCCAAGTACTTAACACGGTCCGGGCCATACCATGGGCTGTCCGGGACAGTTTTCTTGACCACACTTTTCCTCATTGAAACTCTGCCATTGCCCATGAGTTCAGGGGCAGAGGGGTAGAGTTTCACTGCCTTTCCGGCTAGGGACGGGGAGGAAATAGCCATTGTGGAAGCAGCCATATCTGAAATGAGAGTGTAGTAGTTAGGCAAATGGTTGATGCTTGATAAATTTGAAGGTGGTGTTGATGAATTGATTAGGAAGAGGGGGTAGTTCATATATAGGAAGAGGGTGTACTACTAGTCTACTACACTTGTTATCTTACAACATCTGAGTGTTGGTTTCATTGGCTAATAAGATTGTGTTTATTTTCCACATGGCACATTGTAGTCCATGAGCTATTGGAAGATTTTGGTTCTTGAATCCAACCAATGTAGCTGTCCCATTTAGGATAGAGTTTTATCCTCTTATTTCAAGATTCTTCCTCCACCATCAACTTAGATTTTCCTACCCTGGAGCTGTTCATTAATAATGCAAGACAAACTGTAGATCAGATATTAGTTGGAAACTTAGCGGAAGATGTATATCTAGCTTCATTAATGAGTAGATTCCAATGGTTTTATCAAAGCAATGTTGCTAAAGTTATACTATTATTTGAGAATAAACTTGAGAAAAAAAACCTTGAGAAAAAAAATGAGACCAGAAGGACTTGACATAACATGTAGTGATATACTGATATGATTGTCTTATGACTCCTATCTATTAATGTCTATAATACTAACTTGATTAAGAGTACAAATGGATTTTCAGTTTGAGTAACAATGAGTTTATATAGCTAAGAGTTTATCTTGTAAGTCATCAAACAATATTATAACTAACTAATTGACACTTCGCAATATTATATTGCCTCTTTTTAATTTGGAACCTAACAGTGGTTATATAGGGTTAAGTTTGGCTTGGTTCAATTTGGAGCAACTCCTCCAAAAGTCTTATATTGTAATTGAATATGTGGCTGAGGAGAAAATATATTGAAAAAGATTAAGCTAGTTATTTAAGGCAGTTTATCAGGTGAATATTGCTTTTACTTTGGTACCGATTAGTTGTATTCGGATGAAACATAAACTACTCACAAATGAGTTTCTTGGGTTGTTATTTTAAAAAAAGCGGCGATTTGATTTGAGTTTCATCAAAGATTCATATCATCATATCATTATATATACTACACAACATGCACTTACATGTCAAAATTGGAAACATTATGGAAAAACTATTGATTAGTCAAATATGTTGGTTAAACTAAGATGCAGGTATCATAATGACCTTTGTTTACAACTTAGTATTACCAGAAGTAACACAAACACATGGATGAAAGATGAATATCTGTAATGAGTTTTGAGATAACTTCATGCCTAAGACTAGATATGTTAGTTTCCTTTTTTGTTGTCTTTGTTTCTTATCTTCCATGCATGATTGCATGTCTATGATTTTTCTCATCCATTTGGATATTGTGATATATTATTCTATGTGGACACTCATGATTGGCAAATGGATTTCATATCACCATTACAGAAAATATGACATAATAATTGAACAGATTAAATGAAGAATCCATTCAATAACTAGTGGTGTTCAATTAGTTCAAGAGATTTTCAGAAAAAAGCCAACAATCAAACATCAATTGAAATCTAAACAATGATCCTTCAAGATAATAATAACTCTTGTCAAACATACAGCACCTCTGAAAGGGCATAACTTACTTCATTAAATCCACAACAAATATTCATCTCTTCTTGTAGGCAATTCATTAATTCAACACATTTACATTTCAAGTTATTGTTAACACAGCCATGGCTGCTTCAACAATGGCTATTTCCTCCCCGTATTTAGCAGGAAAGGAGGTGAAGCTCTACCCCTCTGCCCCTGAATTAATGGGAAATGGAAGAGTTTCAATGAGGAAAAATGTGGTCAAGAAAACTGTATCAGACAGTCCATGGTATGGCCCTGATCGTGTTAAGTACTTGGGACCATTCTCTGGTGAGGCCCCAACCTACCTCACTGGTGAATTCCCTGGTGACTATGGTTGGGACACTGCTGGATTGTCTGCTGACCCTGAAACCTTTGCCCGGAACCGAGAACTCGAGGTGATCCATTGCAGATGGGCAATGCTTGGTGCTCTTGGATGTGTTTTCCCAGAGCTTTTAGCCCGAAATGGCGTTAAATTTGGTGAGGCAGTATGGTTCAAGGCTGGATCACAAATCTTTAGTGAGGGTGGACTTGACTATTTGGGAAATCCAAGCTTGGTTCATGCTCAGAGCATCTTGGCAATCTGGGCTTGCCAAGTGATCTTGATGGGCGCCGTTGAAGGTTACCGCGTTGCTGGTGGTCCTCTAGGGGAAGTTGTCGACCCACTATACCCCGGTGGCAGCTTCGACCCCTTGGGACTTGCTGATGACCCTGAGGCCTTTGCTGAACTCAAGGTGAAGGAGATCAAGAATGGTAGATTGGCTATGTTCTCGATGTTTGGATTCTTTGTTCAAGCCATTGTAACAGGAAAGGGTCCATTGGAGAACCTTGGTGACCACATTGCAGACCCTGTTAACAACAATGCATGGGCTTTTGCTACAAACTTTGTCCCTGGAAAGTAAATGATACAAGAATGTTTTTCTTCTGAGTTGCTACTTCCCTTGTGATTGTTGTTAATTGTGATCCTTGATGATGTAAATCTGCTTCATTATTAATGCAAAACTACTTTTCCAATCTTTTTAGTGTTTTAGTAATATTGTTTTTGCTTTTAGTTATCTAGTCCATTTTTATTTTCTAGTAGTAGTTGTATTGATGAGTTAACTGTAGATAACCTAAAATAACTTTAAAGAAATGTTCTGAAATGTTAGCATTAAGAAAACAAGTTCCCATATTATGTCATTTTTCTGAACTTTGCATAGTATAGGTAACACTTCTTCATTCTGCATATATTGAGGTAAGGTTATTGCTTATGGGCTTATCAATCATGTAGTTCCATTCACCACTTTTTAGTTATACATTCCATTGTAAGAATTAGCAATAACTACAATTTGATTATCTGTAATGTACCCTACCATATCAGTACTGAAAGGATCATCCAGTAGCTATTGAGGTGTGAGATCACATGTCTCATTATGTGTCTCAAATTCCAACATAAGACAGGTGTTAGTGTTATATTGTTATAGGATATTAAGATAGTTAGGTATAGTTTTTTTCTATAAAAACAATACGCTTATCACATTCTTAGGATGTGTCAGGAAATAAGACAGATGATCTCTTCTAAGCTATTAATACTACTTCGAGATCTTATAATATTTTTATATGTACATTTTAAGGATATAAATTTAGATTTAATTTTGTTCATTATTTTTATAATGTAATATAAATCTTTCTAAAACTAATAATATAAGGAATAAAAATATATCTAAAGAGAGTGGTATTATATATTGAATGTATATGCAGATTGTATAATTAATTTTAAAATGAGTTCATTGAAATTGCATGGATTATATTTAGTGTTAAGACTTAATTTTGAGGCAGTAGACTCAAAGCAGAAATCAGATAGGATTGGAACCGAACCAATTTAGGTTCACCATTTGAGAGAACCGAAGAAATAGGTTCGATTCCAACTTTTGCTCAAAACCGAACCTATACGTACATAACATATATAGAGAGTAAACCTTTTTGATGTTGTTTGTGATTTTTTTTAAGCTAGAGTAAGCTATTTATTTCTAAATAAACTGTAAACACTACATTTACAAATAGAGAGGGATAGAATAGTAATTTAAGCCTTTTTTTTTACTATTTGGAGTGTGATTTTAGCAGCCATGAGCCTGAAGGTAGTAAAAATTTGTAGTGTTCTAAATTACCTTAGGTAACAAATAAACAACACGCCATTCTTCAATCAAGATGGTTTGGCCGAGTGGTCTAAGGCGCCAATTTAGGCTCTGGTCGAAGGGCGTGGGTTGATCCACAGCCGTCATATTTTTTACGATCTTCTTGTGAAGAAACCGGCTATACATCTATTAACTTTGGACAGAAAGGTTTACTATCATAAAATATATATTCAACAAAATAATTTTAATAATGAGCCTGTATTTATTTGTGTTCGTCTAATGAGCAACATAAAACAACTATCCTGAGGGGCCAGGACAATTGGGAGATAAGTTCGTTTCAAGAATCACAAACGATTGAAAATTGGATATAACTTCGTACAAGAATCACAAACGATCGAAAATTGTCTAAAAAAAAAGTTACAATTATAGAGTATTCAAGAATCAATTATAGGGTTCCTATCACTAGAGCCGGCCTCTTGACTTCTGTCAAAGGAAGAACCCACTTTGTAGCTAAAGGACAAATCGCCCGTACCATTCGGGTTTATCCGCTTTCTTGTAAAAGGGTGACCAAATCACGGGAGCGGCTTTTATGAGTCGGGCCGAGGAATAGAGATAGGCGGTGCATTAAGTCTTGAATCGTAGTTGGGGTGGCTTTGGGGAGACTCCCTAATCTTTTGGAGTTGCAAATTGAACTTCAGGCGAAGCACGCCCGATGCAAAACTTCATTCTTTTCCTTGATAGCTTTGCTCCCGAGGCTTGATTAAGCCTTTTGAAGGTCGGCATCCTTAACCATTGCAATTCAAGATAAGCCGGGCCCGGCCATCTCTTTAGGATAGTAAACTCGCCTTCTGCGGCCCAAATCTTTGCAGCCACGCTACGGAAGAAGTTCCTTAGTCGAGGTGGCCGCGTTGGCACCATTTCTTCGGAGAGGTGGGATAAGCGGGCTTGTTCATCTTTGAGGAAGCGGTTTGCTGCTTACATCGTCCCACCGATCATCCCTCGCGCTTTATGAGAGATCACTACCGCACATTTGATACGTAACCAAGAGAATGGTTCACGAGGCGAGATGATCGCACTTTCGCCCGATACGTGAAGACCGTTCACGGCCTGGGACACAAAAAGGCTCGTTAAAAAAAACAAAAAACAAGTAAAAAGTACTTGGTAAAGAATTAACCTGGGCAACATGCTTCAAAGATTGGGCCATGGCTGCGTAAGGATCTTGTAAAGAAAGGACGTACTAGGCGGCCATCCTCTTTGAAAAGCGTAATGGGCTTCAACAGTGGTAGTGGAACTTGCAGGATATCCGGGGGGGCATCGTCGATTATCTCCATTTGGAATTTGGTATGGAGTCATGGGATATTTGCCCAATGCTCCAGGAGGCCGGAACCGCTTTACCCTCTCTGCCCCGAAACTCCTCGATGGTAGGATTTGGACCTCGCGGAGAAAGTTGGCTTAATTCCAGCAGAGGACAAGTGGTTCGCCGTGGATGCCACGTACACGTGTCGAGTGTCGAAGAAGTCGGATCGGCCGTCCACGCCGTAGGAAGCGGGTGATTCCAAAGGTGAAGGCCGACCTTTGAAAGAACCCCGCGTGATCCTCCGAATCACGGATTCTCCGTTTTGGGCCAGCGACATTCTTTTTGGGAGGCGGACACTTCTTTTAGAGCGGACATTTCTTCTTTTGAGGGAACCAAAGAGATAGGCATGGTAGCCGGCGACCCTCTCAAAAGGGGATTCACGGCAAGGCTACTGCAGTGGAAGAGAGGTATGAGTGCAAATTAAGGCTGGGACCATAGACTCGCGTGCTTGGTCTTGGATTTAGTCTTGACGTATAAACAAGGAAGGGAGGCGCTCTCCCAGCCTTGGCATCAAAGTCCCACGTCGGTAGAGGCGAAACTGCCCAGAAGAAATCGGCGTCAGTTCATCACAGAAAAAATGATGAGTTAGTATGAAAGTCAATTTAAAAGACGTAAAGGAAAAAACTTGATCAAAGTTAATACCCCAAGTCGGAGGAATTCGCCTCGGGCCTCAGGGTCAAATTCTTTATCATATCACGAGCCAGTTTTATTAATATAGACTTCGTCGTATATGCTGAGGCAATCGCTCTGGTGGCTTGACGTCTTGAGAGTATCGAGCGGATCTTGTCATCGGAAACCCATGCTCTCCGTATTTGGAGGAAGGGACTAGCTTCTCTTAAGAGTCCAAATGTGAAGTACTGACCGCCCATACCTCCTCGGCGAAGAACGGCAGTGAGGTGATTCATTTTTCAGGGGATTTTATTAGGTAAACTTTTAATCAAAATTTCCTCGGCAATGAGCGGAAAAATAGGATTGGAAGTTGTCATGGGTAACACTAAAAAGGGCTGAAAAAAGGGAGACTCTAGGTTCGACCCCCGCAACTTTACACGCCACCTCAAAAGCGGTCACGTTCAACCATCCACCTATGGGGGTTAACTGACCGGGGGCACGGTTGATGGTGATAAGAAGGTTATTTACAAAGTTAGAAAAGGGCAAACGCATGCCGTATGAAAAGGCTTCGACGTATACAGCGGTGTATCCTGGGGTAAAATTAGGATCACTAGTTCCTACGTCTATATGGAGAAGTATCAATTGATCGCCAGGGAAAGCCAGGCGAGTCTCCACCACATCAGGAGGAATCGAAAAATAAGTGGCGAACCCATCTAAATTCTCGTTGGTAAGGGTGGTAGGCAATGAATTCCTTATTAAAGAAGGTAGGGAATCCATAATACCTTGGTAAGCGGCATCCGCTCGCACATTGTTAGGGTCCAGCGGGTTTATTAGAGGAGCAGGTTCCTTTGAGTGCAGCCAAGAGATGAAGCCTTTCTCGCGCCCGCGAGGTCTCCGTATGGTAGGGGTCAGTTCGAGCCCGCAGTTCATAATTGTCTTGTTGAGTTTCAGAAGAGTCTGACATATTTCTTCGGTCAAGAAAACGAACAGCTTGATCGATTAAGAGGCAAAATTAATAAATTGCAAAGAAATCAAACAGGTCAAAGTTCCCCCCAAAAATCAAAACATAACCTAAAAGGGGCATACGAGCTGACGAATTAAGCATACGAATAGTCTGGCCCGCAAAATGATCCTAATTCTCCAGAAATCAACTATTCAAATAGGATACTCCACGAACGGACATAAACCTGAGAGATCGAAGATAATGGGGAAAGATTTCGAATTCATAACAAGGAACATACGACAATCATCATCCCAGGAAAAAAAAATCAAAGGTAGTTCGAGAAAGGCATGCAACCGTTCATACTGCAAATCGCCCAAAATTAAATTAGGTTCAAAAGTTGTAGAACCGGAGGAGCCGATTTACATACCTTAAAATCACGGAAGATGGGGAGAAAAACAATTTACGGAGTAAATGGTTTCAAAATCGGTGAAGCCAAAGAAGAACAAGAGAAATCTGAAAAAATATTTGTAAGGAAAAGTACAATTATTGAAGAGAGAAATTACGCTTTTTATAAAGGCGAAGCCCCCTACAACATTAATATCTGCAGGCGTGAGTTTTGAGGTCATTTTTATTGTCATAGCCACTTGAGTAGATGAAGGGCAGCGGATAAAAGATTCGACTAAATCGGGAGAGAGCGAGTGCGAATCATCGAGGGTGGGGGTCAGTTAAGTAACCTCGACATGGGAGCATATGGACACTCGTGATCGCTCGCAAAAGCATATAAGGCGAGAATTAACCTATCGTGAGTGAACTTATTCATGATCATCCATTCTCAAAAAGACAGAGAATATGTCGATTTCACAAGGAATAGGGGGCAATTGATATGGGCATAACATGTATATATACTTATTGGGCTAACCGGTTCGTCTCTGAGTCGTAGCCCTGTCGACACAGTGCGGTTCATCCTAGAGTGCACGGACACGTATCGCATAGCTAGCGGTCGGCAAACTTGATGCCATCTTGTACTACCTACATAAATGCAGTCTTTATAACGTCATTTTGAGGTAAGGATAAGTCCGTCTATAGTACTTATTCACTTTTATTTTGAATCTTGGTGATTTGATCGTCGGAGTGTACGTAATTAGGTCTCCGGCCTCGTTTCGGTAACAAACATTCATTGAAATCAATCATTGCATCAAGATAAGATAATTGACTCGAGATATTCCCAAACATAGATCGTGAATCATACCCCGGATGGCGATTTCAGCTCACTTGAAATTCTGATAGTAGCGAGTCGGAGTTGAATAGCGGAACGAAATATTGAGATAAAGACTTCGACTGATTTAGACTTTCGAGGAAAAATTATGTAGAAGAGCGATTCTATTCCTCATCGTCCTCACAAGTGTCCGCTGAAACCATCTCGCACCGGATGCGAATTACAGGCGTTGGGAATTTTCATGGCGATCGATGGTAGTAGCGCCCGGTGATAGCAAATTACCGCGATTAGGCGAATGTTGAAACCGAACGAGGCTCGCGGTTGTTTATGTTATCAACATATGATAAATTAGGGCTACCTGCATAACATGTTACAACCCATGAACACGCCTTTAAGCTTTGAGTTCCACGGGACGTTCGGTGTATCAGAAGGGAGGCGAAACATTGGACTTTCTTTGTAGGATCCGAAACAAAGTCCTGATCAGGCCCAATTCCACGGGTGATGGATATCCGGGACTCGGCGTACAATAGGCAGAGATTGGACGACCCATTACGACGCATTAAGGGCAATTGTGTCCTGTTCACTTCAAGATGAAGTTCGACCCATGAGCATGAGAAATATGTGGTAACAGAGAAAAGAAGCGAGGACATGTTGCTGGGACCTCAGTCCACCGTTGAGACAAGAGCCTGGAAAGTCTAAAGCAGCAGTCGAGAAAATCGTCCAGATGTGATGTCTACAGAAGGCGAGGATTTCAAGAAGAGAGGACAATTCACCAAAGGCGGGAAAGTAATAAGAAGCAGGCACCCCAGAAGTGTCAAGATTCCGTTAGGTAGTAGACTTGGCTTTGACCTTTCAAATGGGAACATTGTTGGGAAACCCACGGGGCGGATTTATCCGGGAGTATAAAACATCTTTGCTTGGGGTCGGAGGATATGCTTTAGGATAGACATATCGATCGCGTGCGCCCAATTTGCGTGGACTCATGTCTGAAGCCTATTAAGCAAAGAAGCGAGCATTCAACGATGAAATGAATCAAGTAGTGAGAGGGAAATTGAACTTTGTTAAAAGCAAGGGCTATCGGTGAAATCCAATTCGGAATGGATCGCAAATGTGGTGTTAGTGAAAAGCCAAATAGGATGTGGAGGATGTGCGCGAGACCATGACCTCGATAAAGCATGTCAAAAGACTTACATCCTTTACGTGCTGACGAGATTAGTTGATGATAGTACGGGTCACGAAGTCTTTGACTTTATGGATGCCTCATGGGGGTATCACCAAATCAAAATGAATCCCGAAGATGAAGAAAAAACTGCTTTCATAACGGAGTATGGGCTATACTGTTGGAAGGTGATGCCATTTGGTCTAAAGAATGTGGGGGCTACTTATCAACGAATGGTGAACTCCATATTCGCTAACCAAATTGGCCGAAATATGGAGATATATGTTGACGATATCTTTAGTAAATAGTAAGGCCAGGAAAGACCATCTAAAGAATTTGAAAAAACATTTAACCAACCGAGGAGGTAAGCTCGGAATCGGCCAGACAAATGTTCATTTGGGGTGACCTCTGGAAAATTCTTGGGATATATGATCAGCGAACGGGGAATTGAACCAAATCCTGATAAAATAAAGGCTATCCTTGACATGCAGCCGCCCAGCGAGTACAAGGATATCCAAAAGCTCACGGGATGTCTCGCGTACTTGCCCGATTCATGTGGAAATCCGTGAAAGGAATGCGCCGCTTCTACAAAGCGTAGGCGGAGCTCGAATACCAAATTTTATTGGGACGATGAGTGCAACAAGGCCTTTGACGAATTAAAAGAGTATCTGGGTTCACCTAAGCTGTTGTCACAACCAAAGCCGGGGGAGGTGTTACAATTGTATCTTGCTGTGTCAGAGGGAGCTGTAAGTAGTGTGTTGATTCGTGAGGATGGGGGGCAACAAAGGCCAATTTACTATGTAAGTCGAGTCTTGCACGGCGCAGAAGAGAGGTATCCCATCATAGACAAATTTGCATTCGCCGTAGTAATCTCAGCTCGCAAGTTGAAAATATACTTTCGTCCACAGTAATAAAGAGATCAACCAGCGAAGAGTTCTCCGCAAATCCATGATTATCGGGAAGATTGACAACTTGGGCCATAGAGCTAGGCGAGTTTGACATATCCTACGTCCCACGAACTAGCATCAAGGCCCAGGCTCTGGTGATTTAGGTAATTGAATACCTAACCCAAGTACCTCGAGACCAAAATAGGACTGGCCTTGGAACGGATGGAATAACCCCGAGTGGGTAATGTTTGTGGATGGAGCGAGGAAATAAGAAGAGATCGAGGCTGGAATTACGTCACGGGGTCTGGCGGGGAGTAAAAATGGAATATGCATTGCGGTTCACCTTCAGCACCACCAACAATGAAGCAGAGTATGAAGGGCTGGTCGGGTGATTGTCCGTATTCAAGGCTTTGGGGAATTATGCATACAGGTAAAAGGAGATTCCAAATTGGTCATAGATCGAGTCAAAGGAACTGTGGGTTAAAACCACGAGCCATTGTGGAAATATCTCATCGTGAGTAGTGCAATTGGCCAAGAAATTTGAGCAGGTCGTCTTTGAACATATCCCTCGGTCCATGAACGAAGAAGCGGATCATCTTTCAAGACTCGCGACTACCTATTATGATGAATTGCCAAAAGGGGTATGTGTGGAGATACGCGATAAACCGGCCTATGAAGAATGTCTAAGTCTGCCCGTATTGAGAGAGCCCGAAGACTGGAGAACCCCCATCGCGAGATACCTGGTTAATGGACAACTCCCTGAAAGCTTAACTGAAGCTCGAAAAATCAAGAATTGCAATTTCAGATTTTACATGTATGATGAAGAGCTCTATAAGAAATCATGGGATGAAGTTGCTCGGTTATTGTCTCGGAGGAAGATATCCCTAAAATACTCGCTGAAGTACATCAGGGGTGGTGTGGGAGTCATATCGGAGGGAGGTCCCTTGCGGTCAAAATTACACGCATTGGATATTATTGGCCAACTTTAGTCAAAGATGCCATGAAGTACGTAAAGAGGTGTGATGTATGCCAAAAAATGGGATCGGTGCAACACCAGCCTACAACTCCTATGACCCCAATTTTGAACCCAATACCATTTGCCATGTGGGAATCGACCTAGTGGGGAAATTACCCAAGGCTAAGGGAAGTTTGGAGTAATAATACGTAGTCGCGTTGGACTCTTGATAAATGGGTAGAAGGCCCGGCTCCATAAGAAGACTGTGATAGCGTCGGCCAGGATTCCTATGGAAACATGTGATCACTCTCTTTGGACTTTCCCGAATTCTTATTTTGACAACGGGCCTGATTTGAGGCGAAGTTGGCCGGTTTGTGAAAAAATATAACATAGAACACGGTTTCACGGTCCGTATCCACTAGTGTAATGAACAAGTTGAGGTGATGAATCGCATACTTTCAAAGGATCAAGAAGAATATGATTCAGAACGAGTCAAAGAAAGGAGCATGGATTGAAGAACTACCGATTGGTTTTGTGGTCACTTAGAGCGACTCCTTCAAGCCACCGGGGAAACACCTTCAGGTCTAGTGTATGGCTCGGAGCCGGTACTCCCGAAGTAGAAGGCTGGAGTTCTTGCTCGCCCGAATGGGGTTCAGCGGGGCGTAAATGAGCTTGACGTATGAGGGAGCAACAACTTCTTAGATGAGTTGCGTGACCGGGCCTATACAAAATCTTGAGAAATACAAAAGATCTCATAGCTCGCACATACAATCGTGAGTAAAAACAAAGCGGTTCAAAGTAGGGGATACGGTGTTGGTATTCTCAATCCTTTCGCCCCTAAAGACAAGCTAAGCCACAAATGGAAGGCCTTGCTCGTGTTTAGTAGAATAATTGAACCGAGGGACATATGGTGGAAAAAATGAATGAGGATCAAATCCCTCGATTGTAGCGCAGCTTCTAATTTGGCAAGATATTATGTGTAGGATGAATGTAAGTAGTTGATGCATTAATCCACACTCTGAAATAATAGTATAGATTAAGTTCTTAGGAATTATCATGGCTCAGTTATATTCACCATACATGTCTATTGGCTGGGGTCCAAGCCACACCATATAATTACAATTAATGTAAAAAACATGGATCACAATTTGGTGATCGTTCGCCTGTATTACACCGATTAGGTAACATCCATGGCGGATACCTTGGCTGCGTCTACCGCCGGCGGCGTTCGTCGAGATGAATGACATTCACGGACGATGAATACATTTTAAAAGGATTAAACTGCGAACTAAAACAAACCCTTCACGAGAGGTAACGGCTCCCCACCAGAGGCCTCGGGCGTGAGTAGTCCCGCTTTAACATAAAGACAACTATCACAAGGGGGCAGGGGACAATTAAGGGATATAAGTTCATTTAAGAATCACAAACGATTGAAAATTGGATATAACTTCGTACAAGAATCACAAACGATCGAAAATTGTCTAAAAAAAAGTTACAATTATAGAGTATTAAAGAATCAATTACAGGGTTCCTATTACTCGGCGAGTCTCAGCACTTGACGCGCTCGTGGAGAAGAACCACTGTCGCTAAAGGACAAATCGCCATACCATTCAGGTTTATCCGCTTTCTCTTCGCCAAAAAGGGTGACCAAATCTGGGAAGCGGCTTTTATGGTCAGAGGCGAGGGAATAGAGATAGGCGGTGCATTCTGTATGGATCTTCGAAGCATAGTTGGGGCTGGCCAGGAACTCCCTAATCTTTTGAGTTGCAAATTGAACTCGAGACGAAGCCGCCGACGCCAAAGCTTCATTCTTTTCCTTGATAGCCTGCTCCAAGGCTTGATTCGCCTTTTGAAGGTCGGCATCCTTGACTCGCTGCAATTCAAGATAGCGGGCCCGTGCTTCATCTCTTTCAGATAGTAGGCTCGCCTTCTCTGCGGCCCAAATCTTTGCGGCCACCTTCTCGGAAGAAAGTTCCTTAGTCAGGGTGACCACCTCGTTGGCTCGCTCTTCGGAGAGGTGGGATAACTGGGCTAGTTCATCTTTGAGAGCGGTTCGCTCTTGTCCATCCCCTCGATCATCCCTCCTTTATGAGAGAGATCCTTTCTGCACACATTTGATACGGTTAACCAAGAGGAATGGTTCACAGAGGCCGGATGATCGCGCTGGCATAGCCCGATACGTGAAGACCGTTCACGGCCTGGGACACAAAAAGGCTCGTTAAAAAAAACAAGTAAAAAGTACTTGGTAAAGAATTAACTTTGAATGACATGCTTGAAGATTGGGCCATGGCTGCGTAAGGATCTTGTAAGGGGCGATACTGGCGGCCATCACACTCTTTGAAAGCATGGAGGCTTCAGCAGTGTGAGTGGAACTTGCGGGATGTCTAGGGGACATCGTGATTATCTCAGCGTTTTTGGAATCTGGTATGGAGTAAACCGGATATTTTGCCCAAATATCGGGGAGCGAGAGCAGAAACACCTCTCTGCGAGAAACTCCTCGATTCGCCGGGATTCGGACCGTAGAGAGGTTGGCTTAATTCCACTTGGAGGAGAGGGACACGTGGTTCGGTTGTGGATACCCGTACAGGTGTCAGGTGTAGCCTCTCGAAGAAGTCGGTCGACCGTCGCGCCGTAGAGGCCGTTGATTCCAAAGGTGAGGCCGAACGAAAAAGAACCGCGTGATCCTCGAGCAGTTCTCAGTTGGGCCGTTTTTCTTTTGGGAGGCGGATAACACTTCTTTTTAGAGCGGACATTTCTTCTTTTGAGGAGCAGGCATGGCGTGTTGTCAGTGACCTTCTTCAAAGGGATTCACAGCGAGGCTGCAGTGGAAGAGGCTGAGTCAAATTAAAATTTGGGACCATAGACTGTGATGCCCAGTGCTAGATTTAAACGCTTATTTCGTAAAGGAAGGAAAAGGTACTTGCTCAACATAGCATCAAAGTCAGCGTCAGGCGGTTCCTTGAAATCAACATGGTTCATACAAAAAATTGATGAGTTAGTAGGATTGGTTAAAAAAGACAATAAAGGAGAAAAATAGTCAAAGTTAATACCCCCAGTGGGTGCCTCGGGCCTCGGGGGTCAGAATTCTTTATCATACGAGGCCTTTATTAATAGACTTCATTCATCGTATGCGAGGCAAGTAAAGCTACAGTCGGCGGCGTCTTGAGGAAGTACCGGCGGATCTTATCATCCACAAGCTACATCACTCTCCCGTATTTGGAGGAAGGGCGAGCTTCACTCTTAAGAGTCAAATGTGAAGATTACTCAACCGCTATACCTCCTCGAGGCGAAAAGAGCACTTGGTGTAAAGTTTTCCGGTTTTTTATTTGGGTCGCTTTTTTAATCAAAAGTTCTCTCCTCCGGCAGGTGAAAAAATAGGATTGAAGTTGTCATGGGTAACACTAGAAGAAATTTGAAAAAGGAGACTCTAGGAGTTTAGGCCCTTTGCAGGCCTTTACCACGCCACCTGGCGGTCACGTTCAACCGTCCACACGCTGGGGGTTAGCTGACCGGGGCACGATTGATGGTGATAAGAAGGTTATTTATAAAGTTAGAGGAAAATGCATGCATTATGAAAAGGCTTCGGCGTATACAAGTTGTGGGAGGCCGGAGGAGCAGTTCACATGCAACAAAATCAGGAAGATGGGCGGAAAACAATTTCACGGAGTAAATGGTTCAAAAATAAATTAAACCAAAGAAGAATAAGAAATACGGAAAAATATTTTGGAGAAATACAATTATTAGAAATTACCTTTAGAAATGACCCCCTACAACATTTAATGCCGACGTGAGTTTCGAGGTCACTTTATTGATAACCGCCACTTGAGTAGATGAAGGGTCAGCGGATAAAAGATTCGACTCTTCGTCGGAGAGGCGGAGGTGCGAATCATCAAGGGTGGGGGTCGTTCGTAACCCTCGACATGGGAGCATACGGACACTAATGATACTTCTCAGAGAAATTCAGCCTATGTCGGCGAAAATTGAACTTATTCCTTGATCATCCATTCTCAAGAAAACAGAGAATATGTCGATTTCACAAGGAATAGGGGGCAATTGATATGGGCATAACATGTATATATACTTATTGGACTAATCGGTTAGGTACTACGAGTGCATGCTTTTTTGATCATGCAGATGCAGGTTCCAGCTCGTCCTAGGGTACACGGACACGTATCGCATAGCTAAGCGGTCGATTTAAGCCCGATACCATCTGTGCTACCTCACATAAATACCCGATGCTTGCCCTTAACATCATTTGAGATGAGGATGAATTCCGTCTATAGTATATTCCTTTATTTTGGGAATCTTAACATTGATATTGAAGAGTCATAATTAGGTCTCCGGCCTCATTTTCGGAGTAACCATGACGACTTCATTGAAATCAATCATTTGCATCGAGATAAGATAATTGACTCAAATATTGCCAAACATAGATCATGATGAATCGTACCCCGGAGGCGATTTCAGCTACTTTGACTACGGTAGTAGAGCCAGTCAGGAGTTGAATCCTTTAGAACCAAATCTTTTGAGATAAAGACTAGACCTGATTTAGAAATGGTTAATCATCCAGTATAAAAGTAGGGAGACTACCATTAGCCCTCGGGCATAACTCAACTGGTAAAGAACTAGAGTGCTAAGTACCGGCCAGTCCGCGCCTCTTCATGGGGAGACCATTCCCATTATTGTCGATTGAATATGTCTACTTCTAAATTCTACGTTCTTAATAGACACGAATTATGTGCATAGTCTTGTCTGTGCAAATTATTTTATTATTTTTATAATAAAATTATAATGAAAAAAAAAATTAAAAAAAACCTAAAAGAAATAAGATGAAAAAGTTATCATGAAGAAAATAAAAGATAAATCTTGTAAAACTAACTTTTATTTTATCTTGGTGATAATTACGGGTATTACGTATTAGATAATATTTATAGTAATATTAGTTTATGAATTTATCTTGTTAAGCGTTATACTATTAAGAAGTTATTATAGAAAATTAAAATAAAAAAAATTTGAGGAGGGTAAAATAGAAATCGTTAATTTGAGCAGCATAATCGTCAATCCACCCACTTGGCATTATATATAGAGTATATAACTTTTAACTTTACAACAAAATAATAGAATATATCTTAATTTTAACTTTTACAACAAAATTATGTTACAAAATATTCTTAAATATTTAAGTTGTTATGAAATATGTGCCAGTATAGTTTATTTTAAAATTATATATTGGTTGAAATATCTTTGCAAATTAAATAGTGATAGGAGTATTTGCATAAGAGGTAATTATTAATTTGATCGGCGATAGTGGGATCGAGTTACACTTTCGTTTGAATGAATCACGTTGTGCAGTTAATCGGAAAAGTGTTACAGAGTATTACAATATAATCCACGAATGTGATAAAAGTTGAGTATTCATTCTTTTTGTCAATGGGGGCCAAATGCTGCGATATTTATTAATTTAATTCGCAATCTTTGCTTATGTCGGCTTTTAGGGACCAATTTAAATATTGTAAAGTGAATTTTCCTATAAAAGGCACTGGTTTAGGTTTGTAAAAGAGGCACCAGAAAGCAAGTAATGCAGTAATAAACATACTACTTCCTCTCATTTACTTTTTCTGCTTCTTTAATCTAGTACGGAGTAGTATTATATTCCGTATAAGTATATTATGTATAAATTTGAGTTATTAAATATTCGATTTTTTAATTACTTTTGGGAAAAAATGTTTAGCTGCTAGAAACATAAATAAATGGGTGTGGAATATCTACGGCAATTTAAACCATTTGTCAAAGAAGCATTTCAACAAACACTTCGTGTGGGCACATTTCTATGCTGCATTCATGTCACAAACACCTATCTCTGCACATTTACTTATGTAAGTATATATATATATATATATATATATATATATATATATATTGTATAATATAACCACTAGTTTAGCCTATCACGGGTTATTAATATAACCAATCTGGCTTCGAGTACTTATAAAGACAAGGCTGGGTTTTTGAAAAAAAAAATATATATGTTTGTAAAATATTTGGTGACAAATGTATATAATGATGAACTTGTTATTAATACATTACCATTAACACTTAATCTTGATTCAAATTAAGTTATCAAGTTATCTGTTGTTAAGGATACAAAGTTTATTTAATTTTTCATTGAAATCAGAAATGAGCAATCTTAATGATGTTGCAAATTAAACTTGGCAATCTTGAGATAGTCAAATGGTCTAGCGGTGAATGTCATTTTAAGGGAGGGGTTGGAAATTATTGTAATATTAACTATCAAAAGAGAAGAAATAGGCAATCTTCATGTGGTGTAGGGGATTGATGGAATGATTATATGTGTGTAGGCATGGGGTCCAAGCATGCTCCCAACACTCAACTTGACAGGAACATTGCTATTAGCAGAAAGGGTATCTACCCTCTTGGGCAAAGCAGGGCCAGGTGATGTGGTGCTAGTTAGGAGCCCTGAAATCCAGAATTGATGAGTTAGGTAAAATGCAGGCTGGTTTGTATATGATACCTAAAAGCTCATTGTCAAATGGGGGTTGTATTTGGTTGATCACAATAACCATTGAATTCGGTGGATTTCGAATGACAGTTAAGTTGGTCAACTGCCAGTTTTAGTAAAAATAAATGTTCTTTTTATGATCAATTTGTCTTTTCTATAATCATGCAACTGCAAGGTGGGTAATATCTGTAATTTCGATCATGTCAGAACTTGCAGTGGTAGCTGATCAATGCACAACTACTGATAAACTTAGTGTAAACTATTAGTTGATGTCAGCTGCTTTTTAATTTTATTTCTGTGGTAATTTTCATTAACTTGACTATGAGGGTGTTTGCTCTAATCCTTTTGTTCTGCTTATATGGTACAAAATAGCAAATCAAGATCCTTCGCAGTAGGCTTGCTGTTTTCTTCATTTTGTTTTGGAAGAGTTCTACCAAACACCCGTTGTGCCTTGTTTCTTAATCTTCTGTTCTTTGTTGCTTTGTGTAGATTTCTTTGATGTGTGAATCTCATTTAATTGTGATACAACGTTCCTCCTTTGCACATTTTTAGGTTCCAAAGGGGCATATATGGATAGAAGGAGATAACAAGTACAATAGTAGTGACTCAAGAAATTTTGGGCCAGTTCCTTATGGTCTTCTAGAAGGCAGACTCTTTTGGAAAGTAAGTGAATATTATCGATTACCTTTGAATGTTATGAAGAATTCTGACTGGAAATTTTATCAGTAAGCTGAAAGAGTAGGAACATGTTTCGACCATGCATCATTCTTTTGAGATTAATTGTTCTGCTCTTTCTGAAACACCAACAGGCTGTTTATGAACCAAATCGATAGTTTCTTGGATGCTACTGATAGAGTACATGCGGTGTTTGTGTGGATTAGTGATAAAAAGTTTGGTCATGTTTATTTGTCGAGAATAATACAATATGTAAATTTTATAATGCAAATGTGACCTCATGACTTCCACTGGTTTATTTTTTCTGTAGGTATGGCCTCTGAAAGAATTTGGATCACTCGATTAGTTTAACTAACGATCTGTTTAAACTGGTCGATAGAGGACCAACTTTGTGTTCATATTCCAGTGCCAATTTGCCAAGCACAATAATCTTCCATGTATTACCATTTTTTACCCAAGACAGGGTCATTCTGGCACCAGAAGATGAAAATGCAATTTTCTGCTGTAATGTGGTAGTGTTACATTGTTTTCTCCCTTGTGAAATATGATCGGCGATGACGGCGGCCCTACTGTAGAAATTGCTCTCTATGCTCAGTAAATCGGGAACTGGAAACAATTGCCCCGCTTGATATTTCTCAGGGTCGAACACAAAATGTCCTGAATGCACAAGTTATTGGTCGAGTTTCTATGTCTTTTTACATACTTCTCCATCACACATAATCTCACTACAATTCCCTAGAGGAAGAAAGCAAAGAAAGCGAAATGCCTGGAGGTAATGGTATCCAATACCAACCTTGCATTTTCACAGGGCAGTAAAAACATATCAAATGTCTGGACAAATTGTATATTCTTAATATAATTGTTGGGGGTCAATTTCCAGGTCCAATTTTTTGCAAGTTTTTGCTTAAATTGTCACATTTTCCTAAAAGAACAAAATAGAAGCTGAGATATACATCCAACCACTTTTTAACAAAATAGAAGTTATTGTACAACAAACAGATCAGCCCTATATTTGTGGGAACTTCAAACTGGAGGACCCTATCTACGATAAGTCGATAACTATACAAATTTTGGCATTATATGCACTGAGAGAGGGAGGGAGAGAAAGAGAGTAATGAATCTATATACATCATTTCAAACATTTTGTCAATTTTCTTGGCATATCACTCTTGGTACCCCGAATCTGCATTATAGGCCTAGAAGGGGAATCTTCGACTTCCTCGTTCGACCAATGCAAACATCACCAAGCACAACGTCAATTCTCAATGGTGATAATAATCTATGGGACTTGCTTTTGATACCTGCTTCTTTGCATTATGGGGCTGTTTTTTGATACCATAGCTACTGCATAAAGTGCTTAAAAGTTATCAATGCAGATTAGGAAAATCACAGAACTTTTGCACATAGTGGATGGATTGGTGTATATGCAGAGCTTAAGAGCCTCTTCATGGGGGTAGATGTGAAGTTGAAATTTAATACTAATGGGTGCCTATCAAAAGTTGCTTCTTAACAAAAAACATTAATCTTCTATAACTGATACCAAAGCAGTCGAGCACATAATAGAGGCCTTAATATCTCACTAACATAACCCATGTCCTATTTATCTAATATTCTTTAGCATAGAAATTGTCTTAATCCATATCTTATCTCCGTCTTCATAATTGAAAAATGCCTTACGAGAGAAAAGAGAATAACAACTTTCAAATGTCCTTTTTAAACAAAAAATGGCATTTGAATATAAATTGACGACCATAAGCGACACCCAATTGGATATGATAATGAATTACTCATACGATTTTAGGTGCAGCTAAGCATACAAATTGTTCAACTTGAAAAGTTCCATGTTGAAGAAGTGTTATCTACCTGATTTTGAGTCGTCGTAGCAGCTGTCCATCTCTGAGGGTTTACTGCCACCGTGCTGTCACTGACAAACGTCAGTGTTCTCGAATCTTGTTGCCTTCTAATTACTTGTGGTGGTGGCAGCTCTCTCATCACCCATAGAATAAATGCTGAAGGTACTGATGAACCTGTCATAAAATGTTGAATCCACATGTCAATTGATTGTTTTAAGTAGATGAGGCGAAAAAGATTAGGCAGAAGTGGCTGTAAGTACCTATAAAATAATACATAACCAGAAGAAGAGATGTATAAACATCATTCGTAGTTTGTTGATGCCAATAATAAAGCAGCTGCAATAACAAAAATGTATTTTCTCTAAGAGGATCATCAAATGAAGTGACAGATGGAAGAAAATGACTTGAATTGAGTAAATGGACATACAGGTATATCAGTAAATATAGCGACAAGGGCACTGGATGTAAAACAGATCAAGGAGACCACGGCCAAACCTGCTACCTGTAAATAAGAATGAGTAGACTAGAGCAAATAACAGAAGAAATATATATTCCTCGAGTACAAAGCAAGGAAGACCAGAGTCCATACTCCAATGAACAGTAAAAGTACTTAAGTGAGCTCATATATTTAGATGGGTAGATGTGGAAACTCTAAATATAAAAAAATTTTAACAATCAGTACTATATTACACTCCATATTCCAAAGTCCAAACATACTTGAATAAGACAATTACTCCAATTGCTTTCTTACATGAGTTACATACTAGTTTTGGTACAAATAGCGGGTTCTTTTCATGGATGTATCCCTCCTTTAACTCCACGCTTTGTTCCTTGAAAATTTGACTACATTTAGGCCCAAATGTTTCCTGCGAATGTGTTATATGCTTTTTCTATCTTTCAGATATTCAAATCAACCATCTCACGGCATGTATTCTAATGTTTTTCGTCAAGAATATGCCGTGTATGATGTGGAGAGGGGCAGGTGGAAATGTAAGCTATGTCAGCTCTAAACATTAATTAGCACGCCAAGTCAAAGTAGGTCATTCAACAAAAAATCAAGAAAATAACATTGCAAAAACACATTGGAAGTACACCACATAATAATTGAACATGTATGGAGATAACCTTAACATCTAAGTAGCAGTACGTACTTTACTTTATCAAGACTACGAAGAAAATGAGCGACAAGATGATACCTTCCATGTTTCAGACGAGGCCCTGTCAGACCTTATTTTGCTCATTTTCAAGAATAATACAAGCCCTGCATAACAGTTTCCGAAAATAAATGCATGACAAGAACAAATCCAATTCAAGAGAAAAGTCATGCAGTTTGAAATGTCATTGCAGAACTGCACGACTTAACAAGACGACATCACTTTATTATAGTGAAGAAGTTAAGCAAGTTACCAGCAAGCTCCAAGTGTTCAAGTAATATTTCACTCGAAATTAGCTATTTGTCTAATTTCCTCAAACTAGACAGAACCATAAATTTCTTAGTGATTCACGTCTCCACAGTTATTCAGTCTATACATTTATGTTCTCTGAGATTTCATATATTTCCTCCTACTTTCCTATTTGTTAGGACTCTTTCAGATTTTTAGACACCCGAAAAGAGGATCAGTATGGGAGATTCAAAAAATCGAAAAGTTGTTCCAGAATGAGATGGTTTTTTAAAACACGGAAATTATCACTGCCTCCTAGTCCTAGTACAAAGATGGTGATATCAGAAATTAAACAGAAAATGGAAACACTGGCATTGCATTTTTTATTTTAAAAAAGACCTAACCACAAGGAAAAAGAAATAACTCACAATGTTTTTAGCAATAAATAGCAGATAAATATGCACTCACCATAACAAGCCAGTGCTATTCCTAGTGATAGAACCACTACAGCAAAGAGGTCAACATATACCTGGGCATCAAGTTCAAATAGCTCAAAGTTAGTTCATAAAGTGGTAATATCTCATACTAACCATATCGACCACACATTGTTTAACTATCAATGCATCTTCTGGAACTAAAAGATAAAGAAATGGATGATACCCGCACCACCACTGATGATTCAGTAGTATTTATTCTCCTGCCAATCCAAAGCAGAACGGCAGATGTTATCATCATCATAAAAATCAACAGAGTGACCTGGTAACAAAAATTTGAAACAAATCAGTGATGATTAAGCCAGTTAAAAGGAAAGACCACGAGATAGAATCCTTCATTGATGATCTACCAGAATAACAACTTTTTGGCGGCTTCCGACATGTATTGTACGGAAGGAACAACACTTCCGTTGACTTTCTCCCTTCAAAAGTGGTTTGTTAACCTTGTCCAACAAAGCTTCACGGGGACTATCTTCTTCATCTTCGTCCTCTTCATTTGATTGATGACACAGGTCAACCCTGAAAAATATCATTGGTGAATGCAATTATTTTTCAGCTGATAATTTTGCATTCTTGGTATGAACATGATAGTGTTATATGGAAGTGCAGCCATATCATAAATCCTTGAGCAGAACTGAACAAAAATGAGATGGATTGATAGAGTTATTGCTGATTGCTCAAGCATAAAACCAATGAGGAAGAAGGTATGTTTTCCCTTAAAAACACAGAAGCAATTGAAATGTTGCAAAAGGACAAATCAATGCCACCAGGGCACCAGGCTCAGAATGCTATAAAATTCAGATAAAATATCAAAGAGCAGTTGATGAAGACTAATTTTGGTATTTATAGTAGCTATTGCTAAACAGGAAAAATAAACTTATTAGGGTGGGGTTTAGAAGGGAAACAAAATGAATAGTTACTTCTTTCAATCCTTAACAATCTAACAGCCAAGGGCATTGAAATATTCATTTTGTATATGTTAGGAAACAGTAGTCTTGACCCTAAATTCTAAAGTACGGCACATAGGGCACTGCATTGCAGAAAGATATACAAATTTAGAACGGATTGATGGTTAAATCTTTAACTCAAGCAATAATTCTATTCTTCCATCACAAGGACAAGAATCCATAGAAAGGCTCTAAGCTATAGTGCGCTAGCAAATGCAGGTATCATTCCATGCGACAAATCGCTTATGCAGGTTCACGATGAGCTAACTTCATACATCTAATATCATTTGACTATTTAAGCAATGTAATGCAGGAAAAATGAATCGGATATGGATCAGAAGTACTTAGGGCATAGAAGCTTGTACATCTTAAGTTTTAATAAAAGATCTATAAGAAGTTATAGAGTATTATTACAGCCTCTGTCATGCATTCCTCTTTCTCTCTGGTTTCTTTCTATCCCAGTATATTATCATATCATATATTCTATCAGAAAAAAAAAATGAAATCCCATGAGAAACACGTACCAGAATGAAAGAAGTAATAGAAATGCCAGAAGAAACAGAATTTTGGGGCAAGCTGCAAAATAAGAAACTTTAGGACAAACAGCCTCAACAGTAACCACACGAAAGAGAATGACCAGATGGTACATACCCATTGCAACAAAACCCCATAAGTGTGACCACCATACCCAACCCTCACAAGCAGCAACAAGATTTAGAGCAAAATAAGTGGAATAACCTGACAATTCAAAATTTTTCCATTACTAGATAGTTGAAGTAACAAATATACAACTAAAGAAAAAATTACGTTACAAGGCTAAGGAGCTTTTAGAAAGACGGCTCTTGCCTAGTCATTCATAGTATTTTTGCTTTATTCTTTTTTGGGGATCATATAAGTGTACCACATCAGTACCTATACGAACAGCTCACCAAACCGGGACCAAGATCCAACCATATTACATTATCGTTTGAAATTGGGCTGAACATGCCACATCATTATGACCCATTGTCTAAAAATATAATTATGTAGACAGTTTTTATGCAACTTCGATATCAAAATTCTAAGGAGGTGCCAAAACTCTCCGGTATTCCCTGAGTCGAAGAAGGGGCTACAAACACAGCTTGAACTTTTGAAGGTGTGAGAAAGTAAACCTCAACAAAGAACAAACTCAATCACACTATACCAGTGGGACTTCCCAGAAAGCATTCAAAGTTGAAGGGCTCTGATTACATGGCGGATTCAGAAGAAAGGATGGGAAGGTCAATAATAGAGCAGAAATAAAACAAAATTTGAGTTGATGAGTGCATATACAAAGTATGATTGGCTATCTTGGACTCTGATAGGCTGTCGAGCACTCTAGCATTAACAGATTTACATCTGGATATAGGCACATACATCAAACAACTACTCATTTTGCAATAGGAACAAGAAAAAAACAAGAGTAAAGACACATAGTTTTTTTTTTTTATATTTTTCAAATCAAATGAAAACAATACAAAGAATAATAACTCACCGAGATTGGAAGACCCGATGATGAAATGAAACACCTGGGATTGAATATATGATTGCAACATGGAGGAGTTAAAATATAGATATACTACAAGATTATAAAGAAACATGCTGAAGAAGATGTATAATGGCCATAGTGACCAATTTAAAATAAAAAAAAACGAATCCAAAGTCCCACAGGATCAATAGATTAGTAACTAATAGACTAACATGGTTTTCCAAATATTTACACAATTAAAAGCCATGAAAGATTAGTAACATATTGTTCTCTTACACGAAAAGTTGAAAATTGAATACAATTGATGCGCATTTAAAAATTGAAGAATAACTCAAAATGTAAAATAAGGGACACTTAAGTTCAATTCATATCCACATTGCTAAACTCAAAGAGGAAAAGCTAATAGATTATGTAGAATCTTATTCTCGTCTCATAAGTCAATAAGTGAGCTACAATGGAAAAATGCAAACACTCAACAACTTACTTTCTGACGAGTCCAACCAAGATGTGAATTTCTTGAATGAATCCTCATCAACTGGAGCAACAGAGAAAATGCAAAAAAGTAAGTAAAGGGTGAGAGAACCAATGTAGCATCCTATTTCTTCCTTTGGCTGGCTACTCAAAGCAAATTCATTTCCTCGACGAAACAATTAAACACGACTAAGGCACACGACAGAAACAATGTAGTAGTTTCATTTCCTCGACGGAACAATTAAACATGACTTAAACACACTACAAAAACAATGTAGCAGTTTCATTTCCCTACATTTTTGAAGTCAATTGATATCCCTGATGAACCAATTAAACTGTGAAAGTAAACCCAATCAACTATAAAAAAAAAATCAATGTTAAATTTTTAATCAACACAAGACTTCATAAAACACAAATCTATACAACAATCTAAAACTGTAACAGCAAACAATAACACATAAAGACTCTTTTTTTTTCTTCATATAACCAAAAACCCAAAATTATTTGAACATAAAGTTACATAAAAAATCACATAAAGACTCAATCTTTTTCATATAACTAACATACCCAAAATCCCTTCATCATCAAAATACACAATAAAATCCATACCCAAGTACTAAAAAAACAAAATACACAAGAAATTCAACCTAAAGACTGAAACTTTACCTGAAAGAAAGCTAAAATAGCAATAATACAATCAACAATAGCAAGACCCAAAATCACTCCAACCAATAAATTTGGATAAGTCCCTTCTCTCAATTCCATCTTTTTCTTTGTTTCTTCCCCCTTAGAATTTTCCTCTTTAAACCAAACCCACCCTTATCTCACTAACCACTAAGTAGTTCGGTTATATAAATACTACGTCTCCAAATATTAATATATAAACATATATTTTCCTCTCTAAATATATATTTTCCAATAATAAGAAAGTATTGAGTATAATTGATAAATTGAGAGAAGAAAGTAAAAATTGTTGAAGAATGTAATGAACAAATTTATGAAGAGATCCTTTGACAGATTTCTCAACTGGAGACATTTAGGCACCCAAACTAAAATGACATGTGCACGTTCTAGATTAAATTTCAGTAATTATTGGCTTAAGCTGATGCTTTCAAGCTTATGAGCTTTCATCTAGATTCAGCTTAAAAGCTTAACAAATTTTAATTATATGAGTTGGTTTTTAATTTTAAGAATAAGTCTTACATATACCCAGAACCACATAATTCTTAATAATATAGAGCACACTTTGTTACGTTTAATATAATAGATATATTTTTTAAATTTATTATTATTAATTATTATATTAAATCAATTATTATTATTAGTTATTAATAATAGTTTTAATGAAATAGATTTTGATAAGTGATTTTTTTATTTGACGATTTAGACGTCAATTTGAGTAATGTTGGAATGTTAGTTATTATAAATGTGATGAATCCTTTGTTACAACATGCCTATACAGACAATCTTTTTCTTCATCCATTAACTTTTTTGGCATTATGTTACAATGGTTGGAGTATTCCCAACGATTGTTCAATAAACGTGAAGGCTGACAGCATTTCCTGTCCATCCATGGTATGTGTTAGTCTATTTGAAGACTTCCATTGCTGACAAATAGGGGTTGGGGTTTTTCATATACTTACACAGAAGGGTGACCAGTTTTCTCGGTGATTATATTTTGCAGATAATGTTGAACTTTAATTAATATATTAGATCAAGTGGTTACCTGTAGGCTTTATTCCATATATCTGGATTCTTTTTGATGCTTATCAAGCAGACAATTAAAGATTAAATATGAATAGGGCTTTATTCTTATGCAAGTATTTAGGATATCAAGTGACTCTAATAATTAAATCCATATTTAATAAACATACTGAAAATAAAATAAAATTGTAATATCAAGTAAAAGAAATCCATATTGATATTGATATACACTACAACATCAAAAAGTAAGTACTAATATCTAATTCTATACAAACTGAATTGTACAAATGGATCATAGGTCTACAGTAAGCTGTAAAATAATCCTGAGTCGTGCCATGAGAAAACGATTGAAGCCTCTGTGCCAATCCTACAAAATAAAAAATAGGAAATGTTTTCCAAATATCACTTAACTTTGGAAATAAACACAATTTAGCCACATATCTTAGAATGACTTGGTAAGTATCTACTAAGATCATGTAATCATCTTCAAAGGCGACCTCAACGCCAGGTCGGATTCTGGCAGCCGGACACCTTTCGCTCCTCATGCCCTTTTGTAATGAGATACATAAACTCTGGGACTACTAAGCATAGCGGGGGCCGGGCTCATGAAGTGAAATCTGGATGGCGGTCGTCCTTGCAAATCTTAGTTCTGCCCCCAGCCCATAGGAGGATAAGGCTTGGTGTAATCAGATTTACAGGGGATACATAGACCACGCCCGAACTGTCAGATATAACTCTCATCGGTATATAAACTTCATTGATGTAGAGCGCCGCTACGTAATATGAAAGTAAGGCCACGAATCATGACCAAAGAGTCCACTCTGAACATTAAAAAAAGGCGGATCTCTGGCCATATATTGCAAAAACCCCAGCCCCTTATATGATGATATAGGATTAATCAAAGTTCAGTAGAGGCTAGCTCTGACTCTGACATATATAGCGTTTAACTCTCTTTGTTAATTAGCTAGGGTTTATAGGATCTGATCGGGATGTGATGGTTTGAAATAACCATTCTTTATCAGGGTTAAAGCCATATAGCAAGAGTTGAGATGTCTTTGCCTCTTGTCTTAAATATATCTGGAGATTCTCTTTGTATGAGATCAGGAAGTAATATTCATTCGACTGGTAAAAATAAGGTTCAATCAACATCTTGGTCCACTTTCTCTCATGTTGTCTTGTGCTCTGCCTACTAAGATATTTTAAGGAATTAATTTCTTAACTTCAAAATGAATAACATTATCAAAGTCAGTATATAATTTTGGTTATTAATTTTGGGAATGAGTTTATCCGATAATAAATCTTTTTAATATTAAGAATTGTCGTCTTAATTTATATTTAACTTTAAGAAATATGAATATATATAATTTTTTGAAATAATCCGAATTTTTATGATTCAAGTAATAATTGAGTACTGCTCTACTTAAAACAAACTCGAACTAGACAAGTGTATAGCTAAATATTACTCATCTTTTCCCTCCTAGCTAAGAAACGACACGACACCTCGTGCTTGACACCTCCTACTTGCTTAATGCCACCTTGTGCTTGCTTAGTTACTTCAAAGCTAAGTAACCTATTCTAATAAAATCTTCATCCTAACCTAATGAAACAACACAAAAATTTCTTTTCTTATACTCTCTACTTGGCGTGGGCTTTCCTCCCCTCTACCCAAATTTTTCTTTCATTTTTCTAGTGAAATCAAGCTCAAGAACCTCCTCTCAAATATCTTAATCACCTAAGGTATAACTTGTTCTTGAATTTTATTTGTATGCTTGAAGGTTTAAAGTGTTGACTTTCGTTGACTTTGCTTTAAAAGTTAAAAATAATGATATTTTGAACATACATGTAATCCAAGTTTAAGAATGATGTTTGAATATCTTGATGATAACATTTTAAAGGATAATTAGGCGTGTTTTAGTTGACTATTTTTAGATCTAGTTTGACTTTTGAAAGAAATAAATAGTAAATGTAATTCATATATGATAATTTTCGGTTTTATGTGCCCGCTATAATATTTCCAGTTGACCTAAAGAGCGTTTAAATTTGAAGATTTTAGTATTTGTATAATTTTTGAAAGTTAAATGGCTAGAAAGTGTATAAAATATGAAATAAATACCAAACCTTTGAGAAAAATGAAAATATTATATATGGGGATTTATTACTGTACATGGAGTACCTCAGCCCAATTTTGGAGTGATTTGAATTTGTTTACATTTTTTGGTGATTTAATTACTAAAACGGGGTTTTGAATCAAAAGAGATGAATTGGAGTTTAAAAAATGAAATTGATGGTGTTTCAGTAATGTTAAAGTTGTATGTAAGCTACATAACAAATTTGGTTATTTTTAAAAGGGTTTAACTATTTATTTTGATTTACGGGTCTTAAAATGACTATAATTTTGTTTGAATGATGAAAAATAGATGTTTATTGAAGAAATTATTTTTGGAAGAAAATATAAGTACTATAGCTATATTTTGAGTTAAGAAAAATATATTAAGATTGATGGAAATGATTTGATATTTATGTGTTATTTATAAAGGAAAATGGGTGAATTCTCAAAGAAAATATTAGTTGAATCGGGATTTAGTTCTAGGAGATGTATTAATTCTTGGGAATAATGTTTTGGGTTGTTTAGGGATGGTCAAATATAAAGTAAACAAAAGTAGATCATAAAATTGTATTAGGAGTAAAAGCATAATTGACGAGATGTTAACATGAAATCGTTTGGAATAGGAGTTGAGCAAGGACCAGGTGCTTGGACTAACTAGTTGAATACGGGTAGAGTTTGCTTTTGCTCGAGGTGAGTACAAATCTCACGTCACGTGAGTACCAATCTCACGTGGGTAATGCTCATATATTAACAAACATATTTTGGTATGTTGTGAGGGGAATTATATTGGTTTGTATATTGAGCCTGAGATTGATGTTATATGTTATTGTTGTGGTACATTTGTGATTATTATGATCGTGGTGTGTGATTGTGTTACGTGTGTGGTATGTATTGTTTGTTGTTATTATTGTGTGTATTCTTTGCGGGGTTGATTTGGGTGGAGTAGGATTATGATGTATACATTTGTTTGAATTTAGCCTCGTGGGAGGATTATATGCATAGTGAAGGGGTAGGCTCTGACAGGAGGTTGTGATAGCATATTGAGGGTAGCCCGATGTTGGGAGGATTGTGATATACATGTTGAGGGTGGCAAGGTCGGGAGGATTGTGATATGCATATTGGGGGGTGAATGCAGGTCGGAGAGTTGTATTATATATATATTGGGAGATGTGTGTATTGGTGGATGGATGTGTGGTTGGTGGATGGATGTGGATGGAGGTTTTGATGTTATGTATTTGTTGGACCCAACCATTATTGATTGTGTTGTTTTTATTTGAATGAATATTTGATTATGCGTTGTTCTTTGGTTTATAAATATGTGTATGGAGTATTATGTTTTTATCTAAGTGGTGATGTTAGATAAGAGGTTATGTAATTTGAAAGTAGTTGTTAATTTTGTTAACCTTATTAAGGTTATGCATATGCTCTTATATATAAGTATGATCATATATGTTTTGGATACCATTAAGTAGTATTTGTATTCAACAAACTGCGACTTACCTTTTCTCTATGGGCGGGCATTTTATGCCTAGGATTTTAAAGGTGTGTGAGGTTGCTAAGGAGAGCTGCGTTGGATTAAGATCGTAGGTGAGGCGGATGGTGGCTAGGAGTCCTCGGCATTCCTTCTGTGTTTCCTCTTGTTATGTTTCTAGAACTTTTATGTTGTATATTGAGGGGTCATGTTTGACATATTACCACTATGATGTATGTTGAAGACTATGTTGTGTATTATTATTCAAAGTTGATGTATGTTTATATTGATGATGTGATTTGTGTGGTGTGTTGTTAGTTCACCACGATGAACAAAAAGGTGTATTGTTATTATTAATGTCAAATGAAGTCATTTATGTTGTTATCCATCGTTTGAAGACTCTGGTGCACAGGTTGTTGATGATCTTAACCTCAGGGCGACCGACTTGGGGTGAATCGTTACATTTTTAATGTTAAAGTTAACATTGTTTAATTTAATAATGTAGTCATTGTTCTAATTGTTTCATATTGTTTATATTTCATGTTTGGAGTTCAAATATTTGTTTTTATTTTTTTTATTAAAAGTTAAAGTTAATAATGTTCAAGATAGTATTAGAATGTGAAATTATTTATGGTAAGTATTTAAATAAATAAATTATGTTGATTATTTATGTCAAACATGAAAATAGAAAAAATAAGGCTCCAACATGTACAAAGTGTGCTCAATTACAATCCTATGTGCACTGTGTTTGCCTGTTTATACAATGAACACATACATTGGGTTCCCTATTGACTTATGCAATTCATATGATGGAAGATAATTGATTTTCTCATCCCAGGTTCGACGCACTTTGGGAGGCTCATCATGATCAAAGTGCCGACAATTTGATAACACCTTATCGAGCTAGGATGGACCACTACAATACAATAATGAATGATCGCTTGAAGTGCGGGATAAGAAATAATATGTAATATGTTGTAATGTTTCTTTTTTCTAGTTTAGTTGACCATTATCTAGCTTAGGTTGATTTTGTTACATGTTTTTACTCAAACTCAGGCTAGGCCTGCATAAAGTGGAACACGGTGGAGTCTCGGAAGGAGTCACACTAAGATTGGATTAAGCTTAGGCCCAACCAGTATAAAAATTTTTTTGTGCTTTTTACTAATTAATGATAATTAATTAATAATTGATAGAACAAAATTGAACAATAAATTAATAACATATAATTAATTAATAAAATATAATATAATAATGATTGATAATTAGTAATAGTGGTATATAAGTAATATTAATTAATAATTGATCGAAAAAATTGAACTTTAAAGCTTAACAAATCAGTTTATAGATCCAACGTGTGCTACGTAAGCTCGTTAACTCATTGAACGTGTGTTGTGTACGTTGGAATGTTAAATGAGCATACACTACACTCAAAATGGTAACTTTTATCCAACGTGTACCGGATACGTTGGAAAGAGTTTTACCATGCTTTTCATACGTTGGAAAGAGTTTCACCATGCGTTTCATAAGTTGGAAAGAGTTTCACCATGCGTTCAGTACGTTCAGCTAAGGGTAAAATAGACACAAATTTATGGTGAGAAATAAGGGACTGGGAAATAGATTTGACCCCTCAATTGTCTCTCCCTCTACAAATAATTGGTCTCCCTCCAATTTAATTTATTGTTTGGATTGATTTAAAAATAATAATAATTATTGTTTTTGTTTTATATAATCTATTTTTTAAAATAGTTTCATTGTATTATTATTTAATAATTTTGTAACGTAACTAAAAGTTATTCATGATCGAATTTTCGACTCAATAGTTGAAAAAGTAAATTAAAATGAGCTCAAGAGGTGATTCAATTTTGTATTTTTTAGATTGAGAAGATCATATGTCCCATGTGATAATTGCAATTTGTTTAGATAAGGGACTATTATATCAATTTCTTTGTAACATTATGTCATATGTTCGTGTGAGATAAGGATATTAGTCGTTAGAGAACGGTTACAGTTCATTAATTTTTACATGTATCCAATTCAATGTAAAAATGGTACATGGTATTAAAATATACCATTCTAAGATGATACAATTGAAAAAAGGTGTACAAAAATTATTATATGCACTTAATTAGGTATTATTACCAAAATTATTTGAACAGGGTAATTACAGTTACCTAAAAGTTAAAGATAAACATATAATTATCATTAATGAAAAATTCAATCTGATTACCTAAAGTTAAAAAATAAACATATAATTGAGCATTAACTGAATTTTTTGTAAGGAAACGGTACATATTACCTAAAATGTACCAAAAGAAAAATAAAATATATCATAAAATGATATAATTTATATTTTTGATCATTAATGAACCATTAATAAACAAAAAGCTTAATGGACAATCTTCCCCATTTATATCATGCATTTGCATCAATTTTGTTTTACATTTGAGTAGAAAAACTACTCTGGCATGTAGTTTTTACTTATTATCATCAATGAAGCTTAACTTGTTTGATTAAGGTTGATGTTTTCATTCAGTAAAGTAATAGGAGTACTTCAATTTATAATAGACATTTTTAACGTAACTCACATAATAGAGCTCATATAATAGCATTGAAACGAATACTAGCATACCTAACGTATGAAATAATTGTATATGTTTCTTCTTACTATAAACTTTTGAACGTTACAACATTATGCACTACAATGTCTACGTCTAATTGTATAAATAAAAAATTAAAGAAAACATTACAATTGTTACAACATTATTCACTACAATTTGATCCAAACTGGACCCTAAAAAAATAACAATTGGCTTCTTTTTGCATGATAATCAATTGGATGGATTTGAGAAGTATTAGAAATGGCAGCCACAACATAGGAAGAAGAAAGCAAGAGATGAGACTAATACTATGGATTCAACAAACGAAGCAATCCTGAACAAGATACTATCCAAGAACCAGAGGTACAAGCTGAATCCCTTTTTCCATCTAAGCCTTGAAGAAGAAGAAGAAGAAGAAGAAGAAGAAGAAAACGAGCTAGAAGGTGGAACAGAAGAAGAAGAAGGATAAAGAGAGCTCTTCGTCTTCAACTTCAATAACCACGAAAACAATGTCGATCCATGATAAAGATGTGTATTATTATGATGATGATCATGGCCACTACTATTCTTCATATTCAATTTCTTGAAAAAATACTTCCTAAACATGTTAGGCTTCTTCTCCATGTATGGTATATATGTTGTTTGCTTATTTATTTGATACTTTTGAGGTTTTTTGTTTTGTTTGTGTTGTTATTAGTTATAGAGGAATTATAATGAAGTAGTCTTCTTGTTGTTGGCTCTAGAATGACATTTATATATGAGATTGGAGGTGAAAAAATAGAAAAAAAGTGTTGGAGGTGTTTTGGAATATATCCCAAACAGGGTGTCACAATATAGACTAGAGAGTGAAGATAACGATTCCGCGGTTGTTTGCTTTCATAAGAAACATAATTATGTGTATAGTTGTCTGCTCCTCTGGACTTTCCTACAAGGGTTCATGGTTTTCTATTTTTAATTAGCCAATTAGAAGGATGATTATGTTAAAACTACTGCATGAAATATTGAACTACAACCACACCAATCAGATTTTGTGACGCTTGGATAGTTTGATTACATATCTGCATGGGTATTAGCTCAAACTATTAAAATTTGGCAAAAAATTGAGATTACATAAATATTGTACATATAATCTTTGTCTTTACTAAACCATTGCATACTAATGGAGACCATAGATAGGAATTATGTAATAATTTCAAGGATTTAAGGGGCATAGGAAATCAATCGTCCCCTAAAAATATAATTTTATTAAGAATTTTTCAAAAATTATAATTATTCTTTTAAAAATTATGTTATTTGACTCCTCTAAATTTTTTATATTATTTTTTGTAAATATAATGTCAAATAATCAACCCTCCTTTTAGAATTAATTTGGTTTCACTATTGACAACAACTTTGGAAACTAGCAAGTCTTAACCTAATTATTTATCTCCATTAACTCTTACTAAAATGGCGTTAAAGTAACCATAAAATATATTCACCAAAAAATAAAGTTTCCGGAAAAAAGAACGTATAGAAAAAGTTGTATGACGTTAAAGTAGACGCATTATGGTGATGCATGATTGGGTTCTTTTGCCAACTTGTTTTGCACTTCCACAATTGCCTTTCAATAACGTTCGTTGAAGCTTAAAAAGTTAAAATGTCTCCATCTATGCTTAAATTTATTGTCGTTTTTCTTTGATTGTCATGTTTTTAGTTAGCAACTCGTCAAAAATGGTGTCGGTCTAAGTTTATCGCATATGATTTGATAGAAACTTAGGAAATAATAATTTTGACTATCGACTTAGTGTTTTGGAATTTGTGGTTTGTAAGGTTTTGATGTAGGGTAATCTACTATCATTCTATTCTATAATAGAATAGAAGATGATGTGGTATTAATTTTTTAGAGGAATATTTTAGACAATTGATACGGGGTGCTATTTATGTTAAAAATTAAGGATGGCTGTTAGTTTTTAAAGAATTGGTCAAATGATTGCTATTTTTCCAATTTTCTCGTTTCTTTAGTACTGGGCTTCTAGGATCGAGTCATCTAGGCTCTAGCTAGTTGTACGGCCATTGAAATAGTTCTAAACTGTAAGGCTTGAGTGGACCAATGTACCCAACATTCAACAATATGCTTATAAGTTATATACTGATTGAGGGCGTAGAATCGCAAATCTTAGGAATATGATTGATTAAGTATACATGACGTATCGAAATATTAAAAATAGTTGGCGCAATTGGATATGCTTATTTTTAGGAATTCTATATTAAACTAGACATTTTATTAAATACTATGGGTGATGCTTGACATGCATAGGGACCTGAAATGGGACGAGGATCAGCGGTAGCGGCAGAGATCATGCAGTAGCCGGAACATGACATAATTAAAGACCGTGTCAAAATATTAAAAAATAGTACATGGTAGAATGGTACTTCCTTATTTTGAATCTATACTTCTTATTATCAAAGGCTTTCCATTATAAAACGATAAATGTATTTTGTCTCATGCTCGATAGGCGATATTAGACTTGATGAAATTTGCCACTTCTTCCTGTTTACCGCTCATGAGAGGTTTTGCTTCCACCCATTTAGAGAAGTAATCCGTGGCAGCTAGGATATATGTATATCCTTCTTTAGACCAAGGCATGGGTCCTACCATGTCAAGTCCCTATGCATCGAATGGCCATGTTGCCGTAGTTGGATGCAATGGTTCTGGGGGCCGATGGATAAAGTTGGTGCGGTATTGACAAGGCTTACATGCTCGTGCATAGTCCTAGCGATTGTGCATTAGATTGGCGATAATATCCCATCCTTTTGATTTGAAAGTGGAGTTTGGCCCCGGACGTCTGCTTACACACTCAACATTATTACCTTTCTGACTTAATTTCTTATTTGACAAGCATCGTAGTTGCATCTCCCCAAAAGACCTTCTGAATAGAGTACCATGATAGTACAAGAAGTGGGGCTTTCTTCGTGCTCGGCCTTGTTTTAGGTTATGCATTGTTAGCTTCCATGTTGAAGTAGTCGATGAAGGCTATCTCGATAAATGCAGAGTGCCATCGACTAATGTGGTGACCATAACCTCTTCTTCATCTTCTGTTTAAATGATAGCGCGTAGTTCGAGAAGATAGAGTGGCGTCGCCCTTTCACATACGGAATAGTTACTTCTTTTGCAGGTAGGCTATGGATGAGGCTAGGCCTGCTAGAGCATCTGTCTGTTTGTTCATTTTTCTGGGAACATGTTTGATGGAGACTTTGTCTATGGATTGTAATAATCTATTAGCATATCCATCCATGATAGGGGATTAGCTCAAGTTTTCTAACCTCGTATTCTCCCGTCAGTTGGTTGATGGTCAACTGTGAGTCTCTGTATACTTCGAGTTGAGGTATACTTAATTCAGTAGCTACCTCTAACCCTAAGATAAGTGCTTGATACTCTGCCACGTTGTTTGAGCACCTTTGGCTCAACGTGAATGAGTATGGCAACATATCTTGTTATGGAGTGATGAAGAAAACTCTTGCCCCTGCGCCTCCTTGGTGTGTTGCACCATCGAAGTACATTTTCCATGGGGGTCTTATTTCTATTCATGACATTTTCATCGGGGATGTCATCACTGCTTCCATTCGAAATTTGGCAAGGGCGTCATGAAATGGCTAATATTTGTCTCTTTCTGACCTTACATTGGTATGTAATGATTTGTTGTGTAGTTGCGGGTACCACGCATGATCAACGACAATATAGGTTTTGGACATCACATACTTGATTGGATTTGCTTTTGATATCAAGTGGACCGTGTGTGCTTGGAAGTAGTGCTTTAGCTTTTGAATAGCAAATATCAATGCTAAGCACAACCTCTCGATTGGCGAGTAATTCAACTCATTTGGAGTCGTTCGGCGATTAAGGTAATATAGAGCATTTTCTTTACCTTTTTCATTCTCTTGCACCGATAATGCTCCACAATTGCTCTTGTCTTTCACATAGAGTATAAAGGGACTTCCTTATAGAGTGCATTAGCCAGGCTGGAGAGCTTTTCAAATGTTCTTTTTGCTACGGAATGCTACAACATTCTTCATCCCGCTCATGGGTACCCTTAACGTTAACTTCTTTGAAAGGTTGACATTTTCTGCCCAGTTCGAGATGAAAGCGCCCGTGGTATGCCAACTCCTTGTAGGCTCTTAAGCTACATGTATATTACATGGCTTTAGCAATCTTTGTGATAGCGTCAATCTTTGCACACTCGATCTCGATCCATGTCTTGAACCACAAGCCTAGGAAAATTTAGAGACGACACCGAGCACACTTGTGGTGGAGTTCATTTTTAGTTGATCTTTGTCTCGATCTTTAGAACACCATTCTGAGTCTTGGAGGCATGATACGCTTTTTGTTGGTTAACCACGGAGTCATCACGTAGCACTCTACATTTTTGTGCAACATATCATCGAACACCTTTTGCATGGCCCTCTGATAGGTAGCTCCTGCGGTTTTTAATCTGACGGGCATGACTTTCTCTTGATATACCCTTTAGGCGTTCGGAGAGGGTACAGGCTCTTCATCTTGGAGTCATTGATTTGATTATACCGAGGACCGTCCATGAATCTTTGGAGCCTCGCTGACTGTAGTGGCATCTATGATTATGCATGGATTTAGTCTACGAAGTCCCATACTCCTAATTTGACGTTCTGCTACGGCCGGTACTATGTTGGCCAAGCATGTTGGATACCGGACTTCCCATCTGAAGTTGGCTTGAATCGGTGGCTGGAAATCAATGAAACATTGATTCCCTTTTGTGTACCACGTTGTGACAATTGTGTATCAATTCGTTTACCAGGTTGGTTTAATGTGATTACTGGAACTTAGTGTTCACCTTAGTAATTGTATTACTAGTTTGGGTTTTCATGATAATTTAAGGGGTTATGAGCGATTGCTAGATCTTACACATTAATTATTATAATAATACTAATTGGTCAATTATTATTATTATACAACTTACTATTATAGAGCCTAGAAGGTTGTGATAATGAATTATATTTCATGCATGAAATTCACTTGAGAACTATGATTGAAGATGTATCTCTCGGCATATATATTTTTGTCAAATATATATTGATGAACATCAATTGGTTAAACTTGCAAGTTTAATCAATTAAGCAATTAGAGAATTGATGAATAACTTGATAAGTTATTTGATAGTGACCTAGATTAGTATTTTAATTGAATTATTAAGTTAATTAAAATAGAACAACTCGCTAGTGACTCGTTATTTGATTGAAGCACTGCTTGATCGATTAAGTTAACGAGTTAAACTGATTTCTTAACGAGTTGCTTAACGGATGAAAAATTAGCAAATGGTATTTAAAGAAAGAGACAAAGGGTTTTCATTTGATGAAATAAAAACCTTTTTCTACTAGAACCGTGCGCCTCAAGTCACTTTGGAAGAGTTTTTCTCTTCCATTTTGTTCCCTCGACAAACTACAAGCGAGTTCGAACTCTAGAGATTCGATTCCACCTGGTGTGTACAATCTAGAAGGGGATATCCTTTTAGTGTTGGACAAGCGATTGGAGGCGTTGGCTTGAGGAGTTGATTTCGTTCGTCTTCATTTTGCAGTAAGAACTCTTTTATTCATATTGCATATTATGTGTTTTAGATTAATATATGTCATTTTGAGGATCCGGGATGTGTGAATTTGGTATTTTATCACAATTAAAATTCATACTAGATTCTAACAGTGGCCTCAGAGCCTACTCAAAGTTGATGTATTTTATCTAATTCTATTTGTGTGTATTCGTAGTTGTTAATTAATTCGATTAATTCATGATTTGTATATTCAATTGATGAATATATAATATGAAAAAAATCAACCCATTTTATATATAGTTCTGCAGGTGTATCATCAATTTATTGTATTGGTTTGATGATTTAACATTTGTTTAATTGTTTCATGAAATGAAAGGAATTAAACTTGATTAATTTATTTTTGATTTTTAGATAGAATCGTTTTCGATTTTCTGAGAGAGGGTTAGAAATTTAAAAATTACGAAATTAAATCTTTATGTTCCACGAACCTTGAGGTTTCTCTGAATTTTTCAGATTTTTTGAAATTCTTAAGTACTCGAAAAATTCATTGAATTTGGATTGTTTTTACGGATTTGAAAATCGAAAAACTAGAAGTGTTTTGATGAAATTCTAATTGAGATATGTTTAATAATGATATTGTTGATGTTCAAGTAGAATCCCGAGAATTTTTTGAATTTTTAAAGCCTCAAATCATTTTACAAAGAGATTACAGTGTCGAAAGTGAAATTAATTTACCAATGTTAAATTCGTCGGACTTACTTGAGGCCGTGTGGGCGCGTCGGGCCCTGTGGGGGTTAGTCCGGCCACTGGAGAAAGCTCACGGCCGTACCTCGGCACACCGGCGCGTGTCGGCCGTGGGTGGCGGAAGGCGATGGTTGTACCGTTGAAGTTAAATCGTCCCGTTTTAGAAAACCCTAAATGTATTTTACGTAATTCTTTTTGGTTTTAAAAAATTATTAGTAATTATTAATTTCGGTTTTAAATGTTAAATCATAAATTTTGTCATTAACATAATTGAATATATATATCTTGAATGACATTAAATTTTATTTATATTTCTCTTTCATGATTATTTTCATTAATTGATAATTATTGAAAATACTATTTCATAATGACTTTTCAAATTTGAATTTTGGAGTTAATTACTTGAAAGTAATTATTCCATGATTTAAGTAGTTGGTAATTATTGTAATAATTATCATTAATCATGTGTGAATATATTTAAATTGAAAATTTACATTAATTGATAATTAATTGTAAAAATAATGGATAATTAATTAGTCAATTATGAACACATTTAATTTCATTTCATTTAATATATATGACATTAAGTGCATTTATTTGTTTTGATGTTTTGCCTATATATATTGTTATGGAATGGAATGGAGGTGTATAGATATGACCCATATTAATTTTATTTTCGATGCAACTTTACCGTATTGTTGTAAATGACCAGTTGAGTCATCTTATTTTATTTTCTTGTTTTCTTCCTAGCTTGCATGCTATATCTAAGTTGGGATTAATTAGTTGAATTGAAATTCAAAGGCAGAGCAATTGGAAATTCGGAAGTCAGAAGACAAGAAATTGTAATAGGGCTTAATGTTAGTTTTCAAGTTTTGAAAATGTAATAGGGCCTAGGGTCATATCGTATACCTCTTGAATGTGCATTACTTGTTTCATTTTTCATGTGGTGCGTATTGCTTGATTATGTGCTAATCATACATGGTAAAATAAAACGAAGTAATATTAATCTCACCATTTAAAAATTTAACTTATCGAAGTCAATTTTAAAGTTGTAAAATCGATTTGCATTATACGGCTGCTTGTGATGGAAGGTGTTACAGTTTGCGATTTGATATGACAATGGATCATGTTGATGATTTCCAGCGGCGTTGGCCTTGGGCTTTTGGATGGTCGTTTCAAGTATTATGTGGTTTAAGCGGTATGCTTAACGGTATTTTTAGGATACAAAGTTAGGTAGCATCTATGGTATGCTAGTGACACAAGAGTTGTGTAGTTTAAGTAATTGGTTGGTAACCCTACTTTCGCATCTGGATTAAAATGTATGCAGTGTTGCCGTTTGAATCTGGACATAATAGACTTTGGTACCTTGCATATTACATTACATAATTGGTTGATAACCTACTATTATACTGGATTCAAAATGTATGCAGCGTTGCCGTTTGAATGAGTATAGTAGATCTTGATACCTTGTACATTTTGTGAGATTTGAAGTACGGGTATTATATTTACAATTCATTTTGTAAATATGTATGGATTGCTTTGAACTACAATATTTTATTTTCAGTTGCATATTTCCTATTATGTTTAGCATATTGAGTTTACCTATTTTATTCTACACCATTCTTGGGCAAACTAAGTAAACTGACTTTGTAATGTGAAATAAAATAAGTTAAGGAGAAATCGAATGACTTCTTTGAAACAAGTGTTACAACGGTCTCCTTCAACCATTATGTCAGGTTGTATGCTAATAGAGGACAAACTTTAAATACCACAAATATTTAAGACTTCGTTGATATGTGTTGATCGTTGCATGAACTTTGGTTCAAGTGAGCAAGTCACATGATATGATTGAAGGATAATTAATTTTTGACTCAATCAAAGGTGATGATGCTATGAGACAATATGTCCATATTGTCTGCTTAGCCATAAGCAAACCTTAAATAATAAATAGTTTAATCTCTTTTATAAATTGATTGAGAAAAACTATTGAATAGATAACTTGAATGTTGTTGTATCTACATCTCAAGACATGTGATTGATATTTAGTTTCTATTTTTAACATAGTGAACATGGTTAAAGATTGGAAACAAAAGCTTATCGTATGTATAACCAAATAAGCAAAGTTATCTATTGAGTTCGTGCATTAAAGCATGCAGTTGGTAGACATTGAACTATAAGTTGAAGTTAATGATTCACTTCATTGTTTGAACTTTAAAGCATAGAAAGAAGGATTTTTAAGTAACATTTAGGAATTGAAGAAAGAAATTTGATTAAACCTCGTATCTCAAATAATTTTTGTTGTCAAAGGCATGTAATGTCTGGCTGCGCTGCGATTAATCGAGAGCGCTGAGTATTGACTCATGATTTGTCGTGAATATGAAATTCGAGGTATAGCAATAGCTAGAAGACAGGATACAAAGAAAGTTATCGAGCTCTTGTGTAATGATAGGCGACTACATTATAAGAGCACACAGTTCATCATCCATGAAGGTGGTTGAGATTCAGCTATTTTTTGCACTTATAGGTAGAAATAGAGTATCGTACTTGACATGCTGCGTTTCAGTATAAAGGTGATTACGATTAAAAAGGGAACATTACTCTACTCTTCTTTAAAGGACACCTTGAACAACAAATGATTGGATAATACTTATGGATTATGGCTAGAACAAGACTTGATTATAATCTTGAAAGATGAACTAAGTTAACTCTTACTAGACTGATGGGAGGTTTAATAGTCTAAATTAAGTTTTGTATGTTTACATCTGACAAATTAAAGATTTGAGTCATTGAATGATACATCGGAATTGATAAAGAGTATGGAAAGGACCATATGAATGCTATCAGAAGTTCTAAGTCAGAAGTATCATCGATATAAGTAATATATCATCCGAAGAATGAGACATCATTCTAATCTTAAAAACGTACTTGTTAAGATACGTAAATAAGGAATTGTGTTTAATGAAGTTAAAACACAAATGGATGAGATCTTTCAATTTCATATACCAAGAGAATTTCGTTCTAACCTTAGATGTGTCATTAGTTGAGTGACGCAAGTAAGGATTGTGCTTTAACGTGGTTGAAACACAAAGAATGAAATAATTTCACATATTAAGGTTGCTACACCTACCTTTAAACTAATTTATTCCATATTAGTATAAGACAACTCGAGAGTTGTGTTTGATAAACAAACTTTGAAGCGTCTGGAAGCATAGGATAGGTTAGTATGTCAGCTGTAGTAGACATAATTTAACAGAGATCAAAGTCAATATTAAGTCATTTTGTACATAACTTGAGGAAAGGAAGGTACATTTATTTCAAATCCACTATAGTGGTGCAATTTATTAATACGTATAGAGTCTTCATTATGAAGTACAAATAGTGGAAATAAATATGTGACTTGAAATGCATTCAAGTAGCTCGTAAAGAACACCAATCTAGTAATTAAGAACCCTTGATTTATATCAAAAGGAGTGCCCACTCTTGATACATTTAAATAAATCTTGTTAATCTAGTGTAACATGAATAAATCATACTCCAATAAATGACTTGAGGTAATTTAAATGAAGAATAATAATAGCGAATACATGGATTGAGTATAATGGAGTTAAATTCTTCACTCACGATACTTGATGAAAGAAAATCAATAAGAATCAAGAGTGATGATAGAAAGAACATGAGTTCCTTAAAGGTCGGTGGGGCGTAAGCGCATAAATGAAATTTTATACACTAAGAAATGTTGAAGAAATCTTTCTCTGACCTTAAAGAGGGTATAGTAGTGATTAGATTCTTGTACATTTGTAGGTCCAACTACATATATGACATAACTATAATCATTCATATTATATATATGTGTGAGCTTGCATGACATTGCTTGTTAAGTTTAAGATGTCCTTGAAGCTCGAAGGAGTGATGAAATCTATAATAGATTAAATTCTATAAATAGGCGGATTCTCTTATTGTGTGACTCTTTCATTAGAGGTCGATCCATAGGGCCTCGCATTAATGAGAGTGGTTGAAGTCTTACATAATAATATGATTCACCGTATGTCGTGTCAAGGTCATGTGTTGTACACTACAACTATGACGTAGCACGATTCCCGTGATAGGAATTGTGAAGTTTTACTACGGTATTCACGATTCAGCAATGCGTAATA